>CM070099.1:21286916-21436916 GCA_036178185.1 Liparis tanakae | reverse complement strand
ATATATATATATATATATATATATATATTAATATTATATTTATATATATACTGTATATATATATTTATATATATTTATATATACTCAATATATCTGTATATATATATATATTTGTATACTGTATATATATATATTTTTTTTTTTTTCAATATATCTTTATATATTTATATATTTATAAATATATATATATATATATTCTGTATTATATACCAACAATGTCTTGTCAGATGAGAAAGATGTTCTCTATATTGTGATTTGGATCATAGAGGTACACCTAAAGTCTGGTGACCTTCTCAAGGGGAAGAAGATGCTGGACCAGTCTCCGGTTCTCCGGTTCTCCGTTCCTGCGGTACAGATGTTTCCTGGCCCTTTGAGCCTCTTATGTGACAGTCTGGTTTAAGATGGACAAACTCCGGTGGGTTAAGAGCCCCGGGGGGTCAACGCTCATCCCCTGGCTTTGAAAAGGAGCTTTTTGTCTCACCATTGCAATAGGACACTTAGGACACATGACCTTCAGCAGCCTCACACTGGATGTGCCCTGATACGAGCTCACCGTCATGCATCTCTCCCCTCTTCCTCTCTTTCTCTCTTTCTCTCTTTTCCCTTTTGCTTTTTCGAGGAGACAAAAGAAAATATGCTGACCCGATCAATAAACGATAAGTGATTTATGGGAAAGTCGTTTAGCTGGAAACAAAAACATACGTTTCACACGTTAAAAACAATCCAATGTCGGATTGAGAAGAGGCCAGCGTCGCACTCGGATTAGGATTTCTGGATATCTTGAATGAAATGAGAGAAATCAACATGCAGTTCAATGGAATCGACTGAAATGACATCCCAAAACAAGTACAGGGTTCTTACATTTTGACCAATGGATTTCCAGGACTTTTCCATGACTTTAAACCAAATTTTCATGACCAAACTGAAAAATTCTGAAAGTTTTATTGAGAGGGTATGCCGGCTTATATTTTCTTTAAAAAACATTGTTATTTCAAACTTGGCGAAAATGAACACGTGATTATAACAAATTTCCATGACTTTTCCAAAACTTTTATGATTTAAGTTTTTTTCATGACTTTTCCAGGCCTGGAAATGACCATTTTAAAATTCCAGGACTTTTCCAGGTTTTCCATGACCGTACGAACCCTGAAGTAGAAAAGTGGTGGGAACCGCGGTGGGATCGGATTGGGCTGACAGACGGATACCGCTGAGATTCACCGTGAGCTTCGGGGGACAGCGGGCCGCCCTCGACAGACCTCGAGTACCCGACTACAAAAGATAAGAAGCAGGAAGGAGAACACGGAGATGTCCAGAGGGCGGACGAGCGAGAGTGATTTGTGAGGGGGGGGGGGGGCAGGATGCATCTGAGTGCATCCAAAGTTCACTCTTAATCAAGCTCCTGGGAGAACAGCCCTTGGGCTCCGTGTCCCACAGACACCTCTATACCCCCCCACACACACACACACACACACACAGAAACTGTAACCACCACCGGTTCTCTCTCTCTCTCTTTCTCTCTCTCTCTCTCTCTTCCTGTTACCGCTTCCTGCTTCTTCGACCGAGAGCGCCGCGTCGCGCCTCATTATATCTGCGACTGAAAGCGTTCAGGGGGCCCAGGTGGCCGGGCGGCTCCCCATCGCTCACCCCCAAACACGAGCGGCTCCACAGACGAGTCCTGGAGGTGGTCGGATGAACACGACACTTCATTGAGCGGAGGCATTTGTCCAACGCCACGTACATGTTACGGCCACGCACCGCCCACACAGACACAGGGAGACATGCAGTCAAGTTTATTATACACGGTTATGTTTTGAACGCTGTGTGTTTATTTATTTATTTATTTGTATGCGTGTTATTCGCATAAGTCAAAAAGTACTAAACCGAATCGCATGAAATTTGGTGGGACGATTGGTTATTATCCGGGGAACATATGATTAGATTTTGTAGGGTTCTTACACATTTTGACCAATGGATTTCCATGACTTTTCCATGACTTTTCCATGACTTTTCCATGACTTTAAACCAAATGTCCATGACCAAATTGATACCTCGGTATAAACATGCAAAATTTAGAAAATGTTGCGTATTCAGAGCGTACGCCGGCTTATATTTTGAGCGTCTTTCTTTAAAAAACATGTTAATTATTTCAAACTCGGCGTAAATGAACATGTGATTTTAACAAATTTCCATGACTCTTCTTGAACTTTTATGATTTAAGTTTTTTCCATGACTTTTCCAGGCCTGGAAACGATCATTTTAAAACTCCATGACTTTTCCAGATTTTCCATGACCGTACGAACCCTGATTTTGGGATCGATCGGGTCAAAGGTCAAGGTCATGAAAAGGTCAAAATCTTCTTTTTACCATATTCTTATCCAATTGGCTGCAACTAATGCCAACATGTTTATAATTCAATGCCCAATCTTGTGATATGTGAAGGTATGCGCTCTACCGAGTGCCGGTTCTCGTTTATACATCAGACTTATCACAGACAACGCGTCACAAAGTGCAGTTCAGTCAACATTTCAACAGTTGAAAGAGCAAAAGTACAATACACAGTAAAAGATGGTGCGGCAAAAAACACAATAAAACAAAAGTGTCTCGCTCGAGGACACATCGCCGAGGGCGGGGATTGAACCGCCAACCCTCTGATTGAATCCCTGACCCGCGGTCAGATGTCATCACATGGTTACGGACTGCAGAGCTGTCCCTGGCGAGGAGACAAGAGTTACAGTGTCAATACGTGAGGGTGAACACACCGTGGTGTTCTGATGATGTGTGTGTGTGTCAGTGTAGGAGTAAGAAACAGAAAGGGGGGGTAACAAGTCTCCCTTTCTACCTAAAGCTGAGGGGAACGGGCTGATCTGACCGTGAGTGTTGAGGCCCTGCTGACCCAGAAGAAACCCAAACAGTCAATTGGGGACACCAAATGTTATTATTACATTTAAATTCCATTATCCATACAGGTTATCCTCATTAGGGGCGCTGGAGCTGAAGGCAGGGACAGCCTGGACAGGCCGCCAGTCCATCCAGGGCACACATAAAGACAGACAACCATTCACACCTATGGGCAATTTAGAGATCAATTAACCAATTAAGAGTTTCTTTAGGAGGAAGCCGGAGAACCTGGAGAGAACTCACGCTGCAACGTCCCACAGAGGAACCGCCCAGACCGGGATTCGAACCCACGGCCCTCTGGCTGTGAGGCCACAGTGCTATCCACTACGCCACCACGCAGCATTTAACACCTCACAGTCCCCTGAGTCTCTTAACGACCCCAAAAGAAAGTCGCTGACAGAACAACCCCCCAAAAGCCTGAAAACAAAGTTCAAGGCAAAATGCGATTATTACAAGGTTGTAAGAGGACCAGTGGAGCGGTGTGTATGCAGCCGATGAGGTGAGGAGCCAAGGAACAAGGACAAGGACAGAGGACACAGGTGAGTGGGAGTGGACGGTAATCCACGGCGCTCCTGCGTAATCAGCAGAACAATACAAGAGGGACGACATCGCCCACTGACCCTGAGCGGTCAGAGAGCCGGTGATGGAGAGACCGGAGAGGAGGGGAGGAGAAGAGGGGAAGAGGAGAGCTACGCAAACAAGCAACGCTAACGCACCGTGACACCTGGAGACCCGTCAGTGGACTCAGAGCCGAGCCAGTTAATGACACAGTCGGCTGCCCGGTGGACTCATGCTGCCTGGACACGGCCAACACACTGCGACACGGTCACAGTCATGTGTGTGTGTGTGTGTGTGTGTTTGTTTAATTGTGTTATCTTATCCAACAGTGTCCGTGATGTCCTGCCATGTCACTTGTCATTCCTCCAGCACCTGTACCGTACTCCCTCTGATTTCTGGTCCGAGCTCATCACGTTTTAAGTACGATGACTCTGATGCTGCGTTCACACCACAAGAGATGTTATAAATAAATATATATAAACTAGGGCTGTGAAACGATAAAAAATGTTAATCAAATTAATCACAGGTTTCTGTGGATTAATCCTGATTAATCACATATTACCGCTATTCTCGGTGGCTGGTTAGAGACGATTAACAAAGATGCTGATACTGCGCATGCGTTAAATATTTTTTTTTAATTAACAAATTAATCCTGTAAGTTACGTTAATTTGCGTTAACGTGTTATTTTTCACAGCACTAATATAAACATATATGATATTAATGTTATTAGATGTCCAAAATGAGTATAAAGCAGAAATCTTGGATAGTTCTTCTGGAATAATAACTGTTTCCATGGAGTAAAGCCAGAGATAAACCCCGCCCCCTCTGAGCCGCGAATGACGAGAATAAACAAAAAGTCAAGCGATTAAAGTCACATGAGTAAAACGCTGCAAATATATGTTAATTTTTGTTGTTGCTGTGAACGCAGTATTAAAATACTATATGCACTTAATTTAATTAAAATGAGCAGATTAAGCAAAGAACTTAATGTAAAGCTTAATACCATTTTTCACTCTTCATATTGTTTTTACTGTCAAATGTTATGGCCAAAAAGAATGGAAAATAAAATGGGACGAGAAAAAAGTCCTCCCTACTTTAAGTTTATTTTCATAAAAAAAGTCTTCACGGTATTTACTGCCGAGGCAAAACAAGCCCCTAAACAATGTTTACGAAGAGCAGGATGAGCCCACCAACTCGAGTTGCACTCTGGTCAACGTCACTCCGACTTCATCGCAATCTATACGTCTCGTTTTAGTCTCGCTATTGTTTTCTTTTCCTTTGAGTTGTTATCCACTGCGTCCTTTATTCATGTTTATTTTGTTCTCCCTGTATTCAAACGTCGAGGCCTAACCCTGACTCCTTTTTATCCGACACGTTCACGTTCTCCATCTTTCCTTTTTACTTATAAGCTTAAATACATATGAAAACTATATTGAATTTGAAATCCGATGGATCATTCAGTCATTTCTATTGTGAGTTTGAACATTCTTATGTTATTAATGTACAATATGAACACTAAACAGACTTGGATGTAGTTGCCAGGCAACGGTGACAAAAGCATTGATACCACAGGAGATGTTTCGCCTTTTCATGAACAGCAGATTGTTTCTGACGACTCACGAACATCGTCCCTCATGGAGGAAGTCTTATTGATCAGTACAAATTATTCTGAAAAGGTTCTGTTATTATGGTGACGTTTTCCAGTAAGCCTTTATTTTGTAAATGCATTTGTATGTTTTAAGTCCTTTTATTTTTAAGCTTTTCCTGCAAGACAAGAAGTAGATGTAAATCTCGTAACTTACGTACAAAAAGTACGTTAGCTGACGATGAACTGAAAGATGAAGTGTTCCTTGAGTATTCTTCTGAAGTAAATAAGTGACTGAGCTGGAACAGGAACAAGGTACTTTGTGTTTTATTTGGGCTTTGCTTGACTTCATGTTTAGTGACTTTAATTAACTTGTAAAGTGTGTTGTGCTAATGCTAGATGTTAGCTCTATGTTCCCTTTAAGAAAGAGAACATGTTGTGACTAATGTCCACATGTATATATGAATGTAATCTAATTACACTTTACACTCATAAGAGCTAATTTAATTTGTATTTGTTCCATTAGCTCTTACACTGATATCTGGAAATTAAAATGGAAAAAGAGAAACTCTTAAATATATGTTGTCAACAAGGCTCATGGTTGAACGTGAATAAAGGACATTCTGTAGACATCAGTACACTTTGTAAATTACTCTGAAAAGGTTCTGTTAATATGTTTACTATTTCACACACGCCTTTATTTTGTAAGTGCCTTTGTATGTTTCAGGTCCTTTTATTTTGAAGTTCTTCCGGTGAGACCAGAAGTAGAGGTAAATCTCGTAACTTGACAAAATGTTGTGATTAATATCCACACGTATATATGAATGTCATCTATTTAATGTGTACACTCTTAAGAGCTCATTTCTGTTTTATTTGTTCCATTAGCTCTTACAGCGATATCTGGAAAATAAAATGTTTAAATATATGTCATCAACAAGTCTCATGGTTGAACATGAATAAATGCACATCTGGAAACACCGGTATCTTCCCGATGTTTCTGTGACCCGGTCCTGTCTCCCGTTTACCTCACAGACAGAAACACATCCGGAGGAAAAACTAAAAGTGAGTAAACCTTCCAGCGAGCTGCCGTCCGCCGCCTCCCGGGCAAAGAGTCTGCTGATTAACCCTCAACACCTGGCAAATTAATTTCACATAAAACAGCAGGCCGCCGCCATCGCCGAGCACGCGGGAGCAAAGACGGATGGAGGCGCGCGGCGTTCGCGCGCGGCGAGGCGTCCGTGTTCGACAGCGGTGGTGTGTTTCCAGAGCAAAGGGCTGGCATCTGCCCCGCGAGCTGGGGCATGCTGGGTAATGGCAGAGGGCTCCGGCGACAGCTGGTTAGGGACGCTCCGAGGACTCGCCGCTCGCCACGATCAAAGATGTGGCATAATGGAGTGGGAACGGCAGAACGGCGGCGTCGAGGGAGCAGTGAGTGGGAGAGGGGTCTCCGTATATGTGTGTGTGTGTGTGTTGTGTGTGTGTGTGTGTGTGTGTGTGTGTGGGGGGTAATTTGCTCATGCAGGTACAAAATGGATGGATGAGATAAGAAAAGCCGTTTGACAGCAGAGCCCGGCAAATCAAATCAGCCGACTGGTTATTAGGAGGTCGGCAATAACGGACTTAAAGGGCCGGCGCACTGCGAGAAAATCTCTTCTGAAAGATGTTTTGGGGAAATGTTGAATCCAGCAGGAACGCTTTGACGAAATGTTGATTATAAATGTAAATTGTGAACTTGGCTCGTGCGCGGTCGATTGTAAGTTACCGAACAAAGGTCCCGAGATGGGAAACGTAATCGAGTTGAGTAAACCACCAGAGTAGCTGCATCCAGAGGCTGTGCTACCAGCAATACATTAAACACAACGCTCCAGTCCACTGTTTTTCTTGTTGTTGTGGTTGTTGTTGAGCCGACACCCATTTACGAAACACCGAGCTAGCCTCGGGCGGCCGGAAGACATTAAAAACAAAACGGCCTTGGCATTAAAGAACTGTAATGCGCTGCATCTCCTCGATATGAAGTCTTTTCTTTTTAATGGCCGTTGACTCGGATAGTTTTGTACCCTCGACTTACGTAAGTCATCTGCACATTGCCGCGTTTATCCGCCACACGGCGTCTCTTTTCACTCTGTCCGTTGTCTTGGAAGTTATTGAATTGTAAAGACACAGCCAGCGGATATTGTGGGTGGGGGGGGGGGGGGGGGGGGGTTGAGTGAATCTCTGTAACGCTCCCCGTCAGATGAACCGGAGGACCGCCTCGACCCTCTGCAGGTTAAGCGGAGCACAAGAGAGACACTGCAAACACAAAATTGGGAGAAGGAAGCAAGAAAAAGAAAAAACGAAACGGCTTCACTTCAGTGATAAATAATAACAATTCCCGTCCGTGCACCTGCTCCCCCTCCCCCCCCCTCCCCCCGGGGACGAAAAACAACATCCACGGCGGTAGTTGAACGAAGCTGCTCGGCCAGAGCGCCGCGCTGCCCGGTGCTTTAATCTCGCCCGTTACCCGGAGTTTTCTGCACTAATGGAGCAAATCCCATACAAAGTGTCCGTGCTGTTCCCAGCCCACGCCCGTTAGCTCCAGCGCGCTGCCATCAAATTGAGCCATAAAGCCGTACGTGGACAATGTGGACAGTGTGTGTGTGTGTGTGTGTGTGTGTGTGTGTGTGTGTGTGTGTGTGTGTGTGTGTGTGTGTGTGTGTGTGTGTGACCCGCTCGCTAGGATGAATTGGACAGAGCCGGTTCCCCGTAATGTCCGCCATGTGTCAGAGTCCCAGTTAACTGGATAAGATGACATCATTAGAGCCCGCATGCGGCTTCTGTAATTGCCCTCCGCTCCGCTAATGCATCGAGTCGTGAACGTCTCCGATCTCAAAGAGCGAAAGGCGATTCATTTAGTTAAAAATACGTGTGTGACCAACCTGAGCAGAACCCCCGCAATATCATCATCACCTGCAATTCTACAAATGCCATAAAGGTGTTAAAACAATTTGCTTTTGGGAAATGTTGGCTGAGCAAACTCTGACATTTCAAAGTTAATTTAATTTAATGAAAGCATAAAAAAATGCATTGCTATTTGCTATTTCTCCATTAAAACCTATTTTAGTTGTTGTTTCTGAACAGTAAATACGTATATCTCTTGTTTTATTGATGTTAGTGACATTATGTGAACATGAATTGGTTCTATCCAAGCTTTCTTCAAACCCAATGCCGTACGTATGATGATGTCCACGTTCTGCCTGTCAATAAGTGATGTTGTGTTCAAGCGACGCGGAACACAGAGGAACCGTCGCTAATGATGCGGCGCCGCAGCACGAAGGTCCGCGGCGCCGTAACGAGCGGCCGCATCGGCAGACGTGACTTCTGTTTACTTGAAACGCGTTTAAGAAATATACAGAGAGAGAATCCCCGTTGATGTTGACGCCCGAGTGCCGCCCATGAGAGAGAGTTCACGAGCGATGAGCCGCTGATGTGGCGTCAGAACACAGTCAACGAAAACGGTTCTCCTGCTACGGGCCAGTAGATAACAGCTCCACACACACAGAACAACAATGGTTCTTAGATGGTTCTTTAAAAGGCTTTGTGGTTTCTATGGAAGCAAAACCTCACCTACTGAAGAACCTTTCTTTAGTTTGAGACACCTTTATAGGTTGTTTGAAGAACTCTTTAGGGAAATGGTTCTTTAAAGGACCCTGGTTTAAAAGGTTCTTTGTGGAACCAGAAATGGTGCCTTAAAGAAAAAAAAATTGACATTATTTGAGGCACCTTTATAGGATCTTTGAAGAACTATTTAAGGAAAAAGTACTTTAAAGAACTCTAATTTGAAAGGTTTTGGGGGAACCATAAATGGTACCTTAAATAAGAATGTCTTCAAGGTTCTTTGAGACACCTTTATAGGTTATTTGAAGAACTCTTTCAGGAACTGATTCTTTAAAGCACCATTTTCTAAGGGTTCTTTGAGATACCTTTATAGGTTCTTTAAAGAACTATTTAAGGAAATGGTTCTTTAAAGAACTCTGGTTTGAAAGGTTCTTTGTGGAATCAAAAATGGTGCCTTAAATAAGAATTTCTTTAAGGTTCTTTGAGACACCTTTATAGGTTATTTGAATAACTATTTAAGGAAATGGTTCTTTAAAGAACCCTGGTTTGAAAGGTTCTTTGTGGAACCAGAAATGGCTCTTCACTGGCATCACTCTGAAGAACCATTTTCGGTTCCAGGTGGCACGTTGAGTGTTCTGTGTACAGGAGAAGAAAAACAACAAAGCATTTTCAGCATTAATAGATAAGTGTTCACGCATCAATGGCGCCGGTTCACGGAGTTTGCGTGGTTGGCCGTGGCAACGCGTATTCAGTTATTTTGAGACCAAAAGATGTCGTTGATGGCAGCGGTGCACACGCACGCTTCAGGTGGAGAACGGTTCGACGGGGGAAATACATTACCGGTGTTTGTTTGGCATCAATCGCGACTAATCAAATCATCTCCTCTAATTCCTTTTAAGAGCGTCGCTCGCTCCGCGATGCGCCGGCTGTAATGGACGAGGAGCGGCGAGATCAGCTGCACAAAACCAACTTCCGCTCGGGGGGGATTGATGTCCGCGTCCCGGGTGATGCAGCGATCCGAGATGTAAATGTGGAACGATTAATAATAAACAAACGGGGGGGGAAGAAACCTTCCCCGCTTCTTCAATGCAGGGCGGAGTATAAACGCGTTGCCTCAGCGAGGCTCTTAGAAGCATCCGAGGGATGTGGGGTGGATGCCGTGTCACGAAGTTCCTCTGAGGTCGACGAGTCACGATGTTCCTCTGAGGTCGAGTCACATCGGAGGTCTCCATCTGGAGAGACTGGAAGGGATCCGACCCTCAGACCCGCCGGACAAATGTTTCTGAGGTAAAAGAATCTGTCCGGGAGGCCGACAGTCCCCTCATTAAGAGTAGACTCAAGACTTTCATCTTTGATAGAGCTTATAGTTATAGGATCAGGTTCACCTGGCCCCGCCCCTAGAGATGCTGCTAGAGGCTGATAGGCTGCTGGGGGACGCTTTAGGACACACTGAGCACCTCTCTCCTCTTCTCTCTCTCTCTTTATGTGTACATTTCCATCTCTCCATCACATATTACTAACTCTGCTTCCTCCCCGGAGTCTCTGTGACTTCACGCCTCAGAGGGTCCATTGGACCTGGCGGTGTCTGATGCCTCCTGCCCTGGATGTATGTGTACAGATTGTAAAGCCCACTGAGGCAAATTCCGAATTTGTGTACAAAATATACTGAATTGAATGTGATGATCTTGATCTGAGGCGATGAAAGAGAAACAGTGGTGTTCAATATTTTTTAGCTCACTGCTGCAAAAGCAATACAACTTGATTAATGTTGAACTGCGAGAAATTGGTTGCAAATCAAATTCTTGATGCACCATAGAGACTTCATATTTTACGACGAGTCAGGAGCCAGCTAACCATCAGAACAGGTCATTCCTTGGTAATCCGATGGGGATGATCCATAAAAGTTCTTATCCTGTGCCAAAATACATTCTACATAGGATCTAACCTTTTTAATGTGCGGCCTGGACACATCAAGTAAGTATTTTCCAATGTTAGTACTTTTCTTTTTTTTTACTATCCCGACGACGACGCAAGAATTATTGTTTGGGAAATTCTACTCAATACGAAATGCAACTTTAAAATGAATGCCCGCTTAATTGATCGCAAACATCTTCCATTGGGAATGTATTCAGAAGGAATGTTTTAATAACTAGCACGACAGAAATAATACTTACATTAAGTATAACAGGTTTTAACATAGATACGGGAAATTAACGCTCTTGTGTAGATTCAATGTTACATCACTGCAGCAATTCAGTGGAAAGAATAAATCACTTAATAATTAATGTTTAAAGGCTATAGACCGATATAAATAATGTGGCATCTCCATATCAGCATTCAGCTCATTCCTCTGGTTTTATTCTTCCTCCTACACCATGAGTATGAAGCAGTTATAATGTTTAACGAAGCTCATTCCTTCTCTCTCAGCGTGTGGCCGGCTCCGTTACACATCCACGTACATCAAAGCCACAGCTCGTAATTAGCGTGTTAATAATTTAAGTCGCAATGTTTTCATGTTTGTTTGCGTGAATGAAAAATAAGAGAACCGCATTTCCAAGAGTGCAGAGATAGTGTGAATACAAGCGGGCAAATGAGCACAGATTCATCTGGAATTGACGTTATCAATCCCAGGGAGGATATATTAACTCACAGGGGTGTCTTGTGTGGGTTCACACACACACACACACACACACACACACATCGCGCCTGTGCACAATGACTTTATCAGATTGACTGAATAATGTATGTGGTAAGCACGGGAGCAAAGTCGGGTGTGTAATTGCACCCCATCATTCTTATCTGCCTTTCCGGCCATTAACTAAGCGTTGGGTCCCAGCACCTGCCCCGGTAATTAAAACCTTAGAGATCAATCATAACCTCCGCCGCCTTCCGATGATGCCGGAGCAGAGATCTGCCTCTACGTGAGTTCTGTTTGACTCAAACCGTACAATGTCCTCCCGTCAAGTCCAGAGCAACCATTCAAGCTGGATGACAAAGGCACACACACACACACACACACACACACACACTGTTATTGAAGTAATGAAGTAAGCTACATTTTTGTCCTCATAATTCCGTATTACATTAGATTTGCTGGCCCCCATCTTAGTGTAGCAGAGATAACAGGGCAGTCGGCTCATGTAACGGGAGGGGGGGGGGGGGCAGCTCAGATGTGCCCTGCAGCAGCTTGTGCATTCACATGTCTGAGTGCTTATTAATTAACTTTACGACCCGCGCTATACACAACCACGAGCAGGTGGATTAACCGCCAAGCCGACTCACACGGCTCCCAGGCGGGCCGTACGTCTCTACTCCGTTCCCAAGATACGGGGGGGGGACACGTCAAAACAATTCAAAACAACACGTTCCCTCGCAGTACAGGACTCTACACCGTCATCCTCCCCCTGTTGTTCGAGTGACAGCGAGTTAAATGAGTTTGTGGACGTCGGCTGAAGTCGAGAGTATTTAAGGACGGAGCCGACTTGACTGGAGGCGCGATGACTCGGCAGCCGAGCTCCAGGAGTCACGGTTAGTGAGCATGTGGGGTTGAGGGAATTAACAGTGTGCTAATGCTCAGCAGGGCTCATTCCACTATTAGAGTCCACCTGTGGGCTTAAACCAGGCTGACCAGACGTCCTCTTTTCCCCGGACATGTCCTGTTTTTGAGACCTAAAAAATGTGTCCGGCAGGGATACCAAAAACGTCCAGGATTTTGCTTCGTCGGATATTTGTTTCTCTGGGTTTTTAGTATTTACCCCTTACAAGTTTTGGAAATGGTATCTCCCTTACGTTCCACCTTCTTGCGCGAGCTCTGGCGGGAGAGAGAACATTCATTGGTCGACCGATCTCAGTTGCCAGATACATGAAAATTATCCTCCAAATACGACCATGTTGAGCCTTTAGGCACCAAGTCCTTAGGGGGCACCACAAAATAGGCACAAAAAAAAAAATTCTCAGTTATAATAATTATAATGCCGATATTATTTCAGTCTAGAAATATTAGGCACCTTTTAGGCATGTTCTTCACAAAACAGGCAGAACAAGAGAGATGTTTAACCGCTGGATGACACATAGTACATGATGTATGCACAAAGCCTACATCAGCGTAGTGGATGAGCCCGTCGGACTTTCACGCTAAAGTGAAAGTTTGAGTACTTTTTTTATTTTAGGCCCAAAGTACATCCCTCAGCTTTACTACATCTTGACCCCACTGTAGCTCCACTACTCTATACCGCATTCGACGTGAAAAACACATTTGATCCCATCGCATCATGTTAAATTAGTTGTACAGAGTGTGAAATAACACAAAATCCCAATTCGCAGCACACACAAAAAAGGTGTTATTTGATATTTCTGTGTGTAATGTTAGGTTACAGGTATGCAAGTGTCTAGGTAACACACACACACACACACGGATGCGTTGTTACTCCCCCTGTGGCTACAGCTCAAAGACACAGCGCTATGTCTCCTACTGAGTGTGAGAGCACACAATGTGCCAGACTGTTTCCTGTGGAGTCTCCTTGCTGCTCCCTGCAGACTGACGGGCGCTCTGGAAGAGTTCTTTTAGAGTAATGTTAGGAGAACTTTGCGTTTACCAAACCTCAGGCTGGGTTTCTTGTAGTGTGTGTGAGTGAGTTGCGAGTAGTGAAAACACTAGTGGAAGTAGAGGTTTACTCACTGCATGTTATAATCATTAAAAAGCCAAAGCAGAGTGTGTTTACATTGATTATACCTTCAGTAGCTTGGGTAGCACAGTGATAACGCTAGTTCTTAATGTACTAACTTCTCAACTAACGTTAGCTAAAAAAAAGGCTTTTATTTGGAAAACGTAGCATTTTTTGCTAGAAATACATAAAAACTAGCCCGAAAATGAAGAAACTGTTTAACAGATAAAACAGATAAAGGTGATCAAGACATAAGTTAAACATATCAGGGAACTGAAGGTTTACTCACTGCATGTTATAATCATTAAAAAGCCAGAAGCAGAGTGTGTATACATTGATTATACCTTCAGTAGCTTGGATAGCATAGTGCTAACGGTAGTTCTTAATGTGCTCATTTCTCAACTAACGTTAGCTTAGAAAAAGGCTTTTACTTGGAAAACGTAGCATTTTTAGCTCAGAATATATAAAAACTAGCCCAAACATGATGAAACTCTGTAACATGAGGGTCCATGGAGCGTGGTCAAAGCTAGCCAATGTTTTCTAATGTGCTAGAGTTAGCTCAAAAAAGGTTTTTACTTGTAAACATAGTATTCTTAGCAAAACATTTTTAAAAATAAATAACTAAATGAAGAAACTCATGAGGGTCTATGGAGGGTGATGAAAGCTCGCCAATCCTGCGCTATGATTGGTCAGTCTATATTTGAGGGGGCCGGAAATATTGTTGTTTTTATTGAGCGAACATGTCTGACTTTCAGGCATCAGTTACGGATCCCCCTGGGCGGCCGAGAGGTTAAAACGTTAATAAATAAATGGGCAAAGAACAGCAACAGAAATAGACGGCACAGCCGCCCGATACCTACTAACAGGACATGTGATCTTTCATGAAATGTCAGTGGCGGTGGGATATCTGTTGTTTATTAGATTCCCCTGCCACTGTTGCAGAGCTCATTCCAAGCGAAAGGCTGAATGTTGACAACGCACACACGTCTTGAAATATTAGATTAAATGATAATCAATGAAACAAACAACATATTGATATATTTAAAGGTGGAATGCACAGTTAAAACAGATGTTTTTTACTGTGCATTACACTTTTAAACTTGTTTTTTAGTGTAACATTACTTATTTTAAGATATATTGCCTAAAGCATATCCTTATTGCGAGATGATGGGACTTGCATTTCCTGAATTTAAGCACATTTTCCGACATATTAAGAAAATAATTCTTAAATTGTTTCATTGTGTCAAGACAAATGTACTTGTTTATCATCTGGCTACACTAGTTTTAAGATAATTGTGGGTTCTTCAAGGCTAGATACTTTTACTTGTTTTAAGAAATATCCGCCAATCAAATTTCCCTGTTCTTTTGGCAGATAATTTGGCTTATTTCAAGTAATATTCCCTCATTTTATTCCTTTTTTTTCTTGTTTTTTGAGGCTACATTTTTGCAGTGAGGTCACCTATTGATCCATGTGTATATTTATCGAGATGTTTTTAAGGTTAATGAATATATATCTTTATTGTCCATGTGGCATGACATTTGAAGCACATTCGATGTGTTTATTTCAGGGCATTGTAACGCAATACAAATCAATATCAGGGAAGGTTTGAGTTCCACAAAAAGTATGTACAGTAAGAAAATACATTGTGGGAGATATTGTGTGTTGCTTACAACATATTTCCATAACTATATATATATATATATATATATATATATATATATTAATCCATACTATCTGGTTAAAGAGAGACTACACATGCTCTGAAATAAATATCTCCAAAGCTCCCTTCTCAGGCAGACAGCACATTTAAGTGAGCCGATACCCAACTGGGTTCCAACGGCTCAATTTAGCTCCGTCTCCAAGGACGAGACCTTCCCCGGGTAAAGACCGAGGAGAGGAAACATCCGGAGGGCTTCGGAGAGGAGAGAAGCTGATGTGGCGGCCGCTCTGGTTAACAAACAGGCATCGCCTCCACCTGTCCGTCAAACTCTGGGTTGTAATCTCTAGTACGCTAATAAGTAAAATAGTTGATGATGCAAAAGAAGTGATTAAAGAAAGAAAACCAGTTAAAGACCTTAATGATCACGTTACATCATTTTGCCTTTGCTCCTGATACTCTTTTTTAATAGGTGCGATACAACCTCTTGCCTTTTAATTTAGGAATAGAAGATAATTGGCCCTTATATTCTGATATATAACTGGACCAGAGGCTGTGTGTGTGTGTGTGTGTGTGTGTGTGTGTGTGTGTGTGTGTGTTTTATGGTGCGAAGGCTCTGCAGTGTGAGAGAAAATAGACCGTGTTGATGAACGTAGCGGTAATGAAGGACCACGAGATGTTCACTCCCTAAACATCTGTAAAACAAACCAGGAGTGATGTGTGTGTGTGTGTGTGTGTGTGTGTGTGTGTGTGTGTGTGTGTGAGAAGAGATGATTTCTCCAAGTGAGCATGAGCAGTGGATGAGAGTGGAAGGCAGATGCGTCCTGTCACTTGTGCTAATGGGGGATACCACCCACAAGGAAAGAGCTGCACCATATGGTTCTGAAAAAGGATTTCTATGTAAAATATTTCCCGTTTTAATTATTCACTCATGAGGCCAACATGTCTGACTCAATAAGAGATCTTCTCAAATGAATTTTCTGTCATGGTGTGAATGGATTTCACTGAATATATGTCATGTATTTAACTGTATCTCCCCGATTATAGTCTATTAAATGCTATTCATGATTAGTTTACACTTTACTTGTCTATGAGGTATTTCAGGACTGCAACACTAGAAGTTAACACAGCAGGTGTGGAGATATTGTATACGCCCTGTATATAATATATAATATGTTCAGATTAAAACAGTGTATGTAGTATTGTAGCAGTGTATGAGACACACTGTATTTGTATATGTAGCCAGCTTTGTTGTAGAATTACACATGCTGATATTCATAAATTATAATACAGACACATTCTAATCGAAACCGGTGTTGCTGTCTCCATATATGATCAATCTCTTCCATGCCTGTATTCTGACCATCTCTATACATGATCAATGTCTTGGATGTCTATATTCTGACCATCTCTATATATGATCAAAGTCTTGGATTTCTATGTTCTTACCATGTCCATATATGATCAATGTCTTGGACGTCTATGTTCTGACCATGTCCATATATGATCAATGTCTTGGATGTCTATATTCTAACCATGTCCATATATGATCAATGTCTTGGATGTCTAAGTTTTTATCATGTCCATATATGATCAATGTCTTGGATGTCTATATTCTGACCATCTCTATATGATCAATCTCTTTTATGCCTATATTCAGACCATGTCCATATACGATCAATCTCTTCCATGTCTATATTCTGACCATGTCCATATATGATCAATGTCTTCTATGCCTATATTCTGACCATCTCTATATATGATCAAAGTCTTGGATTTCTATGTTCTTACCATGTCCATATATGATCAATGTCTTGGACGTCTATGTTCTGACCATGTCCATATATGATCAATCTCTTCCATGCCTATATTCTGACCATCTCCATATATGATCAATGTATTGCGTGTTTATGTTCTGACCATGTCCATATATGGACTCATGTTTAAGCTGGTTAGGATCCATAAATGGACATACAGTACGCGTCACCTCCTCTTCTATGTGGCGGGTTCAGGGTTCAGAGATCTTGAGGTTTCTTCAGAGTTGATGAAGCTCTGCAGTCTTCCTCTCCCATGATTCATGTCCGATAAAGAATTCTACTGAGTTGATCCTCGACTCGACCTCCTCGGTGACCATTCTGTTCCACGGAAATCAACTAGCCCACTGGGGACCCATGAAATGGAAGTGACCTTTTATGTGTCCCTATCTAACCAATCAGAAGCTGCGTCGGGGGGGCATGCAGACCCACCACACACGCCAAATCATTACTAAATGAAAGTAGATTGTCTCCCCAGATTTGCCGACCACACGGCAGAGACGAAGCGATGAGTTCCTCTCGGAGCTGCCGGCTGCTGATTGGCCCTGGAGGGCGTGTGGCAGGAGGCTGCTTTTGGCGCCGGTACAGTCGGTGACGGCCAGACGCGTGACGTCACGCGGCCAGGCAGGACCGGAGGGGCCGGGCCGGTAAACACCGCCTCCCGGAGCACACGTGTCACGGAGTGTGTTGTCGTGTTTGTGGTTTGTGTTCCTTGAAATGTGTGTGTAGCTCTCCGTGTCTTTGCTTGTGCATATCGAAGCTTTGTGCTGCGCGCACACACACACACACACACACACAGACACACAGGCAGAACACACACACAGACAGAGCACACACACACACACAGGCAGAGCACCCCCACACACACATGCGCACACATGCAGAACGCACACACACACACACAGGCAGAGCACACACAGGCAGGGCACACACACACACACACACACACAAACACACACAGGCAGGGCACACACACAAACAGACACACACAGGCAGAGCACACACAGGCAAAAGCAGAGAACACACACACACACACACACACACAGGCAGATCATCAACTCACACACACGCGCACACACACACACATAGGCAGAACACACACACACAGGCAGAGCACCCCCACACACACATGCGCACACATGCAGAACGCACACACACACACAGGCAGAGCACACACAGGCAGGGCACACACACACACACAGGCAGAGCACCCCCACACACACATGCACACACATGCAGAACGCACACACACACACAGGCAGAGCACACACAGGCAGGGCACACACACACACACACACACACACAAACACACACAGGCAGGGCACACACACAAACAGACACACACAGGCAGAGAACACACAGGCAAAAGCAGAGAACACACACACACACACACACACACAGGCAGATCATCAACTCACACACACGCGCACACACACACACATAGGCAGAACACACACACACAGGCAGGACCCACACAGGCAGGGCCCACACAGGCAGGGCACACACACACACACAGACACACACATGCAGAGTACCCACACACACACACGCAAAGACACATACAGAGAGAGCACACCGGCAGAAAACACACAAACACATGAACACATAGGCAGAGTACACACAGAAACACAAACACACACACACACACACACACTGACATCACACACAACAGGCTGCTGCTGTGAGTCGACATGAGAGCCACCGGCCGGATGCTCCATCGTCAACGGCGACGCCACGACGGAGAAACAAAACATCCTCCCTGCCGAGAAGCTTCTGACCAATCAGGAGGAGGACGAGGCGTGGCGCTGCTCGTATTCATCTAACGACTTTCACAATAAAAGCGGCGCTTTGTTCTCGGTGTCGTCGATACAGTAAACCCTTAACCTGCGATGTTACACATCTTAAAAATGACAAACAACAAGCTACTGGAGGAGAAAGAGATTCTCACACAATGAAGATCAAAGGAAAAGATCAGAAATAGACTTTGTTTAATATCCGATATTTATGCATTTATGAGCCTGTAAAGCTGGAAATATATCAGAGTTAACTGAATAATTCTTCCTTCATTACTCAAACACATTCCTAAGAAACTGCAGTTTCATAATGTCCTGGATTCAAACTATTTGTATTCAATACTTTGACTTTAATGATATTTAAATAGCCTTAAAATAACCAAATGGGGCATTTGTATATTGATTTCATGTTTATAACTTCCACCCTTTCTCCCCCCCAGACAACACATCTTCCTCTCAGCTGCGTGTTCCTCAAACTGTGCAATAATTAATAAATCATAATGAATCATTATAACACAAGCCTCTCGCAGAGCATCAATCAGTCCGTGAGCCGTGGAATCAATTTCAATTTTCATCTTTACCTAAAACAGGGTTCTTATACATTTTGACCGATGGATTTCCAGAACTTTTCCATGATTTTAAACCAAATTTCCATGACCAAACTAAAATCTCGGTATAAACATACATTTTCTGGGGAAATTGTGCGTATTCAGAGCGTACGCCGGCTTATATTTTGAGCGTCTTTCTTTAAAAAACATATTAATTATTTCAAATTCGGAGTAAATGAACATGTGATTATAACACATTTCCATGACTTTTCCAAAACTTTTATGATTTAAGTTTTTTCCATGACTTTTCCAGGCCTGGAAATTACCATTTTAAAATTCCATGACTTTTCCAGGTTTTCCATGACCGTACGAACCCTGCTAAAACTACCTTATTTGTTTCAACACAGAGCACACACACACACTCACTCACTTACACACACACACACAGAGGCACACAGGCGCTTACACACACATCTGAGCCAAGAGGTCTACACATGAATAAATGAAGAGAGTGTCAGTCAAACGTTTGGTGGACGGGAGGCGAGTGACAGGGTGACGGGAGGAGAATAATAACAAGAAGGAGCGACTCCCATTGGCTGCCCACTGACTGCCCATGAGACTTCTGAACCTAGTCGTGTCGGCCGCGCTCCGGCAGTCTGCCACAAGTTCCAGAAGCAGAACATCTGCGTGGATCCTGCAGGACTTCACGCTGTTTAACTGTCAAACCGCCACGAGAACATTAAAGCGACACTATGTAACAATTATTACCTTAAAATAACAGCTTGAAAAAAATGGTGCCGCTACAACGACTTTTAATATGTTGATGTCTCCTCCTCCACTGCCATCGGGGGTCTGTGGGCTAAAAACCCGACTCTGTGACATGTTGTAGCGCCCGGTCCTTGGACCTGCTTCCTGTCATGATGACCAGCGTCACATAGTCCAGTCCACCTCACAGGGGACTTTTTATTGTCTCCGCTACGCGACGTAGAGACAGAGAGACATGCTGCTGTGGAGACGACCAATAACAGACCTTTAGTTTAATAAAAGAACAAAGACGTCTTTAAGAAAGGGACCTGACATTACTGCTGCTGTCATCTGGAGGATAGAGAAAGTTACAGGGGGCGGAGGAGATTATTTATTTTAACTCAAACTCAAAAGAGCCATATGCGTCACCAGAAGAGCCACATATGGCTCAGAGCCAGAGGTTCAGACACCTGATCTATGGTAACTGGGTATTTACCACACTGTAGTAAACGTAAATACCTGAAGGGGGCGCTACAAGGGGAAAACTACATAGTGGGGCTTTAACTTAGACAGAAATTATAGTATTTTCGTATTTTGTACTATTTTTAAAATGGTCCAGTGTTGATGCTCAGAAATCAAAATATATATATATAGACGCTATAATGGGTGAAATAACTACTGAGCTCCAACTGACATTCACAACAGGCGATATATTATAGTGTTATAGTGCTTTATATTTAATTGAGCTGAGGCTGAGGCGACTTAAAATCACGCTCTATTCACTCAGCGTAGACTCAGCTACAGGAACAAGTTCAGGGTAAAAAGAGTAAAATATGATAATATCTATTAGACATTTGAGGAATGTGTGCGATGGATGTATATGGCACATTGTTGTATAGTTACAGAATAAATATATATATATATATATATATATATATATATATATATATATATATATATATATATATGTATATATATATATAACATGGTTAAACTCTACTATACGGTATTGAATTCATTTCTCTTTGCAATCCACCACAGAGCACATTAGTTGTTGTCTGGTGTTTTTCAGAGCCAATTAGGACCGAGTTAAATCCTCACATAAAGTTTGTATCCACGTGATGCCTCCAGCCTTATGTGACGAGGGAAACATGTTTTCTTCCCTCACACACACTTGTGATTGGATTTCTTTAGCCAGTTCTTCCCATGAGACACTGTGGAGTCAGACTGCTCTCTCAATCTGAGCCGACACTCCAACAGCAATTTGCTTTAAACTCCATAAATACAATTTGAAATTCATTTCATTCACAGATTTACCATTTAATATGGAAAATAAAACCATTTAGTTGCAGAATATTTACCGATCCTGAAGGAGAGCGGGCCAGCGGAGGTGCTTCTCACCCACATGGCTAAGAAGAGCAGAAGCGCCCAGGCTGTGAGCATCTTCTATGACTCCTCATGGGTCCTGCCCCGGGGGTGCCCCTGTCACTGCCACCTGGAAAACAGACAAAGCAGAGCACGCCATTTATATATATGTTTAAATAATATCACCATATGCGTAATAATTGGAATATTCCAAAATGAGTAAACATTTTAATAACGTGTTAGTATTTACTATATATATTAAGATAAGATAAGATATTCATTTATCAGTCCCACAGTGGGGACATTTCAGGATCACAGCAGTGGATGTACATTAGAGCCTTAATAAGAATAAAAGATCAAATAAAAATAAAAACACAAAACACAAAAACACAAAAACAAAATACTAAAATACTAAATACTACTACTAAAATACAAAATACTAATACTACTACTAAAATACTAATACTAAGTTACTAAATACTAAAATACAAAATACTACTACTAAAATACAAAATACTAATACTACTACTAAAATACTAATACTAAGTTACTAAATACTAAAATACAATACTAAATACTAATACTAAATTACTAAATACTAAATTACAAAAAAACTAAATTACTAAAATACAAAATAATATTAAATATTATGGTAATTACTACATTAAATAATATAAATACATTCAAATAATACACACACACACACTCTGGGTTCTGTAGTCTTTTACTGGATGCCATCTGGGTTTGTTTGCAGTTCCCGGAGAAGCTGTCTACGGATAATATTCTATATATTATTATCATATTAAAATTATGAACCCAGACACGAGGGCTTGATGTTCAGACATGTGTGGAACTTGCACAACATCTAAAAACAGTGGTCATCTCTTCCGCGGTGGACGGCGGAAATAAACTGTTTCCATGGCGATAAGCCATGAAGTTGACAAAGAGGGGAAACATGATACTTAATAGTGGTCCAAATATGGCTGCACTTCATGTCGCTTACATGGTCAAAAATGGCAAAAAACACAATATGAAAAAAGGAATTAAAGAATATCTTGTCCCGGGTGTCAATTCATTATCGACGATTCCCAGTAACTTTTCATCGGTACTTTAAACTATTTCATAGTTTCTGAGATTCGGGAACACGTTTAGATGAAAATCTAAAAAGTTGGTTGTAGTTTTATAAAAATATACATATCATATATATTTAATTAATATTAATATATGCGTAATAATTGGAATATTCCAAAATGAGTAAACATTTTAATAATGTCTTAGTATATATTATATATATATGAGTGTTTCCCCTACCATTATAACAGCCACCAAGTAATTTTCGTCTACCTACTATTGAAGCAAGCCGTGAGGCACAGCAGGCAATTTCCCTTTTTTTTTTTTTTTCTCGGTTTCCATGGCGAAGAAATGCTATGCCCATAAGGGTTTGGCTTATGCTATGCTCCGCCCCCTTAAAGTTGTCATCATATAGGTTATGGAACTGCTTTGATCTGTGCCACAACACATGTGTGACATCATGTGTGACATCATGTGTGACATAAGGAGTGACATCAAGAGTGACATCATGAGTGACACAGATCAAAGCCACTCCAGAATCTATATGTAGCAGCAGATGAATTGTTTTTTCTCACAGCTTCCACAGCCTCCACAGCTTCCACAGCAGGATATTACGGACAACCAGCCATTCAAAGACCAGCAAAGTATTTTATTGCGCGCCACAGTCACGAATAAACCACCACCGTCTTATTATAGACGCACCACAGAGATCTTCAACACACATCCCTCTACTTCTCTACTCTACTAAATGGATCGCGGAAATACCCAAGGAAACGGTGCGGGCCGTCCTCAAGAACGTAAAATAGTAACCATAAACCTGACGCTGACCCGTCCTCAGGAACTTCCTCAGGAACTTCCTCAAGGTAGTCTTCAGGGAGGTTCTCAAGGTGAGAACCCTCCTCAAGGCCGTCCTCAGGTATGTCCTCCAGGTGAGGGCCGTCCTCAGGAACGTCCTCAACCCTGTCGAAAAGTAACCATAGACCTAACCCTAGCCCGTCCTCAGGAACTTCCTCAAGGTGGTCTTCAGGGAAGTTCTCAAGGTGAGAACGGACTTCAAGGTGAGAACCCTCCTCTAGGCCGTCCTCGGGTATGTCCTCCAGGTGAGGGCCGTCCTCAGGAACGTCCTCGAGGTGGGGTCAATCCTCAAGTCCGTTCTCAGGAACATCCTCAAGGTCAAGATCAAAGCCAACCTAAGGAACTTCCAGCACATCCGGCACATACAGCCAAGGGGATTACTTTTTGTCATGAGGGTAATATGAATGAAGGCAGTCTCACCCAGAAACTTGAGATCCAGGTCTGGAAGGACAAATTAAACGCTCTTGAGCAGAGGAGAGAGCTGAGAGAAAAGTGTTTGGAGAATATCATCAAGGACTTGCTCTCAGAACGCAGCGCTGCGGAAGAGAAATTGGAGAAGCAGGTCGAAGAGACAGCACGGTTGGAGCTGGAGAATCAGGTTCTGGCTCGGACCCACGAGTCAGAAGTCAAGCAGCTCAAGGATCAAAGCAAGATCCTGGAGGAGAAGATCGACAGTCTCACTGAGACATCTGAGACCCAGATCTGGAAGGATAAATTCAACGCTCTTGAGCAGAAGAGCGAGCTGAGACTTATCTTCTGGGACAAAGAAATCAAGAACTTGGTCTCAGGACGCAGAGCTGCGGAAGAGAAATTGGAGGAGCAGCTCAAACAGACAGCACGGTTGGAGCTAGAGAAGCAGGTCCTGACTCGGTATCAACAGACCCACAAGTCAGAAGTCAAGCAGCTCAAGGATCAAAGCAAGATCATGGAGGAGAAGATCGACAGTCTCACTGAGACAGCTGAGACCCAGGTCTATAAGGACAAATTCAACGCTCTTGAGCAGAAGAGCGAGCTGAGACTTATCTTCTGGGACAAAGAAATCAAGAACTTGCTCTCAGGACGCAGAGCTGCGGAAGAGAAATTGGAGGAGCAGCTCAAAGAGACAGCACGGTTGGAGCTAGAGAAGCAGGTCCTGGCTCGGTCTCAACAGACCCACGAGTCAGAAGTCAAGCAGCTCACGGACAAAAGCAAGAACCTGGAGGACCTCTGCCTTTGGCTCAAGAAGAAGACTCTCAGCCGCTTTGGGAGAAAGATGCAAGACAGAGAAACAGAGCTGGACAAAATGAAGAACGAGATGCAGGACAGCATCAAAGAGCTGAAAAAAAAGAGCATCCCAAAAAGAAAAGAAAGAACGATCTTCTATACCCTACCTACCACCACAAGTCGTCAAGGTGATGACTGGCTCAAAGGTGAGTAACCTCCTCAAGGCCGTCTTCAGGAATGTCCTCCAGGTGAGGGCTACCTCAGGAACGTCCTTAAGGAGGGGGCAATCCTCAAGTCCGTTCTCAGAAACGTCCTCCAGGTGAGAGACGTCCTTACGGTCAACATCAACCGGTAGGTGGGTGGGTGGGGGGGATCATGATACCCGTCACAAAAAAAAAAAAGAGTGGGTGGGTGGGTGGGTGGATCATGATACCCATCACACAAAAAAAAAAATCACAAAAAAGGTGGGTGGGTGGGTGGGGGATCATGATACCCATCCCAAAAAAAAAAAAAAAGATCTTCTTAATCTATACCATACCTGCCACCACAGGGCCGTCTCCGAGATCCTCAAGGTGAGAACTGACTTCAAGGTGAGTAACCTCCTCAAGGCCGTCCTCAGGAATGTCCTCCAGGTGAGGGCTACCTCAGGAACGTCCTTGAGGAGGCGGCAAGCCTCAAGTCCGTTCTCAGGAACGTCCTCCAGGTGAGAGACGTCCTTACGGTCAACATCAACCGGTAGGTGGGTGGGTGGGTGGGTGGTGGGGGGAGGGGATCATGATACTCATCACAAAAAAAATAAAAAAGAGTGGGTGGGTGGGGGGGATCATGATACCCATCACACACAAAACAAATCACACACAAAAAATGTGGGTGGGTGGGGGGGGGGGGATCATGATACCCATAAAAAAAAAAAGAGTGGCTGGGTGGGTGGGGGGGGGATCATGATACCCATCACACAAAAAAAAAATCACACACAAAAAATGTGGGTGGGGGTGGGGGGATCATGATACCCATCCAAAAAAAATAAAAAAGAGTGGGTGGGTGGGGGGGGGATCATGATACCCATCACAAAAAGAAAGAGTGGGTGGGTGGGTGGGGGGGGGAGCATGATACCCATCCCCCTCAAAAAAGTGACAACCGATGGAGATTGTCACGCTCTTCTTCCTGTGGTGGCAGGTATGGTATATACCATACCTGCCACCACAGGGCACAGTTTGGACCCAGGAGCAGCAGGAAGAGTTCTCACAAACAAGGTTTATTCAATTGGATCGAGCAGGAACATGGACAAGAACCGGACAGGAACCAAAACGATCAGACACAGAACAAGCAGGAAGACGCTGACTAAATACACTGGAGAACGAGACACAGGTGGAAACAACCAGGGCGGAGCTGAGGGACTGGAGCCGACGACGGAACACCGGGGACTGGAGACCGCAACGAGGGGAACCAAAGCCGGCGACGGGGGGAACCAAAGCCGGCGACGAGGGGAACCAAAGCCGGCGACGAGGGGAACCAAAGCCGGCGACGGAACACCGGGGACTGGAGCCGGCGACGGGGGGAACCAAAGCCGTTATTACTATAAGTAATAATACCATAAGTTATACCATGAGTAATACTTTAAGTAAGTGCTATTCAAGTGCCACTGAAGTTATTACTAATTCATAATAATATTAATATAACTCTCAGTAAATAAATGGTTAATTGTATGATTCATCTTGTTTTGTATCGACCAAAATCACAACTCACAAAGTCAACTGGTCTGGAGCAGTGGTTCTCCACTGGTCACATATATACACATACACAAATATATATACATTATACAGTATATTCATACTATACATATATATATATATATATATATATATATATATACACATTATATCTAAATATATCTAAATATCTATATACATTATATATATAGATTATATATTACATTATATATATATATATATATTATATTATATATATACATATATATATATATACATTTATATATATACATTAATATATATATATATATAAATAAAGGAAGAAATTATGTCAGTCAATATTATCAATATTACCTGCTTAGCGTTTTATTTTGTTGATAACATTTGCTGGCTCACCGCCTGCGATGGCCAATAAGACGGATCATGCCGGTTCTCCGACTACTGTGCACTGAGTTATTGCTCAGAAGAGCCCTGGGGAACCGTTTAATCCAACTGTCAACACATCAAGATCATTTTACGGACCTTTCCCGAGAAAACTATGCATATAACCGCCGTCAGAAGCCTTCTCCCGAAGGAAGGAGAAAAAACAGCATCAAATAGGAGGCCGGCTCCAAAATGAATTGAGTAATAAACCATCCTTACAGCTTGTATCGTTATGCACACACAGGGATTCCCACGCTTTATTGTTCAATTAGCCCGACCCTGGAGCTGCATATTTCAAACAATGAGAAAATGCTCTTAAAGAAACTAACAACACATAGCCCAGAGTACACGTTGGGCCACAGCAGCACAGGGAAGATGCATTCCTTGAGATTAGCTTGATCCTCAACACACACACACACACACACACACACACACACACACAACTGCATCATGTTTGACGGACTCAGCCGGCGCCAACACACTATTTAGTTTACTTTAAATTGGAAATAAAACAATCCTGAAAGCAGCCTACTCACTAGTTCACAATTGAGTTGCCAAAAGCCTCGGAAGGCTTTGGATTGGTGGTCGACGAAATCCGTAACACGAAAGGCTCTTCGTCAAATTCCATTACACTTAATGAAGAGGGAACGTGAAGAATGGTTACTAATGATGACTCCATTGCAGCATACTTGCCTAAAAGGCGTACTGCTCCTTTAAGGGTTCTTACACACTTTTCCAGGACTTTTTCAGGACCAAACTGAGATATATAAAATCCCGAAAAAATACAGTCCTTGAGATTTCTGACACACAAACAAACACAAACACACACACACACACACAAACGCACACACACACTCCGATGTAGCCTCAAAAAGCAAAAGACTTTGGTAATGGTACTCCTGGTTCACTGGGATGGGGTTCGATTCCCCACAGTGTCCTGCTACTTTTTTGACATAAACATCGAAGGCCATCATATTTTCAGCGTTCTTACACATTTTGATCAATGGATTTCCAGGACTTTAAACCAAATGTCCATGACCAACACACACACGAACACACACACACACACACTCCGATGTAGCCTCAAAAAGCAAAGGACTCTGGTAATGGTACTCCTGGTTCACTGGGATGGGGTTCGATTCCCTGCAGTGTCCTGCTACTTTTTTGACATAAACGTTGAAGGCCATCATATTTTCATTGTCACTGTTACTGAACATAGTGTTTCATGTTTTCTTCATTCACTCATAACCTGCAGGACGAGAGGAGGTGGACTTTGAATATTCGCTGTCCAACAAAGTTAATGAATAAATGCTTTAATAACGTTACACTTCTTCTATGCTCAGATGTCGATCTATCGTCTGGCCGGAGAGCTTTTTGTTGTTGCTGCGGTTTGAATTCCAAAGTGTAGTCTTAGACCACAGGGCTAGAGAATCACTTGTATACATATTTATTTTATTAGACTACAATTCAACATGTAATTTAAGTGTTTAACCAAGTATTCGGGTGACTAAGGAGGTTTTATTATGACAACAGTAACTCAGTCCATCCATCCATTCTCATCCGCCTAATCCGGGATCGGGCACAAGTCTTCCACAGGCACGGTTCTTGCAGCTGAACGCCAAACACTGAGGACCTTTAAATCGTACAGTAGATATTAATATTCCAATACAGTCAACAAGCGGTGCAAACTTACATCATGGCAGAACATAACGTGCATTGTTTGGTACCTTTTTACCCTTAGCTGTAAATAATACTTAGATATTTAAAATCGGTGCCAGCAGAGTTCACGTGCACCAACTCTCTGTAACCAACAGATCAGATTCAGCTTCACTGGCCAGAACTAAGAACTGAGAACTGATAACTGATAACTGATAACTGATAACGTAGCGACCCTTCGGTAAGGAAAGCTACGAGACGCTGTCTTGCTTCTTTCTATATATTTACGGCCCACAACACACGGCCCAAAAACACCAGCGCCGCTAAACGTTGTCTTAGCGTGATGAACAATCTGCTCCAGGTCATAGACACACCCCACCCTCGTTCACTCACTGTCGATCCTATCGGTTGTCTTAGCGTGATGAACAATCTGCTCCAGGTCATAGACACACCCCACCCTCGTTCTCTCTCTGTCGATCCTATCGGTTGTCTTAGCGTGATGAACAATCTGCTCCAGGTCATAGACACACCCCACCTTCGTTCTCTCACTGTCGATCCCATCGCTAATGTAGCGGCCATTTGACCTTCGAAATCAAACAAAACTATAAATCAAATTGCCACTGATGCATTGTGGGTTCCGGAGTTGACGCAGGCAGAATTAACCTCCATTCCGGTATGTTGATTTTGATCATTTATTTTCCAAACAAACAAAAAGAACAAACAAAAAGCGCTGACACTCTTCGCTGATGCTGTGGTAAAAAAACATCGTCCACCCAGGTGCATGCTGGTCCTGTGCCTACCCACCTCTATATGTAACCACAGGCGCCCAGTGTTACGCAATCAGTGAATCTACAACTAAATGTATTAAACTAAACTAAAATGATCATAAGAAACAACTAACATATCGAAATATAACCTAAATAAGCACTAAGTAATCAATATTGCTTTACAATAAAACTAAATACAAATGTCAAAATGTATAGCTCCAACAGGTACCACCCACCTCTATAGGTAACTCGGGTGATTGACAGGTTTGTCCAGCTTCACAGGTTATGAGACGTTCACTGAACTCAGTAAATGTAATAACTGTTATAACTACTTATCTAAGAACAACTTATTCCTGTACACAATAACCCTTAACATTAAGATTAGCATACACTGTCACTCAGTCTGTTACAATATAGATACTTTCTAACTGTCAGACCTTTTAGCTTTGATTTTTACAGAACGTACTCCTGTATTGTGTGGATATAGACACAAAAGTAATCTATCTCTCTCTCTCTCTCTCACTCTCTCTTTCTCTTTTTCTAGACTTTCTATCCCAAGCATTAAAATCCCTCCCTTCATGCCTGAAGCCATTTTAATTATTTCCTTGAAGGCATATTTGGTTTGTCATATATTGCCCGTCTGGCACCACATTTAAACAAATGATATATGAAATGCAAGATTTGGACTGCCGCAAGTATTTATGGATATATTCCGTCACACACACACACACACACATTGGAGAGAAAGCCTCATGACAATATGATTCTTCCTGAGCGCCAGAATCGCCAACAACTTTTAAAAAAAAGAGTCCCTGCCGGGGCCGGGCTGTGCAGGAATGAAGAGAACAATAGCGCAGATTACTTTTACCGAGAGTTGGCACGAAGAGAAAGGCAGGCAATCATACTCTATAGAGTTGTAGCCGATGCATTTTCAGTGTAAGCCTCCCGACTGAATTCTGAATAGGCCGAGCATCGTGGGATAAAACCCGGCTATTGTAACTCCTCTTTTGTTTCTTTCCTCGCGGAGAAAAAGAAGCCAGAGATGGAGAGATGAAATCAGAGGGAAGGAGGACTGCCGTCTAATCATAGCTGCTGTGAACACGGTTTTAAAATACAGTGCGAAGGTTTTAAGTAAAGAATACAGAATAACAAAGACTGTACACTGTATAGTTTCCTGATCTTCAATGCGTTTGAGAATTGTATTTTACTTTGAGTAAATATGGCAAAGAACAGAGAGAATAAACGGAGAGTGGAAAAACAACAAAAAACTACAAAAATACCTGGGAGAAGCTGGATGTGTAAGGAGGCTCCTGTTTACCCCTCGGCTCGTTTTATGTTGTGGTCTTTCCCCACTGGGCCGAATGTTTAATTAAAAATGGTTTAAATAACTCACATTACTCAACACATTCATTCAGTTGCAGAGTTTTTCTTTTTTAAATCGTCTTTAAAAATAATGTTTTAGTGCTCGTGGAACGACCAGGAACAAAAGCCTGGAGATGAATAAAACAGAGATGTTAATAACTACGTTGAACCGGTTGAATCTGCATTCATTCTTCTAGCTGAAGAATTGGAAACTATTTTTTTATTACTATGTACCAGAATGGAATAATATTTCTCTCCCTCTGCTGCTCTATGCTTGTTCAAAGGGAACACAGTAATTCACTGCACTCACAGAAAATGTAGTTTTTTAGTTAAATCTCTTTTCGTGAAAGCCACAGAAAGTGTTGCAGCACAGACGGATGCTGCGTGAAGTACCCGTGTCACGGTTTGACGAAGAGGCCGAAAACAGAAACTCTGAAGCGACGGCCCCGTTCCTCCCTCGTCTCGTCGTGAAATCTCAACCCGCCGCTTCGTGTGCGCGTGCGACTGGGGGAAAAATACGCACGATATTTCTATATTTCTATATTTGCATCTTGAAAGTAGATTAAATTCAGCAGTGAGAAAGTGTTTCATATCGCAGGCGTCAACTTCACTGAACTACAAACTTTCACACACAAACACTCCTAGAGGATACAACTGAGGAGTCTCTACCTCCTCCTGTTTCATGGGCTGTGGAGGTCTGGATCGTGGTCCATGCTTATTAATTATTCATTCATTCATGCATTTCTGTCATATTCATTGGATGCTGTTCATTCTGGTCACATGACTTCTATTGCTTCACATCTATCCTCCTCTGTTGCTCTCCTGAAGGGTTATTCACCTTTTTTTCATTTCTTGGGAGTTTTCTTTTTGTATATGTGTACAGATCATAAAGCCGTCTGAAGACAATTTTTTATTTGTGATATTGGGCTGTATAAAATAAATTAATTGAACATTTCATTAAAACATGCTGTAGTGTATATTTTCAATTCAATTCATTTTATTTGTATAGCCCATTCTCACAAATTACAAATTAGCCTCAGAGTGCTTTACAATCCGTACACATAGACATCCCTGACCTTTGACCTCACATCGGATCAGGAAAAACTCCCAAACAACCCTTCAGGGGAAAAAAAAGGGAAGAAACCTTCAGGAGAGCAACAGAGGAGGATCTCTCTCCAGGATGGACAGAACAATAGATGCCATGTGTACACACTAGAGATAAAACACTTTCAACTAGAATGGGCACTCGGTAGAGCGCATCCCTTCGCATATCACAAGATTGGGCATTGAATTATGAACATGTTGGCATCAGTTTCATGCCAACTGGATAGAAATTGACCGCCCTATGGTAAAAATAAGGTTTTAAAGTTTTCATGACTTTGACCTTGACCTTTGACCCGATCGATCCCAAAATCTAATCAAATGGTCCCCGGATAATTACCAATCATCCCACCAAATTCCATGCGATTCGGTTTAATACTTTTTGACTAATGCGAGTAACACACATACAAATAAATAAATACACGGCGATCAAAATAATGACCTTCCGCATTTACAATGCGACGGTAATGAATACGACCGAGTGTATGAATGTACATAAAGTGCAACAGTCTGACCTGAGATGATAATCTCGGTTTACTACCCGGTTATAGCACTAATCCGCTCCGCCTCCCATGAAACCAATCTGGTGTTTCTCCTTTCTCATGCTTATTGAGCGCGATCCACCCAAAGCCCACCGCTCCCCGTCCAGTAAGAACCGCTCCGGTTCGAGTCCACGGCGAGCCCAGAAGACCGCCATGTTGTCTGAACTGTGTCAACAGGAAGCAGGAGGAGTCGGATCAGCGCTCTGACAGGCCGGGGCCGGTCTGACAGCTGCTTGACTCGCCCTGTCAGAGCTACAGCTAACACAATACAAATATCAAAAGTGTCCATCAGCATCAAACGTTGCGTAACAGGACTGCCGATGGCCCATTAAAAGTGACGGGGTGAGCCGAAGGCGCGTCAGATGCGTAATGAGCCCGACGCATGTTTGCATATATTCATGTCCTGTTGCATCGGGAGTCTCGGAACTGGCGTAGAAAGCAACTTGTAGATGGAAATAAGTGATGTGTGACCGACGTTCGCGGAGAGGCTGCAGTAATAATTAATATGCATGTGATGCGTATAACTCCTCGGGTGAATGTTTGCAGAGTTACCCAGAGAACATCTGTCTCTCTATTTGAAAATGTCTCGACGTGAGATGGAGAAAAAACAATAGACTCAACTAAAGGAGAGAGAAAGTATTCGTGGAGCCGGTTCTGACTGTTAGAGGCCGGCCCGATGCTCGGCAACATTTACAGGCGGTAAACACGCATTTCTAATAACACACACTCTCAGGGGGGTCTGTCTGTCAGGGGCAATACTCGTTTGATGGAAACCGCTCCGAAGCAGTTCATGAAATCTGAGTGGTGAGGAACCCCGGCTGACTTTACACTGATCTAAAGGGACAGAAGGCAACGTTCTGATTGGCTGGGAGGCCCAGGGGGGGTTTGGCCAGATGCTGCAGTCGTTCAAATAGCAATATTTTAGAGATATTGCCAGTTTGTAACAGTTTAGCTCCACAACTTCCTTTTATTATTAGTTATTTTCATCCTGTCTCACTAATGCCACATTTACACATAGCCAGGTATTTACAGAATATTTCTGCCCCTCCGTTTTCAAAAATAACGTTGTACACACTAGGTTGTTTTCTAAAAAGTTTCTGTTTTTATGAACCCGCATAAATACGCCGTCCGCATACGTCCCACAGGACGCTCACATGACGTGAAGCATCTTTAGTCGCACACTGTGACGTCTGACCACCTAAAACTCTGTTTGACCTCGTTCACACAAAAACACACAAACAGAGTTTGGCCGGAGTTTTTAGAAATTATCGTTTTCCGTGATAAAACCTCAGTTTTTGTGTAAATGAAAGGCGAAAACATGAAAATATATGCGTTTTCCCATCCTGTAAACGGGGTCTTAAACTATCGCGTCGTTCCAGATGCTGCTTCCCATCTCTCAGTCCAGCTCCCTTCAGCTGCCTCTGATCACCTCGTTAGTCCCTCATCACCTTCACCTGGTCTTCATGCCCGTCTCACCTGTTGCCCATTCCCTCGTTAGTCCCCGTCTACTCAGGTTCCCTCACTTGTCCTCTGACAGGTCGTCTTGTGTTCTTCAGACCGAGCCCTCGAGCGTTCCACAGTATATTTATCTGTTCCCGCCGGTACTTGGAGTAAAGTTAATTATTTTCCAGTTCTGTCTCCTGAGTCGTGCATTTGGGTCCACCCTAATACTTGGTGGGGTTTTCTATATTGTTCTGCATTTTTTTTTTATATATTTGACTGTATCATATATGGTTTCCACCTTGTGGAGGCCCTACTCCCATAGGCCAGTCACACGATACGACAGCATCCATACCCTGACATGTTAGATATGCAAACGACTGGTAAGAAACTCAGCATGTGAATACTTTCAGATAGAAAAGGTGCATCAGAAGTGTGCATCAACTTGAACGTGTAAGACTTAAAGAAGTATGGAGACGGTGATATTGTAAGACGGTTTGCAAAGTTTCAGGAAAAATTGCCAAAAAAAAAAAGTATGGACAAAAACTGAAAGTATGGACACAAACTGACGCAACCGTCTTCAAAGACACGGGCAGAACAAGGCAGAATTTAGGATGATCTCAGGTCAGCCCGACCCATCAATATTTAACAACATTTTAGGGTATAACAAAAAAGAAAGTCCGTCCCGATGTCATGTCAGTGGGAGCAGCACTGACTCAGCAACAGAACATGAGGGTTTGATCCGCGGCTCTGAAAGGGTCACGGTCAACAAACCCAACCCAGAGTCCCCCAAGGCGGAGCCATTGGGGTGTGTGTGTCTGTGTGTGTGTGTGTGTGTGTGTGAATGTGCATCAGTGTATTAAACTGTGGTGTGTGAATTCCAGTGTGTGTGTGTGTGTGTGTGTGAATGTGAATCAGTGTATTAAACTATGTGTGTGTGTGTGTGTGTGTGTGAGAATGTGTGTGTGTGAATTAGTATATTAAAATGTGTGTGAATTAGTGTATTAAACTGTGTGTGTGTGAATAAATGTATTAAACTGTGTATAAGTGTGTGTGTGTGTGTGTGTGTGTGTGTGTGAATCAGTGTATTACATTGTGTGTGTGTCTGTGTGTTTCTGTGTGTGTGTGCATCAGTGTATTAAACTGTGGGTGTGTGTGTATGTGTGTGTGTGTCTGTGTGTGTGTGTACATCGGTGTATTAAACTGTGTGTGTGTGTGTGTGTCTGTGTGTGTGCATCAGTGTATTAAACTGTGTGTGAGTGTGTGTGTGTGTGTGTGTCAGTGTATTAAACTGTGTGAGTGTGTGTGTGTGTGTGTGTGTGTGTGTGTGTGTGTGTGCATCAGTGTATTAAACTGTGTGTGTGTGTGTGTGTGTGTGTGGGTGCGTCAGTGTATTAAACTGTGTGTGAGTGTGTGTGTGTGTGTGTGTGTGTGTGCATCAGTGTATTAAACTGTGTGTGTGTGTGTTTGTGTGTGTGTGTGTGTGTTTTAGTGGATATGAATGGGTGAATGTTGACATGGAGTGCTCGGTGCTTTGCGTGGTCGCTTTACCATTAAGCTCCGCCCACCCTGGGTTCGTACATCCTTCACTCAGCTCAGGCCAAGGAGAGGAGGACACACTCGAGGTGTCAAGGACACCAGAAGCTTCCTCTCTCCTCCCTTCGCTCGCTCATTGCCAATCAGACCGGCAGCAGACGGGAGTGACTTGACAGGTCGTACATTTCCTAACCAAATACTGTGTCAATAAGGGGGAGGTGTACAGCGGTAACCTTGACGACAAACACTTTCCCCACTTGATTGACAGTTGGCAGGATGCCACGAAAAAAAGAGCGAATTAAATTGGACCAATGCGACGTAAAGAGTGTATCCTGGTCGTGGATTGGTTTGGTCTTGGAGCATCATTTACGTGTGATGGTGGAAATAATGTAATTGATAAGAGAGATTTAGGAACTAGACCCCCCCCCCCCAACCACCACCACCACTTCACTGAGATGTGGTTATGGTTTATATCAAATTATTACTTATTTAGGTATTTATCTTCCTCTTGACTCAAAGAAAAAGGAAGGGCAACGTCCTATGCCTCTACTGACATAAATATAAAAGACTTAAAAAATCAATCTTTAAATAACACAATGCTAATAACCGCTATTGCGTAATGCAAGTACATTTGACCTACTACTGCGTCTGATTGGTGGCGTGTTTCTACGTTTCCTGGAGGTGGAGAGGCCGAGTTACGATATACAAACGGCATAAATCAGTGTAACTTCAGGAAGAAGATGAAGAAAAGAGAGAGATAACGAGGGAGAGAAAGAGAGCAGAGCTGAGTCAAGGATGTGGAACAAATGCTTCTCTGAAGTCTCTTCCACTCCAGATGTGCACAACTGCAATACTTCCAATTTGACTTGTGGGTCAAACACACCCACACACACACACATGGGTCAAACCTGGTGTGTGTGTGTGTTTGACCCTAACCTGTGTGTGTGTAGGATGCCGTTCTCAAGGACTCAAGGGGGATACACACTCTCCATCATACAGCAACATGATGAAAGGGAGGCAGCGGTGGAAACACGGGTCACGAGCACTTTGGAGGGAAACAAGCTTCATTTATAAAATAGAAATAAATAGCTCCCCAAATCCTAACAGCTGCAAGGGTCACACTGCAGGCGAGGTGTGGAGCGCTTTATAGGGTTCGTAGGGTCACGGAAAAGTAATGGCATTTAAAAAATGGTTATTTCCAGGCCTGGAAAGGTCCTTTTAATCCCAACAAGTTTTGGAAAGGTGATAGAAAAGTGTTATATTCATCTGTTAGTTTACACAGTTTGATTTCTTTTACTGACAAAACATTGTTCTCCTTCTGCATACTGACATCTTGAAACCACATTTAATGTTGTCACGCTTCCACTGTTTACCCAATACACACACAATTTCACAAACAGGGTATAATAACAAAGTTGTATCTGACCATCAATAACATCAATGACGTCGTTCACATACGGGACAAAAGGTCTTAAATGTATGAGGAACACACAATAAATATATATATATATATATATATATATATATATATATATATATATATATATATATATATATAATCCAAAATATATTCATGCAAATTTCTCACCCTGAACTGTTACTTTTGTTTCACGTATCATTCATTTAAAAACAATTAAGTAACCGAGTAAGATATGGAAAATACCCCATCTGCATGTTTAAAACCTCCGCTGTTTGTTTCCATTACATGTGTGGTCTCTCTCCCTCCCTCTCTCTCCCTCCATCTCCCTCTCTCTATCTCTCCCTCCCACACCCTCTCCCTCGCTCTCTCTCCCCCACCCTCCCATCTCTCTCTCTCTCTCTCTCTCTGTCTCTCTCCATGGTGCTGAAAGGCCTCAGGACCTGGCCTGGACCCCCCCCCCCCCGATGAGCCATAAACACGTCCAGTAGTGCCTTGAGTATCGATGTACACTGTATTTATTATATCTTTACAGATGCTCTCTGCTTGTTTTCTAAAGCCGCAGCCGTGGAGGACGCCGGTGCTCTTAGACCGCAGCACTTCCCCGTGATATACCCATCAATCACGGGAAGATTACAGCCATTAACAACAGACGGTTTTACCTCGCGCGCCATCTGGACTCGAGCGATGTCACCGGATCACACGGGTACCGGGATCACGCGTCGCCCGAGGATCCATCTCCCCGTAATGCGCTGCACGCGAGGCGCTCCTGGCAGCTAGAGGTTTAGATGTGTTCAAGGTAACAAACAATAACAATAACGGCCCCTGAGGGGTTAGCGGAGGGGCCGGAGAGTATTTTTTCGGTTTAGGAAGAAAAAGGAGCTCTAAATGCTTTTAGGGTGAGAAAAGACGTTTTCTTTTTTCTTTGCTCTTTCGGTAAGAGTTTGATTGACAGGTGGTTTTATCCAGTTACCGACTACGTGTTCTTCGAAAGTGCCTCTCATCCCCAAAAAGTTTCCGATGACGGCTCCTCAGACGGTTCCGTGTCAAACGCGCCCGGCGGAGGTAATTGCTCACACTCGACCATTTCTGTCCCACATTCAGCACCGTAGGCTTTTCGGAGGAAAGTTCTTAAACATTGAGGTTCGAAACCAACATATTGCCTATTTAATGCGGTGTCGAGCACGATAACATATATATTATATAATTATTATTATCGTCCCAACCACACACTGCTCAGCAACATTTCCTGTAGCTCAGGGCTCGGCAACCTTTCCCATCCAAAGAGCCATTTGGCTCCATTTCCAAATAAAATGTGACCGGAGCCGATTAGAAAGTTTTAGAAACTTTATATAGTCATATTATACATGCAAAAACTATACTTTGTTGTATTTATGAAATTATAGAAGCTGAATGCAGACAATTGTTATAATCGTATTGCTATTTTACCGGTTATAACAAAATCAATCTCTTATGCAGAGTAGAAAAAAGAAAAAGAAATGTTTAATTAATCGTACAACTATGTAGGTCTTTTTTTAAGTGTGTCCTTGACAGTATAACAGAGGCGGAGCTTTGCCCTTTATGATGAGCCGCATGCAGGGACAGATGCTTCACAGCGAATATTACATTTTGGTTATTTTCAGTGTCACGGTAATAGCTCAAACTCAAAGATAAGAGGTGTTCCTCTTGAATGATTGTTCACTAAGCAAAACATGAAATATATATATCAGTGTTTCCCCTAGGTTTACAGCTTCAGGGGGGCGGGGCCTAGTGCCGCTGCTCGCCACGTTGGTGCCCTGAGCTTAACGCGACACGTAGAGACAGAAATGATGTGTTGTTGCATAGATACGATCAATAACAGACGGCTGTGTAGTTTGTTTAATAAAAGAAAAGGGACTTTAAATCACTTCTGCTGTAATCTGGCGCTATAGAGAAAATTACAGGGGGGCGGGTGGAGATTTCAGGGGGGCGTGCCACCCTGATAGAATAGTGGCGGAAACACTTTATATGTGTTTCTTCTTTTTTCTGTCAAAACCTCAGGGAGCCGCGACAGAGCGGCTAAAGAGCCTCGCGGGTTGCCGACCCCTCCTCTAGCTCGATCGATGAATACAGATGCGTGAAATCCATTTGCTAAGTCTTGCATTGACAGAAATGAAACAGGGTGGTCCTTACATCAGCTCGCTCATGGGATTAAGAGTCGTTGTTGTCCGTTGTTTATAGGCTGAAACGTTGACGCCGATGTGGATCGAGTGTATGATGTAATTAACTAAAGGCTGTATATCTTGTTTATCTGTTTATCGCTACCAACTTCTTTCTGAGGCCTGTTGCCTCCAGAGAACAAGAGGTAGATACACTGTGCTGCGGGAGGTGAAAGGTTTGTCTCATCTACTTAAAAGGCCTTCAAAGGTGACCTAATTAGCTTGATTAATCAATCCGAAGCCGAGGCCGATGAAGTGCACCCTGACTAGAGTGCGCGTCAGCAGAGTCGAACACCCCCGAGCCCTCGGAGACATCGACAGAGGCCGCCGCAGCCACTTCTGCTGAGCGGGCCGTAACGGCCATCGTCCGACACGTTCCAGATGTGGACGTATTTCGTGACTCCAGGCTCTGCGGGTCTCCCGCCATATAAGTCAAGTTAATGCCCTGCTTTAAATTGAATCCACTCAGTACACCCAGCCATCAATGAACTTAATGGGAGAAGGAAACCAGCCCGAGCGGCGAGACCATTGTGTCCGCACGCAGTTCTCGAAGGTTTCGATGGTTCGTGGGCATCATAATAGGAAGTTGAGAGCGTCATCCGTCATGGACGCCTGGCAGGAAACAATCACAGATGTAACCCGCCGCCGCCGCGGTGCACAGGCGGGGAGAGAAATGGCTCGTAGCTGCAGGGTGGCGGATAATGGAGGTGAGCGCCAAATGCGGCAAACGGAGCCTCAGAATCTGAACTGAGCACAAGCAACTCACAAACAATAATTAAAGCGCCCGGGCAGATCGATAAACAAGTGACCGCTGCTTCAGATTCCGATAGATAGAAAGCCCTGCTTTCCTATTTTTACAGGACAATCGACAAGCACAAAGACCTGTGTAGAACTAAATGATTTAGTCCTGAAAGCACACTTATTTATCTTTATGGACAATATACTGTTCCAAAAAGACAATAAGTTGATGGAGTTTTAGCTAATTGCTTAATAAAAGTAGCTCACAAGGTGGTAAAATGTCCTTTTTGAGTAGGAAAGGGATGTCTGTGAAAGGGGGTGTGGCCAAGTCACAGGGTATATGGGCAAGAGTAAGCACATGTGTTTAGTTCAAGCTTGAGGAGGCAGTGATTAATGACAATCGTTCTCGTCATGGCTGGTGATGTGATGAAATTGAGTGATAAATAATGGCAACATGAAATAAAAAAAAGGCTTTTGTAAAAGAGCATTCTGAAAATGGATGCATAAATACCTCAAGAAATGCCGATAGTTTACGAAACAGGTGTGTTTCAGCCTGAGATAGTGAAATTAAACAAGAGTAAAAAAATAAAGGTTAGATGCATGAAGAGTCCTTCGGTTTCAGGAGGTTAGTTCTCGCTCTTCCACAAGGACGCATAAAGATACTTCTGGTAACGGTACTTTCCTGTACCCCTATTAAAGAAAAAGGTAAACTCAATACAGTCCCTCTTCACGATGTGTTTCTCAGATTGGATTGTTCATCCAGAGATAGGGAGAAGACTTTTTTCAATCCAGTTATTGAACTTGTTTGTGGGAATCCCATATTGGACACAAATCATTCTTATTATTATATTTATTGAAGCAGGGTTAGCTAGTTATAAGTAGTAATACACAGTTAAGCAACATGTAAGATCACTTTGATTAAACCTCTGCTCGGGTTGACGTTGGCTGGAGCTATGATTATAAGATGTTAGCAAAACTCAGATGAGGGGTAAACGACCATTGTCCTGACAGGTGCTTAAATCAAGTGTAGCAAATTAAAGTTGATGTTACCTGAAATGGCCTGTTCCGGTGGTAGAATAGATGAAACTATCGATGTCAGACAGAGTATATTGGTTGATGAACGTTAGTATTGTTTGTATTACCATTGTCTGGCGATTTTAGCTTTTTTTTTTATTCGCCCGATTTTTTATCCTGATTATCAATATCATTAAAATGTTGCGTAATTAAAGCTAAGAATGTAAAGCTTCCATTGTCGTTATTTCACAGAGAAGCAGTGCCCTCCATCTCACCTGAAGAAGACAAACAGCAGATGACTTTTCTGATCAACGGAAAGTCCACCGCCTCCCGCCTCGCTCCCATGACTCCGAAATCTCACAAGTCAGTGCGTTCCAACATTCAGAAATATGCAAGTACACACAGGTACACATTTCTACACACACACACACACACACACAAAGAGATGCATACCTTCAGTTTTACTGTTGGATTCATGAAGTGTGCCTCTGTCACTAACTGCAGAAATACTGCAGGCTCTGCACAGCAACCGTGTGCACTGTGTTCACAGAGACACTTTCAAAGGAACTAAGCTCCATGGTGGGTCGAGTTGCTAAAGGGGCTGCCGCTGCTCCGTCCTTTGGGACTTGGATCGGGAAGCTGAGGTCCAAGGGTCCAAGACCCTCCGAGGACCAAAGACCCCGTAGCCTGATGGGTGCCAGTTCAATCCTGGGCACTGGAGAGGACCCCTAGACCAGTCCTCGGGGGGGTCCTGTTGCCCAATGCTCCCAATACGAGGACAGATGAATGTAGGAACTACACTCCACTGTGTGACAATAAAAGCTGATTTACATTCACATTCGGGTATTGTTACAACAACAGGAGTACTCTGCTTAATTACAGCTGTATGCTGCAGTAAGTAGAGCTGGCCGAGGGTAGCGTTAGCTCCAAAGAAGAGAGACCGTCAAGGTCACCTCTGTTTCACACATTTTAAGAGATACACGGTCCTATTTGATGAGTAAAAGCGCTCTGGTGGGCATACTGAGAGGTTTGCAGATAACAATAATCAGGAACCACTGTCATTTCATCTTTTATGACGATTTAATGTGCTACGCTGTGACCTTGGAATATGACCACATTTCTTTTTCATGGGATTATCATACCGTCTCTGAAAACACAAAATATTCTGGAATGGGTATGTTATAAAAAGTTAAGTGAAGCACATAAAATGTAACCTTGATCCAGCACCGCAAGTGTTTTTTTTGTGTTTCTTCTATTCAATGAAACTCTCCATTAATGATATTTCAAACCTTCAGGCTCGGCCAATCATAAGAGAGGAAAGGGTGGCTTTGAATGCAAACTCACGTTAACCCAATGAAGTCCAGACTACAGTGAAAGGGACTCCAAGGCTGTTGATCCAAGGTGATTCCTTGCTGGCTTTACCTTAGAAACCACTGAGTGCCATCAATTAGAAAAGCTCCAATCATCGGGAAGACCACACCCCCTCTTGCCCGCCATTTATTCTTCATACGTCTGTCAATCATTTCTCTATCCAATAAGCACGAGGAAACAAGGACACGGTTAGCCAATCGTCTCGCTGCTGCCTCGTTTCAATATGAGAGTCTCTCTAGCTTCAGTTCCTTCAGGTTGCTGTTATGAAACCCCTCCACCTCCCTCAGTCTTCACACATCCACTCATCAGTCTATCAGCTCATCAGCACCACCAGGGCGGGACTCTACTCCCATAGAGTCCAAGCATCAAAGACTCATTTCATATCATCCGTCAACAATAAACATGATCATGTCTTCATCCAACCGGTCTCTACCTGATTGAACTGAGAGTTAAACTAAACGGGTCTTTTACCTGTATCTCGGCAATAATGCCCGTGTCTACAAGCGTGTTCCAGCAACAAAAAAAAGCTGAGAAAGGTCACGTCTGTTTCATACACCTTGAGGTTGCTAGAGGGCTGGATGCATCTCGATGAATCAGCACCGTGGGCGTAAAAGAATGTGTGTGTGTGTGGGGGGGGGGGGGGGGGGGAGATCAGGGGGAGTGCAATGCTGTGTAACTGAGAGGTAAGGCAGGAGGGAAGAAGGCACGAATCAAGGAACGACCGAAGGAGACGAGAGGTTAAGATAAAGGCAAGGGGGTAGTGGAGGAGCGTGGAGATGTTGAAGGGCAGTGTGTGAATGTGTGTGTGTGTGTGGAGGTATTTCACAGAATATGACACAGTCTGGAGATACGAGGTGAAGACAGCCTTAGCCGTGGTGATCCACAGACAGAAGAAGACCTGTGCAGATCCTCTCAAGAGACAGAAGACGGTGTTAGAAGCCCCTACTTGGCTCTCTCTCTCTCCCTTCCTGCGTGAATATAAAGTCGAGCTCCATTATAACTGAATGTGTGGAAGAAGTGCCGTTTGCTGCCGTCGGCCAGCGTAGCCCGTCAGTAAGTTTGCCTTCAGGGTTGAGATTTTGCATCCCGTTGTCAATTTAGAAAAAAGACTCAACACTGATGAAATAAATAGGCGCGATTGAAGTGTAGTCAATCTGATCCCGCGGCTCTCGTTAAGACTCGCTTCCAGCTCAATTCGGGGTCCTCGATATGACAAGTGGGCCGACGGGTCCGTCTTTCAATCAGAGGAGAGGCGGTTCGATTCCCCGGCTCTGCTAGCCCGCGTCGATGCGTCCTTGAGCGAGACGCTTAACCCCAGATTGTGTGCGTGATTAGAATGATGCTTTGGATAAAAGTGTCGGATGAAGCTGTGATAGGCACCTACTAGGCTCTCCTCCAGCTCTAACAACCAACGTGTGCTGTATTTTCTGCAGCCTGTCGAGCACTGTTGGCACTAGTCAGGCCTTATTTGAAAGAGAGAGAGAGTGGGGGAGAGAGAGAGAGAGAGAGAGAGCTGCCTGACTGCTCATATTAGAGTGGGTGGGGGGGTTCAGTGAGTTAGAGACAATTATCAGATCTGACTACTTTCATTCTTAAAATATACTTCAGTGCCTCCTTTCTACTATCTTCCTTGTCCAAATCTGACTTGTTAGCATCTAATCATATAGCCAACACATCCTCAGTAAATCAACCAATGTAGCCATGGCAACCTGCAGGTGACGCTGGTGGAGCTTTCTTGTTTCTTCTTCTTCTGGTATCCGAGTGCCCCGAATTCTGAAAGACCTCTTCGTGAGCAATGATGAGTGAGAAGTACTCGGCATCGGTTCCTAGGCTGGATTATCTGGCATGAGTCAATTAACAGCGTTTGTGATGTTATCTCGGTAAACCTGCATCCTCGCAATCTATTGGACGCGAGGCGCTGATGTAATCGTTGAGAGTTATTGTGCTGGTGGCCGTGACAGCTGCTCTGACACGGTAACACCACAGGGGAGCAAACGTAAACCGGCGAGTCGAGAACGGGGCGAGCTCAACTCAACAATGTATGCAGGCTTAACCTTCACCCGTCAGAATACTGTTTGAACAATTCTACTCAACGCCAAGTGTAAAATCATCATTGTGAGCCTCTGTCATTTATAGTGTGGTGAGGGTCACAGGAGGGGATGAGGTTCTCTATCTTCTCCAGAAAGGGGCCTCCGTTGTGTTTGGGACGGGCTTCAGAGGAGTTCCAACTAAACCTTCAGATTATAAAAGTCCAGCATCCTGTGATTTGTAAGGTTACAGACCGGTTGGAATAGTTATTTTTCCAACAAATATTAATTGGAAGAAAAAAAAATATCTTAATGCACAACTGGCACAAGTGACTACGTGTGTGTGTGTGTGTGTGTGTGTGTGTGTGTGTGTGTGTGTGTTAATCTAGCGTGCATTTTACATGGTGGGATTACAGACTTAAAGACTTTCATCATTACCAGTGCATATAGTTATAGGGCTGAATCAGGTTCACCTGGTCCCGCCCCTAGAGATGCTGCTAGAGGCTTATAAGCTGCTGGGGGATGTTTAGGATGCACTGAGCACCTCTCTCCTCTTCTCTCTCTCTTTATGGATGGATTTACATCTCTTCATCACACATTATTAACTCTGCTTCCTTGAGCCGATTGAAATTGAAAAAAATATATATATATTTTGAAATTCACTGGTGACTCCGCCCTGTCAGAAGGTTACGATTGGGGAGACCGATGAAGACGAGCAGAGTAGTACCGTAACGTTGATTGCAAGTCTTGCATTCATAAAAATAGGCCAACAAATAATAAATTTGCCATTATAACCATGTTTAAGCTAGCTCGTAGCTAGCGATAGCTACGAGCTAGCGCTAGCTACGAGCGTGACAGATATCCGTCTTTTGTCAGTGCGGCTATGAAAACGGCGTTTACAGGTAATATGGCCGAAGAGGCTTTTAACGTCCCCATTGTGCTTCTTTTGTTTAAAGTATCGGTTCAGGCACCGTTTAGGCGCCGGTTTCTTTTTAAAAGTAGCGGTTTAGCACCAGTATCGGAAAAAAACTCAAACGCTACCCATCACTATGGTACAGTACTCGTGCACTTGGGGGCGAACAGGATCATTAAGATGGAAAGTACGATCGTTCTCTACAACCTAATCCTGGCCCTTAGTCAAAGAAATTATGATGAGGCACTTAGCTACGGTAGTTCTGCCCGGCCACATTTATCTTTTCCACTGTAACAATATATCAATACAAACCATGCTGTGCTTTTCATTAATGATAGGTCACTTTCTCCTCAACCCTGGAGAGCAGCATTAAATCAAGACCAGCCTAAGCTCATGGTGTTCTGAGAGTAATTCACCTCCTCGCTACGGCGTCATCATGTTTTCTTAACGTTACAACGACTTAATTTAATAACGATGTCTCTACTTGACCTAAGCAAATGAGACGATCCGCGAGTAGGCTGCTTTTCTTTATAGTTTATTCTAAAACAGATTAAGCCATTTTCACCATAGCGTGTTTACATTTTCACAGGTTAGGTTGGAAAGTTGGTTAATTAAAAGTTTTTTTTATAGCTAGATTTTTGTGGTTGTTGCTCATACTGGGGGCAGGATCAGAAAAGAGGGGGAGAAAAAGAAGAAATTAGAAAATTAAATAAATAAAAAGGGGCCGTGATAGCGCACGGATGAAATCCTTGGTCGGTCTTTCAACAGATAAGAGAACATTTCCAGATTTGAAATGATTCATGACCGATCCTGAATAAACCCTTCTTCATCCTAGAGTGTTATCCTTCCTGTTATGTTGCGGGTAAAATTCAACCGCCTCAAAGTTTTAAAATCTAGGAGAGATATTTGAAAGTTCTATCTAAAACCTATCCTGCTTACCTTATTTAGCGTAATAAACGTAAAACCAATAATACATGATTCCTCCCCCTGCTGGTTTATATTACAGAGATGATGTTCAACCCGTGAAAAAAGAAAATGTTTAAGAATGCAAATAATATTTTTTTAGAAAATACATGTTATGGTAGATTAATGCAATTTATAATTTTTCCAAAGAACCTAAAAAATATTTGAACATTTTTCATTAAAACGAGTCAGTTCCCCTGATTGAACTCTGATTTATGGAGGGGTGAATAATTCAACTCCACTAAAAACTGATTGGATTTTAATAATAGTGTTAGTGATGAGGTACAAACTATATTTCATCGGCCTTTTGGATGATTCAACATTCACCGAGTCACATTGACTCCGGAACCTCATTGGTACATACGAAACAAAGCTAACAGGAGGTATTACGTCTAATTTATTATACCACGGAAGGGAGTACATCAGAATTGTTTTAAGTGACCATAATAGCACAGATAAAAGTCCTTGGTCGGTCATTTCTGCTCATTTCTGATAAAGAAAAGTGTCCAGATTTGAAATGATTCATGACCGATTCTGAATAAACCTTCTTCTTCCTAGACTGTTAATTTACGAAATACATTTTGCGATGTGGTTTCACATCAATATGTGAATTTACATTGGTGGCTCAAACTAATCTAGCTAACGCTTTGACCAACGTTAGCTGGGTGTAGCTTCTTACATAGCTTACGAATAGATGCAATACCTTGTTGCTATTATTAATGAACAATTATGATATACATCCAGCTGTGTACAACACGTGTGTCCCCGTGGACAGAAACGTAGACGAGCTGTGGAATAAGATTCTTCTCTTTTCAAAAATGGCTCCCCAGAGAGAGAGAGAGACGTACCACTCGGAGGTAGAGAGAGTTTGACAAAGGATGGAAGACAGCGGTGCGTCTCCCGATGGGAGCCTCTTCCGACTTAATGTGTGTTGACAACCAGACACAAAGGGAGCAGAAAGCAATTAGATCGTTTCCATCCGTCGAACGGCATTTTAAAAAGATTGAAACCACCCTTTTCAGATAAAATCAATACGACCGTGTCCCGGAGCCGGTTTATTACGATCAAGACCTTCACGTGAGGCACGGCTGTAAAAATGCTTCACGTGAAACCATTTACATAACTCTTCCTCATTCCCGAACCCCAGCGCTAATGAGTGTAGATTAACCGGTGGATTGAGCGGTTCGCACACGCACTTAGCTCCCTCTCCACCGCGGCGGTTCAACGCCCACGGTACGGTTTTCAGCGGTCCCCTGTCGACAGTCGTGTCGGCGATTCTAATGGACAGAACGGAACAATTGAACAACAACCTGCCAACGAAAGAGTGGATTACTCTCTCTGCGGTTGGGGAACGCGTTGACGAGCCTCGTAGAAAACGGTTCAACTATCTCCGCCTGAATTTGCATTTGGAGCAGCGGTAACTGGCCAATGGGGAAAACGTGGGAATCAGCTTGAAGTTGCTCTCATCAAACGTACAGAAACCTATATCTTGATTAAGGGGGGGAGGGGGAATAAACGTAAAGCAGGATTAGGGGGATTTAATCCTGAAAGACGGGATGAAGGATTTTTATCTTGCCAAGAATTAATGGAGCTTTTACCTGTTTAAGGGGAGTTAAGAATCCTAAAAGAATTACATTACGTGTGTGTGTGTCCTGATTTACAATGTAAGACACGGTGGAGGCGTATACAGTTGTGTGTTTCTGAGGCTAATTGAATGTAAAGTTGTACTTTTAATTAAAGCGAGACGCATGAACGTTCAAACATCAATCCAACACAGATATATCTGGTGAATTAATTATATATGATCAAATCTTTCTGTTTTGTCACTGAAGGTATAGGGAAGGAGAGGCGTCGTTCACTATTCCTCATCCAGAGAATAAACTATTATTTTCAGTGCTGTAAAACGAGCATAAATGAATAACGTGAAATAATCAGAAACAGATTTTTTCTTGAATTTGTAACGGTTAATAATTCTGCTTTTGAGTTTAAGAACCTGTGAATATGACAACACCTGCTGACCACTTAGCATGAAGACAAGGACATCAGCTGTTTAACACATCTCAAACTAGCAGTAAACCGCAGCGCTGAATATTCTAGATAATTCTTAAACCTTAAATGAACTCTCTCTCTGAACACAGTAAATCCAAATTCAAGCGCCATAGGACGTGAAAACATTTCATCAACGAATAAGTGTCCAAAAAGTGTTCCAAGTTAAAAATAAAACAGCCTTTCCAGCAGGTAACAATTACCTCAGTGTGAAATTAAAGCCCGTCGAAAGGTACGGCTATAAAGGGCAATTTGAAAAGGTTACGGAAAAAAATGGCTAAACACGGAGGAAATATGGTATTATAAGTGGTTTCAATGCTGATGTCTCAACCCTGCAGCTGCATAGCTAGAACTACTTTGCATAGTATTATTGACTTGAGCCCAAGGCAATATCTTGTTTTTCCGTATGTGCATTTGTGAGCGTCCACACACACACAAACCACACGAACAAACACACACCAAGACGTATTACAAAATGTCACAGTTCGCCTTGTAAGGACATTTTCTTCTGATTTAAATTTCATTTGCTGCAACTGGGGTTGCATCACCCAAATAACAGACAGAAGAGCTGAACCGCTGACACATGCTTGGTTCCACCAGGAGGATATCAAAGCATGCCACCCATGCTCTTTATGTATCCCCCCCCCCCCCTCCATCTCTAACTTCATGCCTCTCTTCTCCCATCTCCTTTATGCACCTCTGTCCTCACTTTGGACCTCGCCTCATCTCTGGCTTCTCGCAGTCCTTTTATTCCTCTAAATCTCTTCCCCTCCCTTTTGCTCGCATCCCTCACCCAGCTGTGTCATGTAAGACATACTGCCTGACCCAGAGAGGAGACCGCAACAGCCTCGACACTTCAATGACACAACGTTACCGGCCAGCAGCCTCCGATGGTCCATGGAGCACCTTTGCAATATATATATATATATATATATATATATATATATATATATATATATATATATATATATATATAAATATATAAATAAATAAATAAAACTGTTTTACAGACGGTGCCTCCATTTCCAGAAAGAAATGGACAAACACATCTCATTGTCACACTTCCCCCAGAATATGTAGGCCCTTTCTAAAGCTGCACATATAAAGAAAATATAATACATCATTTATTTTGGGAAAGTAAAGTTATTTCAACAGAAAGTCCCGCTGCATTTAACACTTTTGCGGTTGTCGATTAATCTGACATGTATTTTATATATATTTAATATGCTGGTCCATACATCTGAATATAGAGATTATAGAGAAAAACTTCCATCACAATTGTGTAACGCCCAAGATGATGTAATCTAATTGACTGTTTTTTTTATGAAGATGAAAAAAAATGGGTTTCCAGAGAGCGCTTAGCCACTTGAAATAAAAAATATCTTATGAAAATAGTTGTTCTGTATATCAGCTAATTGATGGATCAACTAATTATCAGCGAAAAGGCCAAACTCTTAAAAAGAGCAGTTCGCAATTGCTCTCCTCGTTTCATCATTGCAAATCAAATATTTCTAGGTTTTGGACTGTAAGCCAGAAAGAGAAATAGTAATTGGAATTTTCACAGTTTATTGAATATACAAAAAAAATGAATTGACAAATTACAAAAAATAATCTTTAGGACGGCAGGCCTAATCTAATACGAGCTGCTCAGACGCCAAGAACAGAGAGAGAGAGAGAGAGAGAGAGAGAGAGAGAGAGAGAGAGAAATAAGTATGTTCTCAAGAAAGTGATAATAGTGTAACTCTTTTAGTTCAGAACCATGATGGAAAGAAAAAAGTTTTGTTTTAATTTGCATCTATTTGTTAACCTTACGCCAAGCTCTATACCGTCTGAGCTCACTGGGGGTTTCAGGCGACACCTGAATCCTTTCTTGTTGTGGGCAGCTGAAGGCTCCCCCTGATGTTGTGACTTGTTTACGCTACGGCTGTGACGGCTATAAAGCCTCGCAGCGTTTAATGCAGCCGGCAACCAATTATTTCACCGTGCAGCGCTGGTTTCAGTTCTATATCAAGTATCACACAAACATTTATAATTGTCAGTGGGAAATATAGGAGCGTGTGTGTCCTCTTCTTAAGGAATATAAAGAAAGTTGAAAGCTTGACCAAAGCTTGGAAACACACAACAGAAAAACAACAACAACGGTCGACACAAAAGATGGATTGATGGTTCAATATTTTGCTTTTTTTCCAGGGATTTTCGAGGACTTTCAAGACAAGGACTTCATGTAATCCTTTCCCAGGACTTCACATAATTTACCCTTTCTTTCCAAGGATTGTTACTCTCGTCTGGGCACACAGTTCATTAAGTAGCAATAACTAGCTTTATATGTGGTTTCACGCAATCATAGCTGATGAATCTCCCGGTGCTTTGGATTATGGTTTTGGCCTCAACGGAAGTAAATAAAAGACAATAATGTATGAGTACATTCACCTATTGTGTAACAGTTTATCTCCACACCTTCCTTCTTGTATTAGTAGTTTTCACCCTGTCTCTCCAACTATCACGTCATTCCAGATCTTGCTTCCCATCTCGTCAGTCCAACTCCCTTCAGCTGCCTCTGATCACCTCGTTAGTCCCTCATTACCTTCACCTGGTCTTCATGCCCGTCTCACCTGTTGTCCATTCCCTCGTTAGTCCCCGTCTACTTAGGTTCCCTCACTTGTCCTCTGTCAGGTTGTCTTGTGTTTTCATGCCAAGTTTTCCAGTGGTATTCGTGTATATTCCTGACCTGCCTGTTCTGACCTCTGACTCTCTGCCCCGCCCCCTTTTTGGACTTGTTAGTTTCTCGGAACGATCTCCTGGTTTTGACCCAGCTTGTTTTCAACCAAAGATATTTATCTTTGTTACTTCTGTCTGAGTCGTGCTTTTGGGTCCACTCTAATAGCACCGTGACATACTGCCCCAGCAAAAAAAAGTAGAAGTAACTAAGTAAGTCTCTAAATCAGTGGGTCCTGATTTGTATTTGTAATAATAATAACTTTATTTACATAGCACATTTTAAAAACAAAGTTTACAAACTGCTCTACAGAGAGTCAAGGCAAAACAAATAGAATAGTGAGAAACAAATATAACATTAAAATAAAAAATAAAAAAGAGATCACTTAAAAGCTGTTTGATAGAAATTGGTTTTAAGAAGTGATTTAAAAAAAGTCACTGATTCTGTGATCATGTATCTCTTTCTGATGCCCTTATGGCTGTATTTAATTCAACACCATAGGCTGTTGCTAGCAAAGACCTAGAGATCAATCAATAGGAACATGTTTTTCAACCAGGACATGCAGTCCTACCGCAGTATTGCTCAAACTGTATATTCAAAATGTGTATTATAAAGCGTGCAAGTGTATTTGAGGGTATGTCAGGATCTGGAGTAGTTGAGTCTTGAGTCCTTTATTTTGAAGTCTCTGTTTCCTTTCACTTCCTGTGCCTGTGATTGTCTGCCCTGTCTCTGATTGTTTCCACCTGTGTCCATCACCTGCACTCAAACCCCGTTCCTCTCGTTCCCCAGTGTTTGATCCGTGGTGATTGTGCGTGTTTGCCTTGTTATGTTGTCTGATTCTGAGTTAAGAAGATTACAGTTTCTGTGGAACGCTGTTGGTGTTTGGGTCCCTCTCTCTCTCTCTTTCTCTCTCTCTGGCTGCAACAGCCGTGACACGGTACTTTGTATCTCTGTGGAAGAGAAAACCAACAGAACTCCCCCTTCCCCATCATCTCTCAGCTTAGACTACACAATACAGCCGACCTTGAGGTGCGTTCTCACCAAAAGCAAAACTATTTTCCCAGAACGCGTGAGTTTACTCGCTCGACCAGTCACGTTCCGCCAGGGGCGGGGCTTATCTCTGTGTCTCGTCTCCGTAAAGACCGTCATCATCTCCTTCATCCACCACGGAATAACTCACCACTAGTTCTGCTTTATACTTGTTGTGGACGTCCCACACACTAACGCCCTCGTGTTGGGTTCATGACATCACCCGTAGACTCACTCAGCTCGGTCACTTTCACCGATGAAGTCATCGTTACGTCTGAAAGAATTCCGCTTCCAGCGCTACGAGAGCGGAAATCGAGAGCTGATTGGCCCGAGTTGCGTGATGACCGCCTCAAAGATTAAATATTTTGAGCGGTAGTCAGTTTAAGTCGTGTTTAGATTTCGAATTTAAAGCTCTTCGTAATTAAATACCGCTAATATGAGGTAAAAGTCAAGAAAACCGGAAGTCATCGTGCCCTTAGCGTTTGATGAAATTTTTCAAAAAAGTGTGTGTATACATCAAGAGTCAATCCTACATTTATTTACCCAGCATTCAAACACAAGGCTGTCAAATCGAAACAGGGAATGAATACAAGAACCGCTGAGAAACACATGTTTTTTTAGTAGCTTGTAGTGTTAAGTCATTTCTTCCTCTTGTGTTTTTCCATTTCTGCGAGTCCCTATAATGCCGAAGCATTTTAATGCCCCTTGATGTACGATGTTCTTTTTACAAAAACAATGAAAAGGGCACATGTATTTCCACCTCATCCTCCGCCGTACGAAAATGCCCTCATTTATAATATAGAGATGCTGTTACAGGGCTAAAAGTCTGAAAGCATTAAACTAATTGAAGGTTACCTTATTTTGCTCAAAGAAAAAAAAAGGAGTTGCTAGGCAACTGCTCATGCACAGTCATTGGCTTATGTTGACTGAATGCAATGAGAAGGTAAAGTATTTACATATCAGGGAAAAGTTATTGGAAACGAAGAAGAACTAGAAATTATTTGTTTCAAAGAATGTGTGCATAATAATACCACAAGTGTGTTTCTTACCTATGATATATATTCTCTCTTTAGAACACTTTGTATGAAGACTGATAAACAAATACAAAATGCCTTGCTTTACGATATTGATTATTACTTATTATTATTCGTGATCTCAATTATTTTAAGAATAAAAAAAATCATATTATAGTTATAACAGTGACACTAGAATGAGCTCAGCCTCGCTCTGACAACTTGTAAAAAATATCTAAATGTTTATATGAACTAATTCTCCATTAATAATGAAACCTACTTTTGTTCTCTTAGCACCCCGGCAGCAAAATGTGTCTTTCGGTACAAAGATTAACTTTTAATATAATGAGTGTAAAAGTGGTCGTTTGCCAATAAATACATTTAAAATTTAATATTGTGTGCTGGATGTGACGCTGAAGGATACGGTTTGAATAATGGGCCTTTTATGGGTTTTAAAAGGCATTAATTCCATCTCTGGATTCATTTGTTTTTTCACTGTGACTCCTCAACCAGATTTGACCAATATACATTTTAAGGAATCTATAGTATAGTTTAATGACAGGATTCAAACCCACCAAAACAAACAAAGACATACACAAACACACATAAGAAAGAGACGGATTCAAGGCTTGATGAACAGCGTGAGAAAGATGGGGAGGAAAACATGAATCATTGGATTTGACACGTTGTGCCACCACCTGTCAGCGAAATGTTTGTGAGGGTTTAGAGGAGATGACAAGTCAGGGAGGGTTCATGAAGAAGACATGTGGCTTCATCACATGTGACACACATTAGTGGGCAGGAGCCTGCACTCACCCAAACACATGTCACAAACAGTGCATTAATTGACAAATCTGTCAGAGATTAAACTTTCCACAGATATAGAGAAACATGATAACTTACTATATGCATTTATATGGATAAATAAATCCTCCTGACATAGAAGACTTTATACGTTGCACAATAAGTCCCTTGGAGCCATTGTCTACAATGTACCCCACAGTCTTTGACCCTGAAACCTAGCCGTCAAAGTATGACATTTAGCTTTTTACTAATCATGAAAACTCTTACAAAAGAGACAAAGCCAAACAAGAACGTGCATGAAGTTCATAATTCCATGAACAAATGGAAAATCCACATTTATTGACAAAAAAAAAGAAGGAGTATGCCGCAAGTCATGCAGACGAGGCAACACAAACCAGTTATCTTCGAGTACAGCTACACAATTCATCCAATAATTGTTATTTATTTTAGTTTGTTGGACCAACCCCCCCAAAAAGTACCAAAAACTACTACAGTTTTTTCTGCAACGCTGTTTTCACTCTCCTTCAAATAATACCTACCATTTCAACACTACTAGTTTAGCAAAACATCCGTGAGAACAAAAATTTGCAGGGAAAAAAAGCCTCTTCTGTTTGCCGTTTGCCGTTGTTGAAAAAGCCTGTACAGCCTTTGGCTACAGGCTGGAACTGAACCTTCCCACTGCTAAATGCTTTTGCCAGTGAAGATAGGTCTTTATTGTAGGGACTCTGAAACTGGAGAAGACGAGGGAAGATACAGAAGGCGATCAATAGGAGCCGAGGGAGCAGCAGGTTCTGTGTGTTCTTGTTGTTTTCGCACATAAATGCGAGGCCGCTGCCTCGGAAAGTGTGTAATCTTTACAATGGACCCTTGCCCTGCCTTTGATATGTCCCTTCTCCAAAGAGATTTCAGACAAACAGGCCCTGAGCCTTCCAGCCAATGCGGGGCCCCGCTAAGCCACGCTGAGCTGAGTGGGTGCAACCTACACGTTTGCAGCTTTTCGGTCTCTTCATCTTTGTGCCTCGCTTCCACACCTCCTCGCAGCTTGTACCAGTAAGGGCTCGCCCCTCATTTCCAGAACATACCGCTATTTCTGCCTTGCCAGAATATTAGGTCTCCGTTTTGATTCGTTTGATTTGATCCAGAGCCAGTTTTCTCAGGGTACTGGAGAAGCATTGATTAACCCCTGAGCGAACTAACTCCGGGTTAGCTTTTAGTTGGATGGCTGCGGACTCAGGATAGTTTGTGGATATATTCTCTGATGCGACCTCGCTGATTAAAGCGGATAACTCCCAAAGGCGTGTCGGCGTGCAGGTCCCTACGAGACCAGAAGGCGGATGCTGGCGTGTGTTTCTTTTTCGGAAGCTGCGGGGCGGCAGTCACGAGCGGTCAATTTGGAATGAGCGATCACGTTGTCAGCTGCGTGTCTTTCGACTTGTATTTGATAACCCGTGTATTGCGTGTGATGACTCGCACGTAATGAATGACACACGATGACTTCAGACTAAAACAGTGTCAATGGGAGGTGGATAGTGGTTTAATTGATGCAAGTAGATTGTAGCAGAAGGTAGGGTGGGTCCTACAATGATGTTGTTCCTTAAATTTACCTAAATGTTTGGACGCCCAAAGTCCTGACCAAGCGTTATTATGTAATGAGTTAGAACGAGAACTTGTTGGCTTAAAATGTGCGTCCTCTGAGACACACGGGGCAGAGTGTGTGTCGGATGGGGTTTTATTCCGAGTGGTGTATAAAATGTCAACGTTTCTAATCCTATCATACTTGTCGGCTTTGTGAGCAACCTCGGGCCTCAAACTGTAACGTTGTGAATTTAAACGAAAACACCTTCATACATAGGTCACAAAACTGTTTCAAAAGGTTTAGCTAAACACATTATGGTTTGGGTTCAAATGACTACGTCTCTAAAATGAAACTGCATGTTCAAGGCACAATTAGCTGTTTCCAAAGGATCATTGTAAACTCTTCAGCGTGTTTTCTTTCTGGTCTTTTTCCTCAGAATGTCTAATAATAACGCAGATGGGTTTCCATTGAAGTTACCCCATCTCATACTGACACTAAAGGGTACAAATCGTTGGTATTTTACACCCTGAGGATGAGAACAGACAAACATTGTTCTCAATCTACATTATGTTAAAATTGAGAAGTCAAGAATACTTTTTTGTTATCACCGAAAATGGTGCCATTTGGGATCGGTACCAAAATTCCAAGAACCATTAACGTCCAGCCCTGGGCAGTTGTGGCACGATTGGAGTGTTTCGCGTAATCTTCGCTTTACAGTTTAATGTAATTAACTAATTAGCGCATATGAGGTACCTTTTGTTAATTGCTCCATTGAAAATCCGCTTGTGAATACTTTTACTAGAAACAAATCAACTTTGTATGGGCACAACATCACAGAACTATTTCCCATCAGTGCAGTTAATTAGCCACTTGTGCAGGGTAACGCCTTTTGTACAGCCAGGAAATGAATTCATGGTGAGAACGCAAGTGTGTAGGAAACAGGGAACAGAAGTTTGAGGCTCTAAATTTTAATTGAGAACAAGTTATGCTGCTGATTTAATCTCTCTGCCCCCTGTTTGCAATGAAACGTGGCCAGGTGTAAAAATGCAGCTCCTTTACTATAACCATAACTCTGAGTCTTTGTAGATGGCATTTAATGAGGTGCGATTTTTGCCTTTGTGTGTGTCAGCATTAGTATCGGTGTGTCTGCATGTTCACGTATACGTTTTCTCGTCTATTTCCAAACTCTTCAGGCGTGAACTTGCTTTGTCTAGCATCTTCTTTTCCCCCAGAGGTGCCTGTACAGTTGCATTTATACATGTTGGAGGCGCAGCTGCAGCACCATTACCAGATATTACTCTGGACAACTTGACATGACAGTTCCCGACCAGACTTTTAAAAAACGCAGACATTTCTCTGACAGTATTTTGTGGGTAGATGGTATTATACCCTCTCCTCGTAATATGTCATATAGAAAAGAATATATACAGGAGAGAATGAGTTCACATAGAATAACTGTGCTGGCATCTACAGAAATACTAATGGGATCAATATATGTGGGCTGGGAGCCGGTGTGATATATTGTATTGTCATGAACAATCAAAATCAAATTTGTCATTATGAGTAGGCAAGATAATTCATAACGAAAGCATTGGCAGCGTGTTTCCACAGTGTGATTTACATGTATCAGTTATTTTGACAGAATCTGAATTTGGGCCAAGTAAGGAAGGGACGGAAAGCTCAGGGTAATGAGATCTCAACTGCTAGGCCAACTGGCTGCTCAGCTCAGAGTGTGTGTGTGTGTGTGTGTGTGTGTGTGTGTGTGTGTGTGTGTGTGTGTGTGTGTGTGTGAGTGATGAAGAAAAAGACCTTTTGTGTATTTCTGGAAAAAAATACATTGGTACAATTGCCCGTGTTGGAATGGTAAATGATCCATTTAAGCAAAGGTTTGCTCAGAGGGGGAAACCAGACCCAATTCTTGGCTCAGTTACACATTTGAGTTTTTTGAAAATCAGTGAGCTGTGACCTGCTGGGAGAAAGGCTACCCTGTGAATATTCTCATTCAACTGAAAAAAATGCAGATTGAGCATTTTCTGAATATATCTGGTTGTTCCTTTCATGAGGGTTCGATACATTTGCAACACGCTCCACCTAACAGTGATAATAACTTTATAAATAGGCATTAATATAAAACATGTACTTTTCCTCAAATACCGTGATAGTAACTGAAGGCCTAAAAGTGCCCTGAGGAGCTCGCTCAACTAAACTCAACTTGCAGACCAGATCGGGATCAAACTACCTAAATGATGAATAAAATCAAGCTTGATTAATTCCATTCCCTAAAATGCATATTTTCAAGAAAATACCAAATTCTTTAAAAAGAAGGACCTTCATTTATTTGTTCTTTTATCGTGATTCACTCCCTTTACTGCTGGAGTATTAACCTTAAAAAACACGCACATATCAAAACACATTTTCCGTGCAAAAATCATTTAGTCTGTAATATGGTCTCGGCTTCAGAAGACGAGAATCTTAAATATCCCACGAGGTAGCGCAGCACAAAGAGGTGAGAGAACCATGCTCCTTCTGATCTAGCCATCTGTTACAATGGGATTGATTTCTCTGGCATCTGGCTAAATGCCTGTCTTCATTTCAATGGAACACACACACACATTCTTGTACATTTTACCTTATGAAGACCATATACTGACTACACACAAAGAGGCCCTGGGACGGCTTTAAAAGGGCAGAATCTTTTTGAGGTATTTGTGTTCATGGCTCGGTATGTAATACAACACGATTAATACACTGCTGATAGAACCCACATTCACTGAGCTTCTATTAATCTCATGAATTACACCTCAAATAACTGTCACAAAATGTCAGAATTTGGCGATTCCTAATTAAATCGCATCAATCTTTCTGATAAGCCAGTCTGCAGAAAGCTACATGGTGGAACAAGCTCATTGTATGATGCTACTGTACATACAGGAGTTCAACAAAAGCAACACTGATCATTAATATCCATCCATCCTTAACCTGCCATGGGTAGACATTTATAGTTATTCTTTTTAAGTACCTCAGAACTGTCACTCCACTCCTACCCCAAGCATTTTGGAAGTTAATAAAATGTCAGATGACGTTAGCGTGATTATTTCCAGAGGTTGGTTTGTGTAGCTTGTCAAGCCTTTTCATGGCCTCCTTCACTTTGCATTGACAGCTGTCTGGGCCTCATGCTGAGAGAGCTACCAAATGCAAATTCAACATTTTGAATCCTCTCCAGAACTTTCTAATCTGCTTAATTCGTCACGAAATAATGAGGGAACACCGAACCTGGCCCCCAAACCATGTATAAGACAATTATACGAGTTTTTCAGCCTCTGGAAATGTGGGAGACTGGGTAAAAAGATGGTTGTAATTCAATAAACGGTTATTGCGATAGTTTTGTTAAATCCATTAAATTAAAGCTGAAAGTCTACACTTCCACCACATATTGATTGCGTCATTTAAAAACCTTCGTCAAGTTAAGAGGAAAATAAGAAAGAACTGGTGGCACGGTTCCAATGGAGCTTAATTACCAGACTTGCTCTGATCATAAAAAGGGTGATAGATGTGATGGCATGTGATCATTACGTCGTCAGTCATTCCCACATGGAATAAAAGAAGGCAGGCACTTTGACTTCAAAGATTAATTTTCCAGCACTTGCAAATCATTTGTGGACATGTCTGTGGGTCTACCTCTAAAGTACCCCTCAATATCTCATGTACAATTGTCTATTATCGCCCATGACTTTTACTTTTGTCTAGTCATGCCTCCAAAACACTTAACATTCAAATAATGTTTGACGTTAACTGAACAACCAGACTGTCTTTTCTTAATAGAGGAGAGGAAAGAGCCCGTGAAGACCTATAAATCTATTTAAAAATGAAGCCGATATGTTGTCTACATTCATTTGTTTTCTTGTTACCTCTCTCCTTGAATTATTAGTTACAGTTGAGAAAAAGAGTAACTGTCTCCGAGTTGTTTTTTTAGACTTTGACGCAAAAGAAAATCTATCATGCAGTCAGAATCCTGACCCCTCTCCTCCTACCTCCATCTGTTTGATAGATGGTTGAAGTCTGGCTCGTGGTCCATGCCTACTACTAACTATTCATACATTCTGTCATATTCATTCAATGTGTTTATGTAACTCTGTATTGCTTTATTCTGTACAAATGACATCTATTCTGTCCATCCTGGAGAGGGGTCCTCCTCTGTTGCTCTCCTGAAGGTTTCTTCCCCATGAAAGTTTTTTTTCTTATCCGATGTGAGGACAAAGGTCACGGATGTTGTATGTGTACATATTGTAAAGGCCTCTGAGGCAAATGTATAACTTGTAATATTGAATTGAACATGTAATCAAAAGATTTCAAATGTATCCATGGTCAAGAATATTACACGTAAGTTACTCTCTGAAACCATCCTGTTGTGACAGCCAAGCCTGTTACTGCATTCATACCTATATGTTCCACATTTCTTCCCAGCTTTGGCCACATGGGACGACGGTTTGAATGCTGATCTGATGGAGCAGGGATGTGCTGTGTGGGATAAAGCGCTGCACACTGTTCATGGGCGTCCAATTGAAGTCCTACTTCAAACACCATGTTACCACATCAAGGGGGAGTGTTCCTACATTTACTCCTCTACACGTTGAGCTATGTATTTGTTTTGCTTACATTTTCTAGCCGATCTCATCTGAAAGAAATACAGGATAGCAATCAAAGACAATGACTGCCTTCAGAGTTTGGATAGGTAGAGGGAAAAGAAGGTATAGCTCAAAATGGCAAACAATCGCTGACCTGACATTACTGAGATGTAGAGCAGGCAATCATCCTGAAACCTCCGACAAGATAATGATAGAGATGGTGTGGCATCAAGAAGGTTGTACCGGCTGTTTCAAAATATGACACATTTCGGCACACAATGCGAGCGTAACAGTCATAATTGCATATTGTGGAGGAAAATGTGTTCTTTCAAAATATATTATGAATATTTGCTGACGCTAAAAGGTTTGATAATGAGTATCTGTAGGGTGTGTTTATATGTATATATATCTATATATATATATATACATATATATAGATATATATATATATATATATATAGATAGGTAGATAAATATATACTGGATATGCTGTCTTCGGGATTCGATGCACATTGCACAATTTGTTGCACTGCTCAACATAAATTATTCAAATCTTCTGATATTGTACTAAAATCTAACAGTAGTGTGCACTTTAAGATATTGCCTTTGGCGCCATCAAAGAAACCAGCATGTTAAAACTAAAGTGATTGCATTATTTTGTAATATGCAAGCAATTGTAAATAGTTGAGATGTGAACTGGACATAGTCCAGAGACATTAGCCAGTCTATGACAGTTCATATTACCCGTTTATGTTCTGCTCCCTCCTTGGCAAAAAAGGGATATAGGCAAGAGTAGGGATTGACTTTATTGGCAGTGTACATACTGTCAACACTGCACAAATGTGGCATTTAGATAAAATCCCTCCAGCGTGTCCCGGGTCTTCCCCAGGGTTTTCTGGAAAACCTCTAATGGGAGGCGTCCAAATTAGATGCCCCAAATTAGCATCCAAATTAGATGCCCGGACCACCTCAGCGGAGTCCTTTCGACGCAGAGGAGTAGCATATCAACTCCAAGCTCCCTTCTGATGTCCGAGCTCCTTACCCTATCTCTATGGCTAAGGCCGGCCACCCTACGAAGGAAACTCATCTTCTTACCCCTTCTCTATGGCTGAGTCCGTCCACCCTACGAAGGAAACTCATCTCCTTACCCTATCTCTATAGCTAAGGCCGGCCACCCTACGAAGGAAACTCATCTCCTTACCCTATCTCTATAGCTAAGGCCGGCCACCCTACGAAGGAAACTCATCTCCTTACCCTATCTCTAAGGCTGAGGCCGGCCACCCTACGAAGGAAACTCATCTCCTTACCCTATCTCTAAGGCTGAGGCCGGTCCCCCTACGGAGGAAACTCATTTCGTCCGTTTGTATCTGCAACCTCATTCTTTCAGTCACGACCCAGAGTTCGTGACCATAGTTGAGGGTTGTAACGTAGAGCTTTGCCAACCGGCTCAAATCCCTCTTCACCAAGACCGGTCTGGTGCAGCGCCTGTTTTACTGCCCCGAGATACTTGAAATGCTTCGCTTGGGGCAGGCACTCTGTCCCCTCCTGGAGGGAGCAATCCACTGGTTCCAATCTTGGATGAGACGTGCAGAAGTATTTCCTTTTCCTTTTTTCAACATTGATCTATTTGTAATGACTCAGTACTGTTCAAAACCAGAGACATTAATTTGGGATTCCCCCATTGGGACACATGAGACAGATAATTGTAAGAGACATTCAATATTGATGGTTGAATTGGAGCCCAGACAATTAGTCACTGCTGCTGCAAAGGTTGATGCTCTTTCGCACTTATTCCCACGAAGCTGCGAGTTTAGATACAGGTCATTGCCAGAATACCTGACAATTCTAATGAGGCAAAGAAACTCTTTCAAATCTAGAAACCCAGCACAGTTATTACACATACATTGTGTACAAAGAGATATTTCTTAGATTTGATGATGATGCAAGACTATATAAAAATTGCATCGACAGCATGCACTCTATCTCTACATACAGTAAAATAAAAAATGTATGTGTGAGGGAAAAACAACCAATTTCTTCATCAATATATAGTGCACAGAATTTCCGAGAGAGTTTGGATGAAAATTATTTTCATTTAATTGTTAAAGGCCAGTGAGATGCAACACGATGTCTCATGTCACTTGTTTCAGGTCTTTTCTAACCCCTGGTCATTGGGTGCTAGAATAAAGTACAGCATACTTTTTTTAGAGGTGGTAAGTGATATACAGATGATGCAAAAGGTTACAACATGTTGTTGTGTGTGGGAAGAGATCTCACTGGACTAGCTGCCACTCTGGCCTTGTATACTGTCCCTCAAGCCAATTGACCATGCTGCCTTCAGGTGCGGTCCCTGCAGACAGGAACTCAGAGCAATAAACAGGGAAAGTAAAGCAGGAGGGCAATCACAGGAACAGCAATCCCACACTATGCATTACATCCTCTGACCATTTATTGAACAGTATTCACAACGAGTATGGTATAAACTGCTGTGCTTGCTTAAAAGCTGCAACGAGATATAGGTAAGGGGAACTAACATAAAAATAAACGGAGAACCCATAAAAAAAATAATAACAAGTTTTTGAGGAAATTGGATACTGAAGTTAAATAATAGAAGGCCTCAATGGTAAAATCATTATATCATTATACATACACAGTCGATTCCACTATAATTCAGGACAAACCGGCATTCAAATCAATAACTGTAAAAAGTGCTTAGCTGGTTAAAAACAGTCCAGGTTCAGTATTGGACTCAGACAAACCAAACCTATTAAAGACCGTGGCATCATCTTAAGATGTGCACCATCTATTGCTTTGTTTTGCTGAGCCTGAGAAATGGTCTTTTTTGTACATTGCCATAAGGAAACTTCATTCTTTGACATATCCATTAAAAAGCAGCGCTGAACCACAGCTAATAAAAGGAGACAGAGGACAGCAGCATGACCACCTAACGGCATCATAAAGTTGGTGAGGGGAGCATAAATAATGGAGCACTCATTTTCTCTAAACATGTTGGGTCTAGCTGATAGAGCTTTCTCTGTAGCACAGGTTTCTGCCGGGCAGCAAAGGAAATCAGATTGGAATAGCGCTACGGACTCGGATGGAAAATGTATGAATACCACGCCACCGACTATTTGAATTAGGTGCATTGGAGCTGAAAACTAGTTCTGTCAAAAAGAAAGATGAAGTGTAAAACTAACAGGTAAATAAATGTGTGAATGCACTACAATAATGGCTTGACGCAGACTGGTTTCATCCTAAGAGATGGTCAGATTGATGATGAATTCTTAAAGTCAAAGACTTTAAATTGTTGATATTTCTAGCAAATAACTTACCAGCTATTGTAGGATCGGGTAGAAGTGATAAATGATGAAGTAGAGCATTTATATTAGGAATCAAACCTAAAATCTAAACCTTTGGATTTAAATGAAACTAAGAAGCCCAAAAGTTGTGATAAAGGACATGTGAACATCGTGGAGGCATGAGACGAAAAGTTAGGTCATCAGAGTCAGGCCTCTGGATAGATAGATAGATAGATAGATAGATAGATAGATAGATAGATATATATAGATATATGTATAGATATAGATATATATATATACTCCCACATCCAGTGCTTCGCTCTCTCTTTTCACCTCCCAGCTGCGAACAGTTGGACATTCGGAGGTATGGCTCATAAGTGTCGGCCACCATTTGTGTCATTTTGGGAGAAGCTGTGTAGGGGTTCTCTGGCATTCTTGTTGTGTCTCTTTTCTCCTGTTTTGTGGCTAGACGGGGAGCTCAGTATTGTTTTTCCTTTTGCTACGGGAGTTCAGTGTGACCTTTATGTTCTAGTTGGCGTGGATTTATTGTGTTGGCCTTAGAGACCCCGACGCCTTCTGGCTTCTGTTTTAGTTTCCCATTTGTTAATCCTTAAAGCTGACAATAAATATCTTATCGCTGCCTAAGTATTTCACCTGACTTATCATTTGCCTGTTTCGCTCCACCCTTGGCGACGCTGTCTCTCTCATACATGTATGTTACGACCCGTGTACCCCATGGCACCCGAGAGAGGTCGTAACACTCCCTAATGCCATGTAGCTGAAGTGGCAAATAACCTAAACTGAGCATAAGGTACAAAAATAAAGAAGATTCCCAAGCGTGCACCGGCCGTCAGGTCTACTCCAGTGCTCTGACAAACAGCTCCATCATTTCTACAGAACAGCAGAGTAAACAGACACACTGCGGAGAACAGCATCCCATCCCACTGCAGCCTCAGCAACAGCACATCCCTCATACCCAGGATGAACATCTGCAGCCCCCTGCTATCGATCCAACCATATGCAGGTCCCAGGAAAGCTGTTGCATCCTTAGTAAATCAGTTTAAGCTATGTCTTAAAACCGTAGTCATAATGGAAACATTTGGCCCTGACCACCCCTCCCTACAGTCGGAGTAGATCATTTCCTCTATGTCCTTCTACCCAGCATCATCCGGAGGAAATCCCTACATCACTGATTTACTGTAGTTCTCTTGGCTATAAGACGACTAAGGGAACGTACCTTTATGCATGTAAAAGGAAAACCACCATCAAGCGCGTATTGCTACACATCGTGGTGCCACAGTAGGCATGGATGTCTGTGTGTAGATGTGTATTTTATTTCCATCTGAGACGGTTTCCCCCTCCCCCCCACAGTGGACTGCCCCTGTGGTGAGAACGTGAAATACCAGACTTGTAGTGCTTCATTGGTGAGACGGACGGTGTGAAAACAAAGAAGGGGTGCAATTACATAGAGGAGGAGTGACAAAGAAGGACACTGTGTCGTAGGAAGAGTGAGAATTAGATCTGTTGGATACAGAGAAAAGAGGTCACTGTCCTTTTCAGTCCCTTTTTTCGATGCACATGTCCCTTTGCTGGTCCCCCCAATGTGCCCCAACATGTGTTTTGCAGGCCTAATTTCTCTCAGGATACCTCTTTACTCCTATGAATGCCAGAGATTCCCCTTTAATGGTAGTGAGTCCATGAACGAGTGTCTGCAGTTAGTTCATCTGTAATAACAGCGCCACATTTGAGTGTCTGTTATCGAGTCTGACAAAGTCAGTTGAACAAGTGTCAAGATAACGTTGACTTTAGCCTTTTGGTTAAAACACAAGCTTAAAACACACTATTTGTTGTAAGCTGGGCCAGACAATAGAGAATATTTAGTTATTACAGATAGGTGATGCTGTTTAGGCATCCGCCCTGCCCGTTTAAAAATATCCTTGTATATGCTACATTGCTGTCAGGGAGCGGTCATATGATAATTTCGAAGGCAATTTGGATTGGTACGCTTTGATCAATTTGACATGCAGTGAGAACATCAGTCATCATTTCATTTGAATGAAGAAGAAAATAACGGGTGAACCGACTTTTAAAAAGTGCTGTTGATGGGTTTGATTAATGCCAGCCTGTCAGGCACTTAGAGGAGCGATAACAAAGCTCAAACCGATGACAAACACTGAATCATACAAGAGAAAGTCTAATTACTATTTTTTAAACATGCCAATAGTCTAAAAATTGACATCTGGAGTTATTAGCCATAGACAGTCCTCATTAAAACATCTTTACTCTGTATATTTAGATGCTCTGATTTATCCCACGCAGGATTTTAAATCTGAGCAAAGAGGGAATGACTGACACTCGTCAAAGCGTGGACAAGGCGCACCGCAAACCACATCCGTTATAAAAGGATATTGAAGAGGACGCATGGACAGTAATGTTACAGCCGTTTCTCTCTCATCCAAATAAAATGAATGCAAAAGGAACAAAAACAAAACATTTCCAGTATAAAAGTGTTTCCCTTGAAGGGTTCTGGGGTACGTTGTCTGCTTGTGGAACAAAAAACAGGTTGGGCATATACTATGTGGGGATGTGAGAAAGAAGAGTGGGAAAACCCTATACTCATAGAATATAGTTACAATAAGTAACTATTCAATAAACTCTCACTTGTTCTTTTACCCATAGGTAATTATTTCAAAGGCATAGCTATTAGTCCTCATTTTTAGGCAATATTTTGCTTCTAGGATTACTTGTAGAGCGACAATAACATGCTAATTTCACAATGCACAGTATTAGAGAAGACTACTCACAATCAGACAAGTTTAAATAAGCCTATATGTTAACCATATTTATTGAAACCATACAAAAGGGGTACATTTTTAGTGATTATCCGAAATCTACAACGTAGCCGTCCATTACATTTTGCGCATCTACCTCCCGTCTCAATGTTATGTCCGTCCTGCATGCACTTGTTTGTTATGTTCCCTTATTTATATTCATCGCAAAACAAGATGGTGATAATTGGATTAACCAGGAATTTGTTTTAGACCTTTGTTTTTCTGACAGCTCGTGTTGCTCTCCTGGGAGGTACCCAAAATTAAAGTGTCTAGAAAGTGTCACAACGTCCTCTGATCTCCGCAGTAATATTTGATGAGTGACATGTTATTGCAGAAAATTGAATTGAACTTAAAAAATCCAACAAAAACGGTACAAACACATTTTGGTCATGATGTATAAGAATCAAAATGTATAAGAACAAAAAGGGTATTTTTTGACAGAGGAAGCTCTATTCTTTTAGATCTCTAAAATTGTAAAATTCAAAAACTCACATGTATTATTACATAAAACAATACGTATACATTCATTTATCTGACGCTTTTAGCCAAAGCGACTTCCATGTTGCATTCATACACCGTAGACACAGCTTCAGGGAGCAACTCAAGGTTAAGTGACTTTCTCAAGGACACATCGAGTAGGCGAGGGTTGAACCGCCAACCCCCTGATTGAAAAACATTCAATAAAGGATCAAAAAAGCCTCTCAGTGCTCTAAATAAATAGCAAGTCAGAGTACCAATGTATGTAGAGGCGCTCCATTCTGTCAGCGTAATACTCCACACACAGTACACTGCAAATAGTGCTAACAGCACTACAGTAAATTAAAATCCTAACAATTATTTTACTGATGAATATATGTACTGTACATGACATTTGAAGCTAGTGCTCAGCTAAAGTGATAATCGTCCGTTGGGTTCAAGGTGATGCTACTTATTTGCCTGATCTGTGTTGTGCTCAAAGTACCAGTGACACCTTTTTAAAACCTCTTTGAGAACACATTGTCTCTCCACCGCCAACACATGCACTCCAGTGCTAATGATAGATAAAGAATAATAGAGACCCTGGGTATCAAAGAGAGATATCAAGAGACAACACGAGTCAGAAAGAGAGGCAGGAGGTGGCACAAAGGCTAATGGATCACAGAGACGTCTGCCTTTGTGTTCGCCTGAGAGTCCTCAGAGCTCAAGGCCATCGTCTACGTGTTGTTTGTCAGGAGAAAACATACCGAAGGGAATGGAAAAGTACTTTTAGAAGATGACTTCTCTTCTCACGGCACCGTACACCGTCGTAGATTGGGTTAAAATTGGAGTGAAAATACCCCCTTCTGTTATATTTTTGTTTTTCTGAGCTGCTAATGTGTTAGGTAGTTGTCTCTCCCTGAACAGCAAGGTATAGAAATACAACTGCTGCTTCTAGTACCTCTACGACAACTACTACCACCACCCCTACTAATATTACTACTACCACCACTACGATTACTACTACCTCTACAACCACCACTACTACTACTACTACTACTACTACTACTACTACTACTACTACTACTACTACTACTACAACTGTTGCTTTTCATTCATACAATTTTCCATTTCCTTCTATTATACTATCAAATTAAAATCTCAGGGATACAAGAATATAGGAAAAAACACTCAGACAATAATACATAATAATGACATCTGCCATGTTTATCTATTGTGCAAGTCCTACAGTTATCCTTAGTGCAACACTCAGAAAACATAGTACAGGTAAAAACAAGTGTCTACGACCATGATGATGCCTCTACGAGGTTATACCTCTAAAAGCCATTATTCTTGTTGTTTTCATATCCATACGCAGGGCCATTATGTTCCATGGCCAACAACACAAACATAATGTTCCTGCTGCACAATTACATCTGAATTAGTGTGTATTTCAAGTAAAGCTCCCCTATGACTGTAGCCTTGCAAGACCTTTACATTTGAATCCTGATGTCGTCGTACAGAATATGATGCTGCCGAGGACATTGGTAAGTCACAGCATTTAAAGCTGAGATCAAATATAAGAAATATTATGGACCTGGAAGGATAAGCCACTTTTTAACCACCAAGGATTACGCCACCACTGATCTAATTTCGATATAAATAAAGATTGTGGAATACATTAGCACATTTTTCATAATTAGTTGATGCCAATAGGCAGAATGTTTGAATACTGTTGTTTAAGTAATGCATATGGCCAACGATGGAGTTTGACTTCATACTCAACCAATATTTAGTTGCGCAATAGACAATTAATTCATACATTTCTTACGGTATTATAAGAGAATCTGCTATAGTCAACATTGCCTGACCACATACATTCGAGTTACTATATACTGCACATGAATGATCAAGGAATGTGAGTTATAGAGGAAGAATCAGCATTTAGCAATTATTTTTACAAGCATTAATAATTTAAACAAATGATGTAGGTATTCCAAGAAAACACCTGTTTACTGCATGCAGTTCATGCTCCGTACAATCAAAGTATTGGTTGGGATTGAGTTTATTCTTTGTCCTTTCTACCCTGTGTTGTTTATGGGCGCACTGATGCATATATTGGATAAACTGTTTGTGAAATAATGCAGCAGGGTGGAAATGTATTACCCTAAAGTCATTGCACCTAATCTCTAGAGTGATGGGGTCATTTTGCCCATGAGTAACGCATGGGTGTTGCTCTACCAGTGACAGGTGGTATAGCAGTTGTTAAATGAAGCTGAGCAAAAGTTTAATCAGAAAGAGGTCTCCGTTCATTCTCCTCTGCGGTCCTCGTCATTACTCTCTCAGCCACACCTCCTGACTCTTATCCATTCATTTACGTCACTCTATTATCATATCACTTTAAGAACAGTGGTCGCTAACCCGCCGATCGCTAAAAAACGTAATGTTAATGTCTAGAGTTGATGTGAAGGTAATCACCAACGCTTTAACGAATCGTTCACGAATGAGTTTTCAGAAAATACCCCAAATCAAAGTCTGTTCATCCAGCCTGCTCATTGAGTTTTTTTAGTGTTCATATTGTGTGCGGTTAGCAAATAATTTCCTTTTTATGTTGTACTGAAATTAATTTAGTGTGTTCTTGGTCACATCAACTTGCAAATCTGGACCAAAAGTGTTTGATTTCATTCCATTACAATTAGGCCAATTAAAACGCTTCAAGTTGACGCCTCAACAGGGAGAGCTTTCCTCGTCACCAGGTCAGAGGTCAGGGATCTTTGGGCTTGAAAAGATCCCCCCCCCCCCCAATTTCCTGGATGCTTTACTTTAATTGGTTGCTGGATTAAATCTTACCCAGATACGTTTGCTGTTTTCTGATTGGCTGTTGTGTAGCCCACTTCTATTTTTTTGATTGGCTGATAAGTGGCAACTAACAGCTGACCTCCAGAGGAGCGCTTGATTTCCCCACCTCATGTTTGCGCGATGCGGCGGCGGCACATTCAAACATTAAATAGCCGAGAGCTTTTTCAGCGTGAGAAATACGATGTGTGGCGGGAGTGAGTGAGTTAAGACCGACATGCGTGAGTCTCACGCTCAGTGCGCGACACTTGAGAGCCCTGCAGACAACTTCCCGACGCTTCGGCTTTGAGAGACATGTTGCAGCTTAACGGTAGCGTCAGCTAGCGCCGGTGTTTCAGTGCTCAGACCAGACCAGAGCGCTGGTGAGGAGTGGGTTACGGCAACCAACACGGGGCGTAACATAACGATGTCACACACAGGTCTGGTGGAGGCAACAGTGAAACTCAACGGCTCTGGGTTAGATGTCTCGATGTATAAAAGAGGCGTGTCCGTCAGTTTTATTTTTTCTTACCAAGCTATATTGATTTGCAGGCAGTCTGGCTAGTTGAATAGGCCTGCTGTATATGAAGTAAGTGTTACATGAGGGTTGTAAATAGAAGCCTGATATTTACAGGTATTTACATAATGTACACGGTCTCACCGGATACATAGAACAAATGTGCCCTCCACGCTTGTCGAGCTCCATGCGAGGGTATTTACAACTTGAAATACAAAACGACAGAGAGTGCCTTTGCTCGCCACAATCTGGCTGTGCCCTGAAGCCATCTCTCCTCAACCATCAATCAGAATATCTTTCCTACATCTACATAGTGTTCCGCTCTGCTTATAGCTCCTGGAGGTGATGCCAGCAACCGCCACCCACTACACTGTTGTCAGAGATTCAAGAAATGGATGGATTGAAATATGAAAATGAAATCCAAACTCTTATCTCGTCTGCCAGCGCCGGCTGCATTCGGATAAGCACTCCGACAGCACAGGACCACTACTAATGCTGCGATCCACGGTGAGCTATTAAACCGCTGCCGCCGTCACCTCCGGGGGGCTTCCAGATCACCGCTGACCCGAGAAGTGATCAACCCGCTTCTGATTAATGGCTCTCTGAACCTCCTTGGAGGCAATCGCACTCAGAAGGTTGGGCCAGAACGGTAACAAATGTGACACTTGGCAATCATTTTTCACGGCATCAATAAACACAAGTTATCGATTAATCAGAAACACACCTTATTTTGAATTGTGTGACACGTCTTTATTTATTTAGTACCTTTCAGAAAGAAAAAGTGCCTTTTAAAACCATTTTAGGTAACTAGGCTCAGAGAGTGAAGATCTATAGATGTATTAACCCAAACTCCTGGGGTAATAGCACGGTCATCAGCACGTGCCGAGGCAAGCTGTGACGGATGACAATACGTTAATTGAGTTCTAGGTAAGCAGCACAATACGTAATGTAATGCTGTCATAGCTGAGGTGGCGAGATACAGATTTGTGGTGTGACTAAGGAACAGAGGGAAAGTGTTCCCTCATCAATATGATATGGCTCTCCTCCTCCGGAGGTAATTATTTCCACAGAGCAACATGGCATGTCATTAGTCTGATTTGCTCCCAGTGTCAGTTGTCAGCCTGAGACACCCTCACAACAACTGTGGTGTGAAAGGACCCACACACTTAGAGGGTTAGACAACCTGACGGCACAGGCTCTCACACCCAGAGTGCATTGGCATTGTTGCTCAGGTGTTATATTCTTTTCTTGAGCAAGGGAAACGCTAAAACTGAAAAATGATTACACCGGATTTCCAAATGAGAGATTAATTTTGAATCGGTAATAGGAGGTGGAGAGGAGGACACTGAAGAGATGATTGGTCAATATTGGAGAACCCGGAGCATGTTCTCCAAAAGACTGCTTCAGCTCCGCTTCATAAGGACAGATACAGGAGAACGTTCAGGAGAACAATCCAGATACAAGAGAATGTTCCAGATACAGGAGAACGTTCCTAATAGAGAACATTCCAGATACAGGAGAATGTTCCTGATACAGGAGAACATTCCTAATACAGGAGAACATTCCAGATACAGGAGAATACTCCTGATACAAGAAAACATTCCAGATACAGGAGAACACTTCTGATACAGGAGAACATTCCTGCCCACTGCTATTAGACTTCATAATAAATCCCTTCTGGCCAGATCCTTTCTTTAAATTGGAATATACACGAATACCACTGGAGAACTTGGCACGAAAACACAAGACGACCTGTCAGAGGACAAGTGAGGGAACCTGAGTAGACAGGGAATAACGAGGGAATGGACAACAGGTGAGACGGGCATGAAGACCAGGTGAAGGTAATGAGGGACTAACGAGGTGATCAGAGGCAGCTGAAGGGAGTTGGACTGACGAGATGGGAAGCAAGATCTGTAACGACGTGATAGTTAGAGAGACGGGATGAAAACTACTAATACAAGAAGGAAGGTGTGGAGATAAACTGTTACCCTGCTTTGCCTGGGACCTCGATGCATCCTTCTACAGGAGGAATTCTATATCAACTCAAACGCAGGAGACACCTGTATTCAAACCATGATACGAGGAACACCACACGTGTGATTGTTACCTCACCCAGGGAGAGACGGCTTGTGTAAAAACCTCACCTCGAGTCTCAGAGGGAAATACACACCTTTTAATTATTTCTCCTCATTCCTCACTTCACCCACCATCACACCACTCTATTTAGCTCCCAAAAATAAGATAAATGAAATGAAGGCTGGCGTCTTCCCTGGACATTTTAATTAGCTGGTCTTTAATTCAGCCTGACCCCCCCTTTCAACTTTGATTAACCAGCGGAGGCTCCGATAAGGACCTGCTACTCATGTGCAAACACTGAGGTTGTGCAACAGCACTTTGTCTCCTTGCCATTTACAGACGCTCTCTACCTGTCACGGGAGAGCTCAGTGGAAACTAAAAGCCCAGCTATGAACTCTGACGCGTGAGCCATCACTTTCTTTTCATTGACGTGGACTGTGACGCCTACGAACACAGAACACACATGCACTTCCTGCTTTCCAAGAGTTGAGAGGGTTCTGGAGGCTGAATTAATGGGCCCCCGTATTAGCTGAGACTTCCAAAGGACGAGCTGTGGGCTTTATGAGAGCTGAAAGCAACAATAACAGAACATAAAACCTGCGACGGGAACATCATGTTGTGATCCGTACAAGACGTTCTACATATATATATATATGTAAATACATACATGTACTGATATGTATATCGTTACTATGTATATTGTTACACTGTTCATATACTGATGGGAGGAGGTACCACGCAAGATGCCACCGGTCTGTCGGGATGGTAGCCCCTCCCATCAGGGTGTGAATGGGTGATGATGTCATGTAGTGTTGAAGTGCTTTGATATATATATAACATTCATGTGCGTCTGTAGTTGTATTTGCTTTGTTTGTCCCGTTTCTATCCCTTATTATTTTATAATTGAGCGTTTTTGTAACAGGGTTTTTGATTCTTTTTATTAACCAATTAGCTTGATTTTCAAAGCAAGATTTAATGACCGATGAGCCGTTGTTTAATATTCACATTTTACAAAACTGTGAGCAAAACAACTCTAAAAGTAAATTGTATGCATCGTTCACGCCAAAGGTGACGATTACATCAGACAAGCGATCATTCCAGTGTAATATTATACCAGGTTATGTGTCTTTGAAGTTCCCTAAAATACCAGTGTGTGTGTGTGTGTGTTAAATAGGTCTTATTACTTCACATAAAAAGGCTACCCAGTGGACCCTTTGGACATTTAGTAGCAGATCTGGACTTCGGACACATGTCCAGTTTTGGAGCCACTAGTTCCTCTCACAAGGCGTAACCAGTCAATATGAGCTGAATCAGATGGAACATAGTGGTGTTAGGGACTAGACTCTACAGTAATGTAAGCACTACTGTCTTCATAGGCCAACTCTTCTGCCCTATTATCATTAGTCCCACCAAGCAGAGTGGTCCCATCCATCAGCCGGCTCGCCCAGTGACATGCAGCCAGTATACATGCCACTGGTGTTCCTTCCAATTTGTAAATGGGATTGGAGAACATCTGGGAAGGCTGAACAACACGCGCGTCTACCCGCCGCTGCCCTTCACCCTGTGGGGTCGTTTTCTCCATTTCACACTATTTCTTAAATTCAACCTTTTTAAAAAGCACTTGCTTATGCCACATAATTCAATTCAATTTATTTTGTATAGTCCAATATCACAAATTATGCATTTGCCTCAGAGGGGCTTTACAATCTGTACACATACGAGATCCCTGACCTTTGACCTCACGTCGGATCAGGAACAAATCCCAAGAAATAGAAGGAAAAAAAGAATACCACGTGGGAAAAGGGGAGGAACCCTTCAGGAGAGCAACAGAGGAGGATCCCTCTCCAGGATGGACAGAACAATAGATGTCATGTGACCAGGAGGAACATACTCATGTGTTTTACGTACAACATTGCAGAACAATCTAACCTCTCTATATAATGAGGCCTAATTCCCCTCAGGCACAAGTGTAAATACATAATTTGGCCCCAAGGCTAAAAATGTAAGTCCGATTTATAAAGATCCTTCATATCTCTTGTGAAAACATACATTTACTCATGTGGACGAACTGTTTCTGTGTTTGAAATTAGTTTAGCAAAAGTTATTGGCTTCACAAAAGCAGTGAATTATATGAAAAAAAATGACAGATACTCGTAAATAGATTAGGCAGAATAGAGATGGTTCCCATAACAACCACCTGGTTCTTTTGTTTGAAGTGTGAAATGTGTACAACTTTATATATGGGGCTTTGAACAGGAGTGTGTGTGCTAGTGTGTGTTGTGGTGTGTGTGTGTGTGTGTGTGTGTGTTTGTGTGTATGTTTGTGTGTGCGTGTATGTTTGTGTGTGTGTGTGTGTGGGGGGTGTTTGTGTGTCTGTGTTGAAACTTGGTGGGAGGGAGTAAGAAAGACTGTCCCTCATTTACCCAATCCCCAAAATCTTACTATTATTTTTTCTTTTATAGAAATGTGGTCTGTCACACCCTTCACCGACATGTTAAAAATGGGACAGAGAAATGACTTCATACTGCAGATAAGAGGATGGAGAACTAAGGGTTAACTCACTAGAGCAAGGAAGAAGAGGAGGAGAGAGAGATGGTTGACAACTATATAAGTGTGTTATCAATAGAAGCATCAAGGAGGCAAGTTAGGAATATATACATTAAAAAAACAACGTTAAACGTATTTATATCCTGTATTGTCGCAGAAATTAACATTTTAAAAAACGTAAACAATGCCAACTAGAACGGGCACTCGGTAGAGCGCACACCTTCACATATCACAAGATCGAGCATTGAATTATGAACATTTGGGCATTAGTTGCAGCCAATTGGATACAAATTGAACCATTGCTATGGTAAAATAAGATGTTGACCTTTCCATGACCTTGACCTTTGACCCGATCGATCCCCAAATCTAATCAAATGGTCCCCGGATAATACCCAATCATCCCACCTAATTTCAAGCGATTCGGTTTAATATTTTTTTGAGTTATGCGAGTATCACGCATACAAATAAATAAATAAATAAATGGCGATCAAAACATTACCTTCCGCATTTTTTATGCAAAGGTAAACATGTCCAAGTCAGTTTGACAAAGCTTTACAACAGCAGTTGTGTTCATTCAATCACACATACATACACACACACACACACACACACACACACGCACACAGACACACACAACAGCCGGGGTCATGTCAGACGCACCAGGCCGAGACGTGACCTCTACCAAAGCCCCTTCCTACGTATCTCCTATTCCCTTCATACCTTTACCGTCTTTAATCCTCGTCTCTCGGTCCTTCCTTTTCTACCCCGTCTCTAATATGATCTCTAATCTGATCTCTACATGAACTCCTCCATTCCTCCCCCGTCCTCCTCTCTGCTTCTGGTCTCACACAGACTACCTGTGGATGATGGAGTGTGTGTATTTCCAATTATCGGGCAGCGTTGCTACATCAGTAAACAAAGACGGGGCCATTGACTCAACTCACAGAAAAACGACAGAGAGAACCAGTAAAAAGAACCAGATTTGTGCTCCACGTTCAACCGTGAATCTTTTATATACTTCCAAGAGGTACGGCACACGTTACGGCGCGTTCATAAATAACCGCGGTGAAGCCTCGCTGTTGTTTCACGGGTTTTGTGTTTTCTAATGATTCACCGTTGTGCCCCGATAAAACCCCAACCGCCCAACAGCAGATAATAAAGCTGACAAAGGTGCTCAAAGGTTACGCAAGAGGATAAATTCAGTAACAGCTACAGGTGAAACGTACGGAAAAAAATAAATGTGTGAAAACTATAAAGCATAACAAGAGTAGCCGGATGGGTTTGGTTCTTTTCCGTCCCCGCTGCTCTGTGACAAAGACATAATTCATGGAAAGACCAGAAACAGAGCCATCCCTCATCCTCTGGCTCCCGCTCTCTTTAATTAAAACATGTTTGAAGCGTCCATTCTCATCCTTCTTTCTTTCTTTCTTTCACCATATACTGAAATATAGCATCAATGGAAAGCCGGTCTGCTGGAATAATTACATGTCTTACATCTAACTGCTTCTGACTGCTCCTCACCGGCCAGATGCTGCCGTTGATTGCGAGCCACGAGCCCCCCCAGATGTTATTCGACTCAATTTAAAGAGCATTCGCTATTAATTACACGCAATGAGTCACAGGATAAAGCAGCTATTTCTTTTAGCCGGAATATACAGTACCGTTTAAAAGTTTGGGGGTTACCCACCCAGACAATGTGGTGTTTTCCATGAAAACTCACACATTTATTTATCAAATGAAATGCAAAATGAATATAAAATATATTCAAGACATTGACAAGGTTAGACATAATCATTTTAATTTAAAATATTAATTTTGATCTTCAAACTTGTGGTTCAAAGGAAGGCCAGTTATATATCTTCTCTCACCAGCATAACTGTTTTCAGCTGCGCTAACATAAAAATGTTCTTCAAGGGTTTTCTACCCCTCTATACACCTCTGACTTCATTAAAAAACAGATGTTTCTACCTAGAATAGTCATTTACCACATTAACTATGTATAGAGTGTATTTCTCATTAATTGAATGTTATCTTAAGTGCTTTTCTTTTAAAGAATATGGACATTTCTAAGTGACCCCAAACTTTTGAACGGTAGTGTATACATCAACAATATGATTGTGCGGTCTGTCTAGAAGTATATATTTGATGTCTGAGTTAACCTTTTAAAATGCAAATACAGAGAGCCGTGCTGCCTTTTCAGAGATATTCTCAATAGAATCGTTTGTAATTCGGCTAATCTGTCAGTCAGTGGGGTTAATATTGTGAGCTCCCTTCATAAGCTGGTACTTCACCTTGTAAAAGTCTGCTTCTTAACTCTTTCTTAAACCCTCAGATCCCCTCTACGCATTCCCCCCCCATGTATATTCAATGTGCGACACAGCCGAGGCTTACCGCGGCTGAATCGCGTATTATCCCCCCGTCCTCTCCTCCCGCTCGTACATCTTCCCTTTGCTCTAATTTAATTTTCCAGTATAGCTGTCAGTTATGTGGAGGAAGAAAAACGAAGAAAAACCTGTCTGGGGAGCGACCGCCTCACATCCCGCCGGCCGGGCCACACGTCGTACGGCGTCTTCACAAGCGACCACGGCAACATTCAGACGAGTCGGATCAAACGGGAACCGCCAACACGCCGGGTACAACAAGCGAGAGCAGCAGCTGGACGCGTTATAGGTTTATGACATACGCGAGTGACGTCTGATAGACGGAACTACGCGTGGCAATAGCCGTATGTTTAATAAACCTACAAAATACAAAACAGACGAGCTCAAACTCCTGTGAGTCATCTATAATAACGTTGTTTACACTCTGACCCCCCCCCTCCCTTTATTGTTACTTTTGCAAAATCCATCTTCTACTTCGTCTCCCCTCTTCATCACCTCGTTTTCTGCCTGACACCTATCAACTGTTCTACACTTTAAAAAACGTTCAACTAATTCTATATATACATATATGTGTATATATATATACACATATACAGATATATGTATATGCATAGATATATATATATATATATGTATATATATACATAAGTATATATACATATACGTATAAATATAAATACATACATATATATATACATATATGTATATATATATGTATAGGTTTATATATACATACATATATATACATACATATATATAAATATATGTATATATATATACACATATATATATACATACACACAGTATATCGTGGTATTACCCATTTGAAAAATATCTCTCAAGTGTTACCGTTTATTTTATCAACATTATTCAAACCTTGTGGTTGCAGAGATACACCCCTTTTTAGTTTGGCTATGCAATTAAATTAAGTTTATTAAATAATGACTTGGTTTCTAAAGGGTTTTAATCATTCCTTAAGCAGCTAATGGTCTGTGATTATATAAGTAACACATACAGATGTCTCGGTTTCTGCCATTTCAAATGAGCATCATCACCATCAAGGAAAGATATCATCATGGTGGAAAACCCATCAACAGCCCATTAGCAACTTTCAAGGATAATAAGTACGCAGCCTGGCTCCTAGAAAACCAAACGATAGCTTATGCTGCGACAACTGTAAACCCTACTCATACAGATGTTCACAGTGCAATAAAGCAATGACATCTGGAGAAAAAAATAGCATTATAGTTAGTAATGTTGTCTTAGTCCTTTAACCTGTTATTGAATTCTGAAATAATGATAAATGTGACAATTGCAGCCAAAATTCAACTGCAGTTGAATATCTGGAATATCTCTTTGAAATAACAGAAACAACCAAATTGAGAGTAATCAACCCTCATTCTTGATGTTTCTTGAAAGAAGCAGATATGTAATGTATCGTCAGGCTCCTCCCCCTTCTAGTCCACAGAACATACTATGTTAGAAAGAAACTAAATAACTGACAAAACAACGTTGCTAAGATGGAGAGTTAATGAGCAAATTCATTGTGTTTCCAGTCACGCTGACTCCAATTAGTTTCCACATTTATGCATTTATGACTTCCTAATTAAAGTGCAATCAAAATGAATCAAACGAAAATCTGCAACTTAGTTTGATTCAACGTCGTGAATACACGAGGGCAAAGGGCAAAACTAATGTTGCCCCTGATATCACGAGGAGAGGCAAAACATGCCCCCATAATTTAGATCATTTAATAGCATTTTTTTTCATTATTAATCTGTAGACTACTAACTACCAGTCTTATTATTTCCAGTTTTATAACAATTGCTTGTATCCCGTAAGCATAAATAAGTATATTTATTATTTTTGAACAAATGTGAAATGTTATTTTACACAAGTTTCAAAAAGTGCCCCCTGTTATTTTTTAAATGCCTTTGGATTTTAGTCAGCGGGCGCAAAAATGCCCCCCTAAAAAATATGTAAATGTCCCACCCTGGTTTGATTATTCCATATCACTTAAAAGTTCAAAAACAAATTCCAGATATTCCCCAAATTGACCGGCGTGTTTCTCTTACAACGTTAATTAGCTCATAGCAGCAACGGCCCATTAAAATAAAAAAAATGAATAAAACAAATGTATTTCAGAGATGTGTTCTAATACCCCTCAGTAATAGTCGGGTAACACAACAACCCTTTATTTATTTATTTATACGATTGTCTTGAGGTTCATTTGACCATTTTTTTAATTGAAATATGGTATACTGACAAAGAAAAGGCCCAGAGGCCCACACCAACAATATTAAAACCAATATCTTCATGAATAAGGACGCCTAACAAGGTAACCAAGAGATGAGAAACACATTGTATGATAGATAATTGTTGTTAGTGTATTTTACAGCTGATCTAAGACACAGGTCAAAACCGAGCCGTTAACATAAGATGGTAACAGAAGGCTAACACAGGAGGAAGCCAGACGACATCCTGACTGGGTGCTGTGGTCACGTTAGGCATCCCTAAACCAGTTTGGCTTCCAGTATACACCGTAGCTGTCAGCCAGGGTCCTTGTACCCGTGTGGACCTTATCTCTACCTCTCAGGAGCAGCGGGGGGAAAGGAGGCAGGAGGCAACAGACTGAGGCCACATTTACACATAGCCGGTATTTACAGAAACAAATATTTCTGCCCCTCCGTTTTCAAAAATAACGTTGTACACACAAGGTTGTTTAAAAAAAAAGTTTGTTTATATGAACCTGCATAAATACGCCGTCCGCATACGTCCCACAGGACGCTCACGTGACGTGAAGCATCTTTAGTCGCACACTGTGACGTCTGACCACCTAAAACTCTGTTTGACCTCGTTCACACAAAAACACAAAAACAAAAACTATTTTCAGAAATCTCCACTTTGGCCGGAGTTTTTAGAAATGATCGTTTTCTGTGATAAAACCTCTGTTTTTGTGTAAATGAAAAGACAAAACACATGAAAATATATGCGTTTTCCCATCGCGTAAACGGGGTCTAACTATCACGTCGTTCCAGATCCTGCTTCCCATCTCTCAGTCCAACTCCCTTCACCTGCCTCTGATCACCTCGTTAGTCCCTCATTCCCTTCACCTGGTCTTCATGCCCGTCTCACCTGTTGCCCATTCCCTCGTTAGTCCCTCATTCCCTTCACCTGGTCCTCACGCCCGTCTCACCTGTTGCCCATTCCCTCGTTAGTCCCCGACTCCAGACTTCAATTACAACACGACTCACATTCAGGGTTCTTACACATTTTACCAATGGATTTCCAGGACTTTTCCAGGACTTTTCAATGACTTTAAACCAAATGTCCACCACCAAACTGAAATCTCGGTATAAACATGAACAATTTAGAAAATGTGCGTTTTTGAGCGTCTTTCTTTAAAAAAGACATAGCAATTATTTCAAACTCGGCGTAAATGAACATGTGAATATTACAACATTTCCATGACTTTTGCAAAACTTTTATGATTTAGGACTTTTCCAGGCCTGGAAACGACCATTTTAAAATTCCATGACTTTTCCAGGTTTTCCATGACCGTACGAACCCTGCACATTACACGAAGGCGTGAACACGAATCCCAAAGCACATCCAACTCCAATCCCGGGAACAAAAAAAAGCCCCGAGTACATCCGCCCGGGCTTCTATTGAGCACAGGGTTTTTACACATTTTGACCAATGGATTTCCATGACTTTTCCATGACTTTAGACCAAATTTCCATGACCAGACTGAAATCTCGGTATAAACATGAAAACTGTAGAACATTTAGCGTATTGAGAGCTATCGCTGGCTTATATTTTGAGCGTCTTTCTTTAAATAAAAAAATATATTATTTCAAACTCGGTGTAAATGGACATGTGATTTTAACAAATTTACATGACTTTTCCCAAACTTTTATGATTTCAAGTTTTTTCCAGGCCTGGAAATGACCATTTTAAAATTCCAGGACTTTTCCAGGTTTTCCATGACCGTACGAACCCTGCACATTACACGAAGGGCTGAACTCAAATCCCGGGAACAAAAAAAAGCCCCGAGTTCATCCGCCCGGGCTTCTGTTGAGCAGCCGCTCCGGGCTTATTGGGGAGAGCATCAAAGATGCGGGCAAACAAAATGCAGCGGGGATTATTTAACGAGCATCGTGGACCAGAACCACTTCTGCATCCCCAGTGACGCTCAGCAAAAGGAGTCGTACCCAGTGGCGATGTTGAAGAGCGTGTAGGTCGACGCTATATTACACCATCTGCTCCAAAGTGATATTCAATATCTGCATCTCATGCAAGATTGCACAAGCGGGCAATAGAACTGGAACCGCCTCCTCCAACCGCTGTACAGAAGTCCAATTCCACCGGAGGTAGATTTTGACAAGGCGCCGGGCGCCTCGGAGGAATTCAATGTCTTCGCGGCGCTCTGTGTGTTCGGCCATTCGTATTCACGGCGTGTTCTGGAGCCGCCTGTGTGTGTGTGTGTGTGTGTGTGTGTGTGTGGTGTGTGTGTGTGTGTGTGGGGGGGGGCGTGTTATCCTGCATAGGAATATGAATTGGGTTTTTCAGTCACAAGAGTTTGTGATACGACATTGGCCGAATAAGTGGCGTTACTTTCTGAGGAGTTTGTGTACACGCGTGTGTGTGTGTGTGTGTGTGTGTGTGTGTGTGTGTGTGTGTGTGTGTGTGTGTGTGTGTGTGTGTGATACTGTAGTATTTGACGTATTGAGTTGTTTTGAACCTTTATAGAATATAGTCTGGGTTAAATCTTTTCAACTCCACACAACTACTACTACTCACACAAACACACACCCACAGACACACACATATACATATATACAGACACACACATATACACACACGTATACATTAATACAGACACACACATACAGACACACACATACACACACACACATATACACACACATATATACACACATATACATAAATACAGACACACATACACACATACAGACACACACACACACACATATATAAATACAGACACACACATACACACATACAGACACACACACACATACACACATATATACACACATACACACATACAGACACCCCCACACACATATACACATATATACACACATACATAAATACAGACACACATACACACATACAGACACACACACACATATACACACATATATACACACATACATAAATACAGACACACACATACACACATACGCACATACAGACACACACACACATACACACATACAGACACCCCCACACACATATACACACATATATACACACATACATAAATACAGACACACATACACACACACACATATACACACATATATACACACATACATAAATACAGACACACATACACACATACAGACACACACACACATATACACACATATATACACACATACATAAATACAGACACACACATACACACATACACACATACAGACACACACACACACACACATAAATACAGACACAGTCAGTCGTCCCACCCTGAGAGAAAAGCTGAACTCGTGATTCTAAATCATTTTAAAGCTGAACTCGTGATTCTAAATCATTTTAAAGCTGAACTCGTGATTCTAAATCATTTTAAAGCTGAACTCGTGGCTCCTGCAGCCTCAGAGTTTTGATCTGATGAATGTTTAGAGCGGCCGTGGTTGAGCTCGACTAACAGAGTTTACTCTCCGCCCCAAACCAACCGACGGAGTAACGTCTCCCGACAGGAGACGCGCTCACAGGAAGTGGTTTTATTAGAGGATGAGTCTTTGGAACCAGAGTGTGACCTTTCCTTTTATGGCGGCGGTTAATGTGAGAGGAGTCAGAACGACGTGTTCTGTATGTTGAACCGTCGGTGAGTGTTTGAGTTCAGTCGTGTGATGGGTGTGAGCGCCTTGATAACCTTTAGTCTGACGTCACCTGAGGACACGTCGGGGCTGTAGATCAAAAGTTTCCTCAATGAATTATTGCATTGATTATTGGGCAGCAATTAAAAGTTAAAGTGTGATTGATGTGGTACACTTTATCATTTATTACAATCAGTTTCTCTCTCTCTCTCTATTCCTCTCTCTCCCTCTATTATTCTCCCTTTGCCCATATTCCTCTCTCTCTCCCTCTCACCATAATCCTCTCTCTCTCCCTATTCCTCTCTCTCTCCCCTCTCTCTCCTTATTCCTCTCTCTACCTCTCCATGTATTCCTCTCCCTCTCACTCTATTCCTCTCTCTCCCTCTCCCACTATTCCTCTCTCTCTCCCTCTATTATTCTCCCTCTGCCCATATTCCTCTCTCTCCCTCTCCAACTATTCCTCTCTCTCTCCCTCTCACCATATTATTCTCTCTCACCATATTCCTCTCTCTCTCCCTATTCCTCTCTCTCTCCTTATTCCTCTCTCTACCTCTCCATGTATTCCTCTCCCTCTCCCACTATTCCTCTCTCCCTCTCCCCATATTCCTCTCTCTCTTCCTATCACCATATTCCTCTCTCTCCGCCTATTCCTCTCTCTCTCTCCTTATTCCTCTCTCTACCTCTCCATGTATTCCTCTCCCTCTCCCACTATTCCTCTCACTCCTTCTCCCACTATTCCTCTCTCTCTCCCTCTCACCATATTATTCTCTCTCTCCCTATTCCTCTCTCTCTCCTTATTCCTCTCTCTACCTCTCCATGTATTCCTCTCCCTCTCACTCTATTCCTCTCTCTCCCTCTCCCACTATTCCTCTCTCTCTCCCTCTATTATTCTCCCTCTGCCCATATTCCTCTCTCTCCCTCTATTATTCTCCCTCTGCCCATATTCCTCTCTCTCCCTCTCCAACTATTCCTCTCTCTCTCCCTCTCACCATATTATTCTCTCTCTCCCTATTCCTCTCTCTCTCCTTATTCCTCTCTCTACCTCTCCATGTATTCCTCTCCCTCTCCCACTATTCCTCTCTCCCTTTTCCTCTCTCTCCCTCTCCCCATATTCCTCTCTCTCTTCCTCTCACCATATTCCTCTCTCTCCGCCTATTCCTCTCTCTCTCTCCCTCTCCATGCATTCTTCTCCCTCTCCCACTATTCCTCTCTCTCTCTCCCTATTCTTCTCCCTCTGCCCCTCTCTCCTTCTCCCCCCCCTCTCTCTCTCTCTCTCTACCTCTCCCCCTCTCCCCCCTTCTCTCCAACCTACTCCAGTACCAAAGACCCTTGAAAGAGGAGCGTTTTGAGGAGCGGGCGTCCTCTTCCTCCTCTTCGTCCTCTTTAGATTCTCACTCTGCTCACACACAGATTCCTCTAAGTGACCACGGAGAGAGAAAGTTACTAAAGTGCGGAAACAAAACTGCTTCTTTAAGGATCCGTTTTACAGCGATGGATGAAAAACCACTCGGCCGTGAAGAAATCTCAATAAAATAACCGTCTTCCAGACAAACAGCGTTGAGATATCGTCCAATAAGCAGCATGAGAGCCATAAAAACGTGTTTGTCATTGCGTGAAGACAATAAAAATCCCTCTTTTGTCCGCATTGTGGCGCTTATAGAAAACAATGGAGAGTTTTTTCCACTGTGAGGAAATCTGGCCTGGACCCAATCTGTCCCCGGAAGACAAAAGATCTTTAAAGACATTTTAATGACGGCGACGACAATCCTTCATGGCGGCGAGTTCTTCTCCAGCTGCTGGGAGGAAATGGCGTGACCCCCGGAGGCCGCCGTGATGTCACCGCTGAGTATTCATCATCCGTGACGGTTCAGGGTGTCAGTGATCATTTCCCTTCTTGTTTTTCTTTATTAATCTGCCTCTGATTCAGTCATCTGGCCTGGACTCGTCACATTCGCCACATGTAGATGGAGCGAGCGATGCAGAATACGAAGCGCAATGCTAACAATTACTGAGGGATGTTTTTACATTTCTACCAAATGAACCTCTTGAACCCAGATATCCTTTTTGTTGTTGTTGCTAGAGTCAAAATGATGAACCACTTTTTCAATAATCTACAGCACAACACTGTAAACAAATTCTCTTTTTTAGCTCGGACCACTGTGATGCCACTGAAGTGCGTAAGAACTTTACTTTGAGGTATAGGATGTGCTACGGATCACATCCAAATGTATAAAAAGGTGATTTGCTGCAATAAAAAAAGATATTGTTTCACCAAAAGTAAAAAAGAATAATTTGTAATAATAAATCCAGAGTTACAGAGATTTAAATGACATTCAAGGTGCTCTAAAAACGTAATGTTATCTACATAAAAATACACTCAGTAGAACATGGCAGATCACCAATAGATGTTTTTTTTTATGTGGTCTCCCATCATTTTAAATAAAACATGTAAAAAGTGGAATAAATGTTACCGTATTTTTTGCACTATAGGGCGCTCTGGATTATAAGGCGCACTGTCAATGAACGATCTATTTTCGATCTTTTTTCATATATAAAGCGCACCGGACTATAAGGCGCATTAAGAGAAACAAAACAGTCAAATAAATCAGTCAGGGGGGGGCTAGTGAGCTTTTTCTGATTGGCTGTTGTGTAGCCAATGTGTTTTTGATTGGTTGATAAGTGAACAGCAGAACTCAGGGGGGGCGCACTTTAGTTTTTTGAGAAAAATAAAGGCTATAGTGCAAAAAATACGGTAGTAAATATCAGTAATTGAGGTTCATTGGCTCGACAGGCCACGAAACCTTCGCCTCAACCCACTGTGGTTCGTTATGTAACGGGGTGGGGGAGGGGCGGGTGGTCACCACACAGCTTCTCCTACCTTTGATCTCCTGAGGTGTGTGTGGGGCTCTAATCCATCGTGCAGCACCGGAGGCTGGTTGTAGCGACTTAGCTCCTCCTCATCTCACACATGTAGTGTGTACACACACACACACACACACACACACACACACACACACACGGGGTGTGGGCTCCGAACGCCGCACCGCGCTGGACACACGCTGCAAGAGAGACGGAAACAAGAAAATCCAATTAGAGGACGGATGTGATTTCATGAGGCACAGACACAGAAGGTATCAGGGGGCGTCATCACTGAGCTTTTAGTAGGACTGAGACAGGAAGACATCAGTGTGTGTTGTAGTTCCCCATATGGGAGCCTATGAAAAGACGCACAAGGGCATACAGACTGCGGAGTGTAAACTATGCAACTTCAGAATAATGGTGTCGCAATATAAATCATACTTCTGGTCCGGTATCTGGCCCTTGAGTTTTTGAGATCATAGTTTTTAAAGTTCACGGTCCAGTTTTGCTGACGGTCTTGTTTTTAATGTGGCCCTTACTCAGCTAGATACCCTTCCTCTTTACACACACACACACACATATATATATATATATTATAATATATAATATAATATATATATATATATATTATAATATATATATATATATATATATATCATAATACATGTATATATATACACATTTCATGTGAAAAACAAAGTCCAAGTATATATATATATATAAATATATATAATATATATGTATATGGAAACAGTGTATATAAAACAATATTTATCTATATATATATATATATTTATATATATGTATGGAAAATATATATAAATAATGTATATCACATATATATAATGTATATTATATATATATATATCTCATGTGAAAAAGTAAAAAACGTATATATATATATAACTTATACATATACACACACACAAACTATATATATATATATCATAATACATGTATATATATACACATTTCATGTGAAAAACAAAGTCCAAGTATATATATATATATATATAATATATATATGTATATGGAAACAGTGTATATAAAACAATATTTATCTATATATGTATGGAAAATATATATAAATAATGTATATCATATATATATATAATGTATATTATATAATGTATATTGTATATATATATCTCATGTGAAAAAGTAAAAAGCTTATATATATAACTTATACATATATACACACACACACACAACTATATATATATATATATATATATATATATATATATATATATATATATATATATCGCTTTCAACATTTATCATACTGTCACTGCATGATACTTTGAACAGGCGTTTTAAACGAGGCCAGCTGGGGGTAATTTACACGATGTATAAGAGAGTAAAAATGTCACGTACAAGATGAGCATCAATCTTTTTTTTATTAGAACTCAATGAATAAGTCATTGAGTTCTAATGGCACCTTTTACTCAAAGGAGATTTAAATTGCTGTGAAACATCACAGCAGACGCACACAGCCGGCCATGCCACTTTCAGACTACACGCACTCACTCACAAGTGTGCAGATACACACACACACACACACACACACACACATGCACTAGTGACCTGGTTAAGTGCTGAATGGTTCACATTATTGTAAGCATCTAAATCAATGATTCTGGTCCTACCGTTGTACTTTTCTGAATAATAAAGACAAGTCGTGTCCGATAAAAATATGTTTTGACTTCAACTGCATCCAAAAGGAGTCTAAAAAAAACGATGATTTAACAAACCGCAATGTCTGCAACTAGACGCCTCGATACAATGATCCCAACTTTCAGAAAGTGGCAACACAAAGAAAAGAAAGCAATGTTTTAAATTGTGTTTTCTTTCATTTCTCTGATTAATTTTTGTGTGACGAACAATAAGAATGTCTTCCGGACAAGAAACGTGTTATTCCAATTTCTTAAGAACAACCGTCTTCCAACGCAGCCCTCCGAGGGTTGGCCTTGCACAATAGATGTCAAATGTGAAACATCCGCCTTCTTATCCAATTCAAACCGACAAGCACCCGTATGAGCTCTACTCATCGTAGCCAGCATGCACCTCTCACTCGATTCAAGCCTCCATTGCAGAAACACACACGCTAGATGAATAAATTAAACTACTAGAACGGGCACTCGGTAGAGCGCATACCTTCACGATCGATTCCAAAATCTAATCAAATGGTCCCCGGATAATAACCAATCATCCTACCAAATTACATGAGATTCGGTTTAATACTTTTTGACTTATACGAATAACACACGCGCACGCACGCATACAAATACACGGCGAACAAAACATTTCCTTCCGCATTTTCAATGCAAAGATAATTAACAATCAATAAAAAGAAGAAATACATGAAAATAGTGGGGGATCAATGTCCAGGTACTGATATTGTGTTTATTGTGAATGAACAATGAGAGCCCCACATTTGTCTCGAGAGCAGATGTACAGAGATGAATCGATTGCTGCTTTCAAACCCTTGTTTTATTTAGTGGATGGAATCCACTTAATGACTTGCGATGAGTTTTAAAGAGTGTGAGTATCCATCTCCAGATCCTTTACTGAAGGCGCGGCGCAAAAGGTTCGATCGGATTAATATTTGAAGCTCTGGGAAGGGGATGTGTGTTAAATAATAATGGGGGAAGTGTTGAAGCGCTGACATATGTAAAGCTGCAAAAGGATATTGTTGCTGAATCCTTCTCCTCCTCTCAAACTCATTTGCCCTCCGTCGTCTTCCGCCTTCCTTCCCCCCCCCCCCCTGCTGTTCTTCCCTTCTTCTCGCTGCCTCACAGCTGCAGGCCGAAGGTACGCCATCTATTTCTCGTCAGTCCGAAGAAACACAATTCCTATTGCACTAATCGTTACGATAAGCACTGGGGTCACGATGTGGAAACCGGTCTTCGACATGGTGGACCCCTCCGGCCAGGTAGAAAAACGCTGGTACAAATGCAGACTTGCTTTGATGATATAACCAAGATATACTTATTACCTTCCTATGTTTTGATCGCTGTGTATTTATTTATTCATTTATTTATTATTTATTTGTATGCATATTACTCGCATAGCTCAAAACGTATTAAACCGAATCGCATGAAATCTGGTGGGATGATTATCGGAGGACCATTTGATTAGATTTTGGGATTGATGGGTTCAAAGGTCAAGGTCATCAAAAGGTCAAACTATTCTTTTTACCATAGCGCGGTCAATTTGTATCCAATTGGCCTGCAACTAATGCACACAATGTTCGTAATGCAATGCCTAATCTTGTGATTTGCGAAGGTATGCGCTCTCCCGAGGTCCCGTTCTAGTTACCTTTGCATTCTGAGAATGCGGAAGGTTATGTTTTGAGCGCTGTGTATTTATTTATTTATTTGTATGCATGTTATTCGCATAACTCAAAAAGTATTGAACCGAATCGCATGGAATGCGTCTGTTTTTTGTTGTTCTTTACCCATTTATTTCTCCTTTCCCACTGTCTTCTTCTTCTTCATGTATTCTTAAAGTCCTGTCTAGTTATTTTTTTAAATAAAAATACAAAATATATATATAAACATAATTTTTTTTAAACAAGCACTGTGAGTGTTACATTTCTCATGCATGAACACTTCTCTAATTGGGATTTTGAGATGTAGGAAAGGCTCGGAGGCTAGAGGATCGTGGTTACGCGGTTCGGTCACAAGCTCCTCCCACCTGCATTTTGAAGTGCACTTACGATCTGACATCATTTCCCCCAGGATACTGACACTACCTCCGGCTGCTTTTCACGTACCCGGGAAACTGATGAATAATAAAAACACTATTAAAAAGAATATTAGTATCATCCTTCAACGAAAGCCAACGCTTATTCTCACACGTGCTGGGTTAATGAGGTTGTGCAGTGTGTGCAGTTTGTGCAGTGTGTGCGTCCGTGCTGATGCTACACACTGAAGGATGACAATGTCCATTTAGCATTCCAGATGTTTTCATTGTTCTCTGTAAACACACCAGTACAGTCTCGCATTAATAGCTGTGTCACTCTCTGTGTTCTGCTGGTCTAACTTGCTTGTTTAAGACATTTATTACATTAATTGTGAACAGAAAACCTAAAACTATACATCCTCACACACTACTATTTATATATGTCACGTTACACAATATGTAACTATCTAATCTTTCATGGAACAATGTAATTCTCAGGCCAGTTTACTGATACAATGGTGCTAACAAGCTAGCGCGCGATTAGCATCTGCTAGCTTAGCGTCGCTAGCCTTAATTAACTGCCTTCTCTGTAACTACTACACACTTAATAACTCTCAAAACATAGCACTGCCAAAGCGAGCCAACATAATATTAATATATATGTCACGTGTGTACTCTTCTCACCTGTAAACACCAATGTCATTAATGTCTCACATTAGTAGCTGCATCACTGTCTGTGTTCTGCTGGTCTAACTTGCTTGTTAGACAATAATTACGGCGCCAATCGTGCCAACACCCACTACCGCCGCCTACTGGCGAACACGAGTATCGCCCTGCAGCTACTTCAGGTGAAAGCAGGTGAGTTTTAAATTAACACAAAGCTTTAAAAATAATAATAACAAGAGAATAAGGATGGTGGAGGAAAGGTACTAACACAATATAATATAATAACAATTATGATAACAATATGTGCCTTTAAAATGTTCAGGTTGCCACACTTACATGTGTGTATATGGGCATGGAAATGATAAATACATTCATAAATGACCTCATCTGACTGTGTGCTTGACTCTGGAAAAGAAATTGAGAGGGCAAAACTTTCCAAGTTGATAAATTGCGATCCTGGAGGCAGATTAATGTTGATGTACTTCTTAACGTGTTGTTCCATTGCGAGCTCCTGCAACAGTACATGACATATGCAGATTGATATTTCACCATGAAATCAATGGAATATGGAAAGGGCAAGAGAGTGGTATGGATTTTTGTGTTTTTTTTGTGTTGTTGCTCTGGCACGGCCATCAATCCCGAGGTAATCTGGAGAAAGGTACAAACGGGGGAGAAACGAGCAAGACAGCTGCTAAGAGCCAAGTGACGGGCGAGGAAAGGTTTTGATTTATTTCCCCTTTTAGAGTGCAGTATAGCAACCCACCACTCCGAGATGTTTCCGGTAGAAAAAATATGTTTTCCATTACTTCAACTACAAGGGATGAAGTTATGACTTTCACATCAGGTAGAAGTTTCAAGTATCCCCAGGGGATGTACTTATATTGCATTTTACAGGCAAATTATGACACTTCAAAGTTCAATGTTCACAGTGTACACCTAATGCTGATTTAATATGGAAGTTTGATATTATTATATGTATCGAAATGATTTGTCGGTCAATCAATCGATAGAAAATGATTCTGAAACTGAATAATAAAAGTAATTTTCCGAGAAAAAAATTAAAAAGGACCTATTTTCAGTTAAGATGTGGAAATACAAAGTGATATTCTTTGGGTTTTGTTAGTCGGAAAAAAAACATTCACATTAACAATAAAATGTTCATTAAAAAAGAAGGAAATAAGAAAAATTAAGATGGAGACTTTTCATTATGTTTTAACCTTTGATGAAACAAGAAAACATTCAGATTAATAATTCAGAAAGTGTAATCATGCAGCTCTAATTATCTGTAGGGGGGTTATTTCAAGACTTGAAGAGAAGTTGGCAAAACAAACCTGAAAACCTAATTTTTATACAACCCTTTTAGGGAAGGGTTAGGTCCGGATTATATAAAAATTAGGTTTTCAGATGTGTTCCATTATCTCGCTCTTCACCCTAATATGGAATGATTTACATTATGGAGATGTGCATGTTGCCCCCAGAGGGAAGGCCAATCCCTAAATGTGATGATGTCACAATCAAACAAGTAAAACAATAATTTGTTCAAACTAAGCCGTCATGGTGTTTGAGCTATACTAACGAGATGTGTGTGTGTGTGTGTGTGTGTGTCATACGTAGATTTTCTAAAGATCATGCGATATGATCAAAAGCCCCAGAACAGTTACATGATCACCAAGTTGGATTAAAAAATGCTGAGTGGAGCCGAGAATGCGGTCTTGAATGCCAAAACCGAGAAGCTTATCTTCTTTGTGATAACTTTCAAACCAAACCGAGTCGTCGTATAGATTTAATTTAAAGATAATTTCGGAGAAGAACTTGTTCTTGTTCTCCGGTTGTGGATATTGGGCCGCCAGTCATCTTGTGTCAAGACCTGACAATCTCTCTGCTGCCGTTTCTTAATGCCGAATTTATTCGCCTTACAGTTATGAAGGAATATGGCTTCCTATCAGTGATTACCCCCCCACCCCCCTTCCCCCCATCCTCCCCCCTCCAATCGTAGGAGCATATTCAATGTAACACACCGGAGGGATGACAGGCGGCAGGCAGGCTGCAGGGGACTGATAAAGCTTTTAGGATTCACAGGCTGTCATCACCGCCGTCCCTCGATACTCTAACCCGGCTCCTACCTCCCCCCATCACCACCAGCCCCCCCTTCCCCCGGTGGCAAAGGGACATCAGGTGAGACGATGTGTTCAGGGACACCACACAAACAATTCCTCACCGCGTTCGCTACCGTAACACACACAAGGCGGTGGACGTTGTGATTCCCGTGAAGGCAAACGGATTACATTGAATCGAAAGCCTGAATCATTCTGTTGTTTTTGACTTGAGCTACAGGAACGTTTTTATTAAACATCGAAAGGATTTTCTTTTGTAAAATTCTCCGACTGCCCTGTATCTGTCACTAGAGAGAGGTTTTCACATCCCTTAACTCTCCGTGCACTTCCCTGAAGAAGCTGAGATTCAATCGCTCCGGAGCGAGCCAGATTTGGTACGTCAAGCCGATCACCGTCCAATATACAAATACCAACGACTGTCGGCGGGGAAAGAAGTCTTCAAAACGACTCCGGCAACCTGAAACCTCCTGAGATGACAGAGGAAGAGTTTTGCATTGGTAGTGAAACCGTCAACATGTAGAGCAGAGGCGGCCCGGGAGATGCCTGGACGCGCCCGGCCGCCCCCACGGGGCTCTGCTGAGGCCATCCTTGAACCGACTCGTTTAAATGGATTATGACCTTCTGTTGACAGTCGGTGGCCCGGTTGATGATTTACAGGCGTGACTTTACTACAAAGGCAAGTCAGAGTGATGTGTAGGGTTGAGGACTGAAAACAGGAGCTAATATAGCAACCTAGGGACCGATGATGACTAGAGCAGCCTTAACTCAGAGTAGTACCGTAACGTTGATTGCAAGTCTTGCATTCATAAAAGAAGGCCAACAAATAATAAATTGGCCATTATAACTAGCTATGGAGATGTGCATAACTATAATGTTTAAACTAGCGTGACCAGACGTCCGGTTTTCCCCGGACATGTCCTGTTTTTGAGACCTAAAAAATGCTTCCGGCAGGGATTCCAAAAACGTCGGGATTTTGCTTAGTCGGATGTTTGTGTTTCTCTGGGTCTTTCACAAACTAGTTATTACCCTTTACGAGCTACGAGCTACGAACTATGGGCTACGAACTACGAGCACGAGAACGCCATGAGAACGGCTTTTAAAGGGAATTTCGTTGTCATTGTCAATCGTCGCTTTGTGCTTCTTCTTTTTTTAAGCATCGGTTTAGGCACCGGTATCCTTTTAAAAGTACCGGTTGCCCACCGGTATCGAAAAAAATATGTGATCCTAGTAATGTGAAGGTGAAACCATTTTTAATGTACTAATTACAATTTTTTCAATCACCACAATACAACCTTTTTTCACAAGCAATCCAATTGTGAGGAGAATATTGTCTCCAGACCCCCACCGCCCATGAAGCAGCCACAAAAGAGCCTTCCCGGCTAACGTGTTCCACGCGTGTGAAAGCCGAACACGTCGGAGAAAAGCTGAACATCTGCCGGCCTTGTAACACTTTTATGATCACAATGGCAGGAAATGGCAATAAAAGGACCAATCACACCGTAGCAGCTGGTCGTGATGGACCGCACAAAAGGCGACAGGAAGATGAAACTCGTCGGGCAGACAATGGACGCACGAGTGCGGGTGGACAGAAAGATAGATCGAACGCAAGTTATCCGAGACGGGTCGATTTCGAGAGGCTGGGAAAGCCGAGGGTTTAACCAGGAAGTGAGAACAGAGGAGTCGCGGCGGGAGGGGGGTTGTGGGCGAGTTAGGAGCTGGAGAAGTGGAGTAGGTGGCGGAGTGCCACGGCGGGTACCTCGGGACAGAACAGACTCATTTAGGTCGTCCGCGGGCGCCGCTGCTGAATGGCGACGGTGCTTCCTCTGCTGCTGGTTTTCAGGGACGTGCCCGGAGTGTCGAGCAGCCTCCTTCCTGTGGCCTGGGGCCTTAAATCAGTTCTGCACTCGACACACCGACGAGCAGCTGCACGCACACTCTCTTCCACTGTCTGTCTCTCTCTCTCTCAGTCTCTCTCTCTCTCTCTCTCTCTCTCTCGGGGCTAACAGATTTCAGCCCACTGGCTCACTTTGACCCTCGGGTGAGACTTTACGACGATACGGAACTTGAACGCGGCAATGTTCAAGATGCACAAATAAATGGTTGAACGGATTTGGGAAATTATGACAATAAATGACATTATTACATGACGTGTGATTTAGCCGTCAGCTAAACAACATGTATAGTAACACCCGGTTGTCATGGTGCTGAAGATACAATCAGATGTTTCTCACACAATCAGAATCAGAATCAGAATCAGTTTTATTGAAGCTAAAGTTCAGTCAGGAAGACACTCTTTATACGCCGGTTCATTCATAAGCAGCGAAGATTACTTATTCGGGGGTGGGCACGATGAATGAACCAATCGGAAGTGGGCAGCGCAGTTCTGTAAGCCAATCACATCGTCGTCAGCGGTCTTTTAAATATTGCTGCTTTCAGCTCAAACCGATGGGACCCTCCTCCACCCTCCTCCACCCCAGGCTCTTCAAGTCCGCGTTACAGAAATTCTCCTTCTACACCACCACCAGTGTCTGGACTCCATGGGGGGGTTCTGCCTTAGCAGATATCAGCATTTCTACCCCTTACTTCTCCTAATTCCAGATGGAGTATAATCGCCAAAGACTTTGCAGTATTTCAATATGCAATAGTGATGAATTATTGTTGAACTCCGTCTCTGATGCTTTAGAGAGCAGTGAATGATGTTCCAGAGACTCACGTTCAGGCTCACTTTGCGTCCGTCCCCCTAGTGGCCAGAACTACAAACAGCAGCAGGACTTTAAATCCTCTTTGGGCCAGGTGTCTGGGTCATTTATAATACATGATCCGGAGTAGGATATTCCTCGCTGAGGGTACACAGGAATATGAATAATTTACCACCCATTCCACGGGAGTAGACGTCCCGCACAGCTGTACCTCCGACACGGCGGGGACAATCCGAGACGGCGTATTTTAATATTTCAACAAGATTCAAATCCTCTGTATCCATTTCTCAGAGACAAGAACCCTGACAGCCCGCAATATGACCATCACCCAAAAAAAAAATTTCATTTACACAAACTACAAAATGAAGTATATTTTGTAAAAGGTCCTTTCTTCAGATAATCTTTCTCCTATCCATATTTCATCAAATCAACTTTGCGTGTGTGCGCCGTTTTTCTCGGACACAGACCATCTGAATTGTAAATGTGTCGTAGAAAATATTCCTCAAAACAGTTTTCGTGGTTTCATGTCATCCCCCATCATAAACAATATATTTACAGCAATGACAGTATTTTATTTCTCTATTATGATATGTAATTCTCCCGTTTAACCCCAGCCCGATACCTCAGGAAAACACTTAAAATCACAAACCAAGGCTTCAACATAAGGCGTATATGTATATGTATAGTATACGTATAGTATATGTGTACTGGGCTCCTTTGCAAGGTGAGAAGCAAAGAAATATTAATCTATTATAAGTAAACATTTTTTCTCTCACCATACCAGAGTAAATAGAGATGCAATGAAGGAAGAAATTGTTTTTTATTATTGCCTTGTGTGTATGTATATATATATATATATATATATATATATATATATATATATATATATATAAGGCAATATATATTATATTATATTATATATATTGAGATATTGAGATATTGATAATGGTGCATTTAAACTACTTGTATTTCTTTTATTACATTGTAAATTTAGAATCTGAATAGTACGCATGATACATATGTATATACATACAAGATATACTCAGCGGTCTCGATATTTTGATCATATTTTGGCAAAAAATAACATGATCCTTGATGAAGTACATACTGAAGAATTTTAAATTTGATTGCGATTGTGTCCTCGTTTAGGGCGCCGTGTGCAGAGGTGCATTGCAAAACTCATGTTTATATATATATATATATATATATATATATATATGAAAAACAAAGTCCTGGTCCCACCCCTAGAGATGCTGCTATAGGCTTATAGGCTGCTGGAGGAGGTTTTAGGATACACTGAGCACCTCTCTCCCCTTCTAATAATAATTATAATTCTAAATTATTTTCAATTTTACATCTCCACAGTAGCTTGTGGATTAATGTAAACTTTCTGAAAAGTGTGTCCCAGCAAAGACTTTACTAAAGAAACATTCTGAAAATGAAATGAATGTCACATTAATGTCAACATATTTATAATATTGAGAGACTATTTAAAGTCACATATACCAAAGGATACATTTATTTTTAACTGACTGTGGAGTTGCTATGGTGAAGAAGTCATTATATTCCTGCCTCGTATGAGCTGTGATTCATTACTCATAAAATAATCAACACACTCCGGTGATTTTTTTATGAGCTGTGCGCAATCAGCACTTCATAAAGTATGCATCCCCGCTATGGATCCACGGCGGTCTTGGATTCATGTCTCCAGGTGCTATCCCAGTTTTGTTTTGCAGTCCTGTCTCCTTCCCAAAGACCACGAGACACACACACAGACACACACACACACACACACACACACACACACACACACAGACACACACACACACACACACACACACACACACACAGACACACACACACACACAGACAGAACTTGACATTGAGGGAGGGCCTTGAGAGATGCACATTGTCTGCACTGAGTGAATTTATAAATATGTCAAAGGGGTCCTTGCGTCTGCTCTGCAGGGCCTTAAGGTTGTCCGTGCACTTCAAACCCAGGGCCAGAAGCAGTAATTCATTTGAGCTTAGAATATATATATATATATATATATATATATATATATATATATATATATATATATATATATATATATAATTTACAGTATATAGGTCACAAGTGGCTTTTAGGTTTAGAGTGACTTGATCAAAAAGTCTATGTTAGCCTATTTCAACTGTGTCTAATTATTAACTTTTCTATAAAACTATAATAAATTATATAGATACATAGTGACGTCAGACTGGTGATGTGTGAATGTGTTATTTGCTGTGGTTTTTCTAATTATTTGTTAGTCTTATTTTAGTTTTTTTACCCTTTTATTTCTCCTTTCCCTCTGTATTGTATCCTTAAAGCCCTGTTTTGCTAATTTATAAAATATATATATATATATATATATATATATTTAGTGCTATTTTTATTATTATTATTATAATTATATATATATATATATATATTATTTTAATATATATATATATATATATATATATATATATATATATATATATATAAATAAAAATAGCACTGAGAGTGTTACAGCTTTCATGCATGGCTAACTTCTCTAATTGGGATTTTGAGATGTAGAAACGGCTCAGAGGCTCTAGAGCGGATCGTGGTCACGCGGTTCGGTCACAAGCTCCTCCCACCTGCATGTACTTCTGTGTCCACGTTTCTGCAGAAACAAATTGTGGACAGTATATGCATAGTTGTAACGCCACAAAATAAATATTAAAGCAAAGATCTGGCATCATTTCCTCCAGAATACTGATACTACCTCTGGCTGCTTCTCGTGTATCCAGGAAACTAATGAATAATAAAAAGTTTTCTTTAAAACTTAAAAAATAAAAACGATACACAGTGAAAGCCAACATTTGAGTTGTGGACAAAAGCTAATAATAGGCTGGCATTTAAAGTGTTAAATTAAATATCTCCAACAAGCTGAAGAATCCATGATCACTGTGAAGACAAAAAAACATTATAGAAGCTTTAGGGGCATCATATTTCATCTATTCTAATTATGTCATTAGATTTTTATGAACCATGTCTTTGTGGTCTTTTTAACACACCAAACCATCTTAGTGAGGCGTACATGTAATGGCCTAATTAACACCAATGCCGTTAATGAAAATGTGTGAATAAAAAATGTGTTTTAAGCGCAATCAAGCATCTGTTGTGTTGTTGTGTTGTTCCACTGATGATCCTCCATCCATGCATTTGAACCATTAACATAAGTTACAAAACCTCTTATTATTTAAATATCAATACAAGGCACTCATAGCAGGTAGACCTGTGCTGTGTCTGTAATGATGCCAGAGGGGGGAACATATTTCCATTTGCTCTCATTTCAGTTTCCCTTAATATATCCATGCAGTTACAACATTTCTATTTGCTTTTTATGCTTTCATACAATTGTATTATCCATCAAACCAAAACCAATTTAATGCATATAAGTCCGAAGTTACATTCTGGGTTCCAAGGCTCCTGAATTTTTACACCAGCATGACTACAAAATAATGTAAAAGCTTCCCAAAGAAACTGTTATTGTCATCTGTGATGGTTAATTACACACAAAGAGAATAGTTAAATGATTGTATGGCAGTGATGACATCATCAGCTTACATAGTGATGTGGACAAAAAACTGAGACTCCAAGGGGTCATCTGGTTGCTTCCTATTTCCTTCTCCCTCACTGGACCTTTTTTCCTGCTTCCTCGCCCAGGATTCATCTCCTCATGAATCTCTTTTCCATCCCCGCCCATCCTCTTCACGACGCTCTTCCTCCCTCAGCCTCCCCGCTAATCAACCATCATCTCAATCCGTATTGTCTGGCAGTAATTGATTTCCCTCCTGCGCAATTCAAGAGTGAATTCTCAAGAGCGAGCTGGGATCTGCTGCTCCAGGTTGGCATAACGCACATCGGTGCCTTTATGATACAAAAGAAAATGATGAAGTAAAATAAATGTTCTATTTTGTCAGCTTCTTTATCTCACACCCTTTTATCGATGCAACCGGAATACAAATGAGGTCTGCGTGCCTGGAGATGTGTACGGGGGCAAAATATGGAGCAGGAAATGAGAGTTGGACACAACACGTGGTTCATAAAAAAAAAATCTGATTTCCCCAGAGCAGGATTCATAAAATATACTTTCTTTACCAAATGTTTCATGTTATGGACGACCGCCAGCGAGAACGCCGTCGCCATGTTTAAGGGAAACCGTCACGCTGGACGAAGGCTGACGGACGCAGATCGATATCGCGGCGGCGGGAATGAAAGATGAATTTGATGGACGAGTAGTGGATCGCGAAGCCGGTGGATGTAAACACGGCCGTAGAGTTAGAAGACAGAAAGTAGACGCGCCCATTAATTTCTCGAGAAGTGGTGAGAATCCGTTATTAACTAGATCGGGCACTTGGTAGAGCGCAGACCCTCGGATAGCACAAGATTGGGCATTGAATTATCAACATTTTTGGCATTAATTGCATGACAATTGGATATAAATTTGCCGCGCTATAGTAAAAAGAAGATTTTGACCTTTTCATGACCTTGACCTTTGACCCGATCAATCCCAAAATCTAATGAAATGGTCTCAGGATAATTACCAATCATCCTACCAAATTGCATGCGATTCAAGAAGATTTTGACCTTTTTCCTGACCTTGACCTTGACCTTTGACCCGATCGATCCCAAAATCTAATCAAATGGTCCCCGGATAATAACCAATCATCCCACCAAATTTCATGCGATTCGGTTTAATACTTTTTAACTTATGCGAATGACACGCACGCATACAAATACGCGGCGATCAAAACATTACCTTTAGCATTTTCAATGCGAAGGTAATAATAAATGACACGAACAGTCTGTTAAACGCAGGACTTCACGTTGTGAGGGTGAGAAATAGACGTTAGTGCTTTGTTTTCCCAGTTTTCCCGAGACGTTCCCATCCTCCGACAACACGTACAAACAAACATTACAAAACACCAGACGTGGAATGATTATTAACGCTGGAATAAATTTGTCTGGTTGCCTCCAGGTTTTCCGTTAAAATGAAGTCCGATATTTATCCGAAGACTATTAAAAGCAGACGCCGTGCGTTTAATCTGACGTGAAAGGAAATGTGCGTTTCATTTGCTGCTTGAAGATGAGAGTGTGATGGCTTCGGTTGATCCTCTCCACAGCCACTCATCTCTGGCTTCAGGCCGATCTGAGGTCACACGCTCGGCCACTCGGCCATTTCATAATCACGGCTCCGGGCGTCATGACAACGATAAGCTGGTGGGCTCCCGGCGTTGACCTTGTGAGCTCTGCAGGTTCCCAAAATACCAAGTTAATCCGTCAACTGCCATCCTTCTAATTGTGGAAATCCATAACTCAGTTTCATCAGCGGGGTCACCGCAGAACAGACTTGTCAGGGCCTCGCGCTCCGGGACCGCCGACACGTTTAATACCTGCGAAACGTTCACGCAAATTCATGAGGAAGTAGCGATCTGATGCCGGCGGTGCCTTTCCAACTCGCCTCAGCTGCAGCTGGGCCTCACCTGCGCTACAGCGGGGTCTCGACACAGGGTGTGGGGGTACATGCCCGCAGCACCCCTCATTACCTCCTCTAACATGCCTGTAAGTATAGGGGTGGGATCCGTCTCAATAATTGGAAACGCAAACAGAAAGACTCACAAATGCAAACACGAAGAATTCACGAAAACATTCGATTTAGAAATGCACGCGGGAGGATTTACAAATAAATTAGACTTACAAATGCATTTCTGTGTGGATTTATATGTATTTGTTGTCGTTTGAGGGTTTTTAAGACCCCCCCCTCTGCCGTGTTGTCGCAAATTTGTTTTTAGCCAATCAGATTTCGCCCCTCGTTTTCAACCAATCACATGAGGGCAGAAATGATAACTGTTTCCACGGAGTAAAGCCACGCCCCTCGAATGACGCTCGTTGCTTCGTCACAGTCCTGCTTCAGTGTTTAAAGGTTTGACCCCGGAGACGGACAGCCACCGGTTCTCCCGGCGTTCTTCCTAGTCCCCTCAAGCTCTTCCTTTCCTTTTCTTCTGTTCCAGCCATTGCGACTAGTCGGTGACTTGAATTCAATCAGCCTTCACGCAAACGGAGAGGCGGCCAAGCGACAGCGGTTGGAGTGAGGGTGTGTGTGTGTGGGGGGGGTGCTGGGAACGAAGGAGCATGGCGGGTACCCTAATTGTGAAAGCAAGGCGAGACGGACAGCGCTAACATTGTTCTAATGAACCACCTCGAGCGAGGTGTGTGTGTGTGTGTGTGTGTGTGTGTGTGTGTGTGTGTGTGACTGTCGAGTGGTGTGAGGCCAATCGTCCATCTTAAATTCAAAGTGTTGATGAGTCTCTCTCTCTGCATATTTATATGTAAATATAAATATATATATATATATATATAAATATATATATATATATATCAATATATGTATATATCAATAATTAAATATAAATATATTTAAATATATATACACATGTAAATAGCAATATATATAAAAATGTATACATGTAAATATATATATATATATATATATACGTATAAATATATATATATAGATATAAATATCTATATAGATATAAATAAATAAATATAAAAATACATACACACATGTAAATATATAAATATATATATATAAATATCCGTATATCTATAAATATGTATTTATATATATAAATATAAATATATATACATATTCTTTGTATAACATCCCTATATCTAAAACCTTTCAAAGCAGCGTTCCTTAGGAAGCATTGTCGTCCACCGACATAGATCAACGTGAACACGCACACACACCAAAAAAAGAGAACGACCTTCACGCTCCAACCAGAAATGTACAAAAGACGTTTGAATAAACACGATAAAAAGAACATTTTCCCTCAGAAAACCCGCCACAGTAATTGCATCGGAGGAGATAATGGCTCTCCGCCTTTTGCTTCTTGTCAGAAAATAAATAAATAAAAAATCTTGGAGAATCTTTTTCTTCCACGACGGATGTGGAGGCGTTTTGCCGACCGCCCCGCCAGATGAAATTCATTGAAATCTCCACCTCGCCCAAGTATTCCACAGCCACTCCATCACGTTACGTGTGATAAATGGTCCCGCACTCCCGGACAAATAATTATACTTCCTGAAATTACCTGTTTCATTTCTACTGCATGAACTCAAGTAGATGGATGTGAGTATTGAAATCGGTCCGATCGCAGCATCTCGTTGGATTGCCCGCTAACTTTCATCTTTCTTCCACATCCATCCTCAGAGCTCCATGCGGCCCATCTTCTCACCCGCTGTGGTTCTTTAACAGCAGGGTATTGTGTTTGAATACGCCACAATAGATGACAAAAAAAGGGGGGCCCAGGTTCGATCCCTGAGGGTCTTCTTGCATGTTCTCCCCGTGTGAGCGTGGGTTCCCTCCAGGGTTCCCTCAGGGTTCTCCGGCTGTGGAGGGTTCTCCACAGTCCGAAAACATGCTTCTTCGGTTAATTGGAGACCGTAAAAATGAAAATATGTATACAGTCTCATCAATTCAATACTAAACTAGAACGGGCACTCGGTAGAGTGCATACCTTCGCATATCATAATATTGGGTATCGAATTATGAACATTTTGGCATTAGTTGCATGCCAAACGGTAAAAAAAAGATTTTAACCTTTTCATGACCTTGACATTGATCTTCAACCTGATGGATCCCAAAATCTAATCAAATGGTCCCCGGATAATAACCAATCATCCCACCAAATTCCATGCGATTCGGTTTAATACTTTTTGACTTGTGCGAGTAACACGCATACAAATACATAAATACATAAATAAATACACAGCGATCAAAACATAACATTCCGCATTTTCCATTTGAAGGTAATAATCCAGAATCAAGAGGAAATATCACCCAAAACATGATATATTGTGGACATGAAGGGAGATAACAGTGCAGAATAAGATGAACCTGTGTTTGTTGTGTGTACATCATCAGCACACGCCTGTCTTTGTTTACCTCTAATTGAAATTGCGCTTCCATCTGAAGGTTAATAACTATTAGTGGAGCTTAAAATAAAGAAATCATAATAGGGAGAACAATACATTCTTCCATAATCACATAAGATGGCCATTAAACACCAGTCTCTTCCTTATTTACATTACATAAAGCATTTTTATGTTCAGAAGCAGGTCAGATGTTGCATTTGAAGGTCATCGCAACCTTCTGCCTCACACACACACACCCACTCACACACACACACACGCACACACACACACACACACACACACACACCTGTCTCTTTGCTAACGCCTCCATTTCACTCCCATTGTGTCATTCATACTTAAAGTGCCCATTAATATACATATTATTGGACGCTGTCCAATCTTCCCACAGGAACAGGACAGCCGCTCTGCCTCAGACGTCCTAAAAGATAAGCTGTGTGACAACTTGACTTTTAAAGTGTATTATTATAAAGAACATCTGTGCGATATCTTTGCCTGCGACCTCAGTATTATTCATTTAAACTAATGAGTTCTCCATTACATTCATACACTAAGCTGGATCCCTGTCCTATTGTTATTTGTGAATATGAAATATATGAAGAGGAGTTGTGCGATTTTAATTGGTCACGGTGAATAAACAGCATTAGATCTCTTTGGGTGGATGTGTCTTTTTATTCATAAATACTTCCTCTCGCTTAGCATAGATGTAGGAGTTGTAAATGACCCCGTAAACTAAAGCTTCTGTTAGTATGGTGACTATTTCCCGCATGCCTTTATTTTGTAAGTGCCTTTGTATGTTTTAGGTCTGTTTATTATTAAGTTTTTTTTAGAAGTAGAAGTAAATCTCGTAACGTGACTTCGCAAAAAGTATGTTAGCTGACGTGTACTGAAGGGAAAGGTTCCTGAGTATTCTTCTGAAGTAGATAAGTTACCGAGCTGGAACAGGAACACGTTTCTTTGTGTTTTATTTTGGCTTTGACTTCATGTTTAGTGACTTTAGTCTTTAATTAACTTGTAAAATGTGTTGTGCTAATGCTAATGTTCTCTTTAAGAAATAGATTAAGATGTGATTAATATCCACATGTATATATGAATGTAATCTAATTACACTTTACACTCATAGGAGCTCATTTCTGTTGTATTTCTTCCATTAACTCTTACAGTGATATCTGGAAATTCAAATGGAAAAAGATAAACTCTTAAATGTATGTCGTCAACAAGGCTCATGGTTCAACATGAATAAAGGAAATTCTATAGACATCAGTACACTTTGTAAATTACCCTGAAAAGGTTCTGTTAATGTTTACTATTTCGCATACGCCTTTATTTTGTAAGTGCCTTTGTATGTTTTAGGTCATTTTATTTTGAAGTTCGTAACTTGATAAAATGTTGTGATTAATGTCCACATATATATATGAATGTCATCTATTTAATGTTTACATTCATAGGAGCTCATTTCTGTTTTATTTCTTCCATTAACTCTTACACTGATATCTGGAAATTAAAATGGAAAAAGAGAAACTCTTAAATGTATGTCGTCAACAAGACTCATGGTTGAACATGAATAAAGAACATTCTGTAAACACCGGTACGCTTCCCGTTCCAGCAGAAGTATTCCCACCGTGTCCATCCGTCCTCCAACAGGAAACCCTCTGTACGTGGTGAGTGAGGAGATGACCGGCCCGATAACAGAGAACACCTGTAACCGTCTCTCGACGCGTGGCGCTGAATCCACCAGAGTGACAAGTGGATTACAGATTACTGAGTACAGTAGAAACGACAAAAGCCGCCGTCGCGAAACAGTATGCAAGATGACCTTGGAGCCACGTCGAGTGGAGCAGATGCTTTTTCCCGAAATGTTGTTGCTCAAGTGATTCATCTTGCATCTTTACTGGGAACCATTTACACCACAAGAAGCATCATTATAGATCCACAGAGACACGTGCATTTTATAAAAGAATACTTGGATTAGCTTTCACAATATATATATATATATATATATATATATATATATTATTACAATACATGTATATATATATATATAAATAAACACATATATAATATATATATATATATAATTATTATAATACATGTATATATATATACACATATATGGAAACGGTGTATATAAAATATCATATACATATATATATTTATATATGTATGGAAATATATATAATATATATAAGGTATATAATAATATATATAAATATCTCATGTGAAAAACAAATCCAAGTATAAAACGTATATATATATATATATATATATATATATATATATATATATATATATATATATATATATAACTTATACATATACACACACACACATACATATATATACTTACTTGTCAAGTGTGTTACTGATTTAACTTTGATGATTGTGTTTTGAATATAACAATCTGCCCAAAAATATATTTATAGTGTTTTAATTGTGTTTAAATTCATCTGTGTGGGGGATTACAGTACCCCCCCCCCCCCCATTACATAAACCGTACCAGGTACCATAACTGGCGATGCTCTCCAAACTCTCCTCAACCTTGATTCGCCTGTATCGATGTGCACCTGTCCATGTGGACTTTTGCCAAATAAATCTTCGAGGCAGAGCGAGGAACACAGTGGAAGTAATGCGCTCCAATCCGGGTTTGTGTTTCACCACCTGGCCGTGACACCGTACCACAGCGGCGGCTTCAAATGGCTGCTGTTTAATTGCTTGGTCACAACCTTTCTAGCATCTGTTGCTCTGGTCTGAACCTCATTAAAACGGCCATCGGACCGCGGGAGAGGGTGAAAAGCATAAAGAACCGTTCACTATTTAATATTAGATGACTATTATCTATTTGACTAAATGAGTGAGAGTCAGTTGAGATCATAACATCACTAGATGAGTCTCTTACTGAATCTATATTCAACCCCCCCCCCTCCCCCCGAGATCTACAGTTTTTTAAGATTCTCAATATTTATGGTGCAGAAACATAAAAGCGCTCCTCTGAGAACAGAAGTATTTTAATTGAGGCTTAAAGCTCCTGCAGGAACTGGTTGAAGTCAATAAAGACTTTCATCTACTAAACTCTGCAGGAAGTGAAACAGAGAAAGACAAAGAAAGACAAAGAAAAGTCCAAGTAAAAAGTCCAAGTAAAAAAGCTTATATATATATATATATATATATATATATATATGTATATATAATATAAGTATATATATACTTATATTTATATATATATACTTATATACATGTTATATGTTTAATATAATATATATATATATTTTTATACTTCTGTATATATATATTTATACATTTATATATATATAAATGTATATATATATATATTTATACATTTATATATATATATATAAATGTATATATATATATATATATATATTTCTACATATATATATATTTATGTGTGTAAAGTCCAAGTATTTCTTTAATTAAAAAACGCGTCTCTATGTGGATCATGTCAAGTTTTTTACTCATTTGAAGTATTTTAATGGAGGCTTACGCTCCTGCTGTAACCAGTTAAAGTCAATAAAGACTTCATCTACTAAACTCTGCAGCAAGACAAAGAGAGAGCAAAGAGAGAGAGAGAAAGAGAGCAAACGGAGGGACCGTCATGGGGAAATAGCCTCAAACACCGCGAGTGCCATCGTATCCATCACAGATCTAAGGAGTATCGTATTAATCGCCGCGTGTTATCGCCGCGTGTTTATTTTCCATTTGCAAAACACCGGCACCAATGAAGTGTGAAGGACCGAATCCAGAAAGCAGTCTCACTGTTCCCATCTCTTATCCGTGTTTACACAGCATCAATATTTACAACAGAATATGGAGTCGGTGCAAAAGTAAACACGACGGCGTGAAAATCCATATTTGGGAAAAACACCCGCGGCACCGAGACTCTGCATGTTTGATTTCGACCGTGACGGCTTTTATTTGTTTTGTTGTTTTTAATACTCTGATGAATCTTTGCAGTGTAATAACTGTTCACTGGGAAGTAAGTGTTCTGATGATCTGAAGAGCGTCTCCAGAAGCCGGAGCAGCGGCCGCCCAGGGAACAATGGCTGGTAATGAGAGAAGCAGCCTGGTGCTTTATAAAGGGTAAAAAAGGAGGAAATGCGATCTTCAGAAATGGATGATATACAGACTGTATATATAAACTGTTTCCTTAGCAACATCCCTTGTTTGAAACACTTTATTGGATGTTCTGCTGCGTATCTCCCAAATGATACTTTAATGTCCTTGTCCATTGTTCTGCGATTTGCTTTATCTTAATATATCAATCATTTGCCAGAAGTGTTTGACATCGATTAAATTAAACGCCCAGGTAGCGACTGATCTCTGGCTCTTTTCACTCTATTATAAAATGAACTTCTCTGATTTATTCTTTTCGACGCCGATTAAGATTTCATATTTCACCGGAGCGCCCGTGACTTTCTGTGTGTGGGGTGTGTGTGTGTGTGTGTGTGTGGGGGGGGGTCAACTCAGACGTCTACCTTCAGGGCGCCGTGCCAGGAGCGACTCAAGCCTCTGCGTGCTTTCTGAGTCGGGCACAACAAAAAAGAACTACCGCGGTAAATCAACGTCGTCTTCCTGTGTGTCCTCTTCTGGTAACACACACACACACACACACACACACACACGGGAACGCTGCTCCAGACGAAGTCCCATCGCCTGGTTGCAGATGACGCACATTTTTGCCGGGCGGCGTGAATGACGCGAACGGAACGGAACGAAATATTAGCGACAACTTCGCAAATTTTAAACGGAGAAAAAGTCGCCCGGCGGCGAGTTGCGAAAGCCAGTCGGCGTTGAGACGCTCCGCCGTTGGTGAATCTAACTTCTGCTGCTCTCATCTCATTCAGACATAGTCGGTGAAAGTCACCTAGCTGAGCCTACGGGTGATGTCATGTATAAATATAAATATATATACAGAATATTAATGTTATGAACCCGAACACGAGGGCGTTAGATGTTCAGACGTTTGTGGGATGTCGTCAATAAGTATGAAGCAGAACTCGTGGTTAGTTCTTCCGTGGCGGATGAAGGAAATGATAACTGTTTCCACGGAGTAAAACCACAGAGATAAGCCCCGCCCCCTCCTAGGTGCGAATGAAGCGAATAAACCACAAATAGTCAGACAAGTAAACTTACACGCATTATACACACTCCTGCTAGGTCTCCTGTGGCGTGTGTCCTCATCACCACTACCTTTTTAACTTGTTGTCTTTGCAAAGCGATAACTGGTCGTCTACTGTCACAAATGTATTTCCTCTCCCTAAGGCGTCGATGTATTTGTGTACAGCCTCACTGAAAACTAGAAGATCTACTCCCTTCACCTCCTGTAAACAGAAGCAACCTACCACACATGTGATTCTCTGGGATGTGTTCATCTTCCACTGGTGCTTTATTATGGCATATTGTCACAGGGGAACAGTAATATTGTGCATTTCCGGTGCTTCATTGCCTTTGAATGAAGTAGGCACTTCCTTTTCGAAAAGTGGTTGCCGATGGCGACAGGTGGCAATGTTGAAGGAGAAGAAATGCCCGGAAGCTCCAAACACATCACAGATTATTATTTTCTTTGTATTATTATATTTTCTCTGTAAGAACAGTGCTACTGTGGAATCAGAGGTTACCGTTAGTGTCATTATTCATACTTTTGTTCAATCTGACACTTTTCAGCAAAGCGATTGTGCTTTTTTTTTACGTTTCTATATCTCCCCTCTCCTGATAATCTGCTAATCTCTCTTTGAAGAGCACGCTCACACGGAGGGTGTCATGTAGTGCTGCCGGTAAGCTGGTCAGTGGGATGGAGTAGCAGCTCGAGGAGGATCAGGGTTTATGAGTTATGAGACGTGAGACGGGATCGTGTCAAACGGAGACTGTAAAACCTCGACGGAGCTTCGGTTTCCTTCAGATCTAAACGGTGAAGAGAACTCACAAGAAACGGGAAACTCGCTATGGCAACGACAATATGCTCCCAATAATACAAGTAATGCTGCAGATTAATCCCTCCAAGAATAGACACAGGGATGATTGAGGAATTATTACCTTTTTTTTGTGTAAATTGTGTTTATTCTCAAAAGCAGAGTACACAGTTATACATTGCACATATTATTTTTCATTTTTCCCCCCTATCCCAACACAGAACAAATCGAACAAATCGCACTGCTTCAATTTTCAAAAATCACATTACAGTATTAATAGTATTACACAAAAGTAAAGTGTAGGAGGTAATACAGTCAAACAGAAACCAGAAATAAGTAAATTATTCATGTTATTAGTTCCTACAACAGCGTCAAGACAACTTTTAGAAAAGAAAAAAGAAACATTAAAGGTCACAGAAATGGTTTAATCTAATGAGAGAGTCGTCAACTTATCAAAGTATTTTATAATCGGACCCCAAGTAGATTCAACGAGAACTTGATCTTCTCCGATTTTAAGAAGAACACCAGATATTTGAAAGAATGATGAGCTTTAACGACAACTCTAAATGTTCTAATGAGTAAATATATACGTTTTTTAAACCCATGCTGAAGGAAACAGAACATAAACATAATAACGACGCATCATATGATTTAGCTCATAAAGGAAAAGACGTTGTGTATAAAGGGCTTGTATAAAAAAAACGCGTGGCTGCTGTAGATGTTCTCTACCTGCATGTTGCTGCCCCCCCCCCCCCCCCCCCCCCTCCGGGTGCCATCGCAGTGATCCGGCAACAAGCCATCTGTCATTGTCATTGTAATTAATCTGCTGCTATTTAGTGGATAATGAGATGCTGTCATTTGGGTTTTTTTTTTGCGGAGCTTCAACTTCCCGGAGACTTGTTTCCCGTCTCCGTCAGAGCGAGGAGAAGGAGGGGAGGAGGGGGGAGGAAAGGAGGGGAAGGGAGGAGGGGATGAGGGAAAAGGATGGAACGGCCGCAGTGGTACAGATGGTTCTGAAAATCAAAACGTGCTCCTGACACGAGGAAAGCAATCAACAACAAAGAGGGTTCACGTCTTCTGAGTCGTGTATCGCCTCCCCAACCGGGACGTGTCCCATGTGACGTGGTGGCTGTGTAACGTGGTTCCAACCTTTGGGTGGAGGGCCGTGACCATGTACCATAATATACAATATAAAGGATGGATGTTGTTGATAATCACCAGCCAGCTGGCAGAAAACAAAATCTTCTGCAATCACACGTGGAAATTAAAACGTTGGATTGGAAGGACGGCTCCTCCAGCAGAGAGAAATTGCCCCGTCACATGTGATATCTCAATGCTTAAGCAGTTATCTGATACCCCCACGTCATTTGCTTCCTTCAATATGAAAATAATTCATCGTGGCGTTGGATTACTGGGCGAGATGAACACATGTTGACAGGTACCGACAGTGAAATATTGCACCATGTAAACACCATCAATATTGAGGATCTTCTTCAATTTCCCACTGTGAGTTTTATGTATTACCCTGTCTCTGACTTTATTAGCATATCACACAGTCTGTATAACAATTTACAACAGATCTGTGAATTGATTCACACTAGTCAAATATATATATATATATATATATATATATATATATATATATATATATATATATATATATATACTGTATATATAATATATATATATATTAAATATATATCATATATATCATATGTATATATAATATATATATATATATATATAATATGTATATATATATATAAAAAAATATATACATATATATAATATATATTTACATATATATCAATATTATATATATAAATAAATATAATATATAGGAGAGACAAACTATATGTATATAAAAACAAACGTATATATATAAATATATATATATATATATATATATATATATATATATATATATATATATATATAAAAGAAGCAGTGAAGGCAGAAAAGTAATTTGATGGATGTAGAAAATGAGTCTATTACCTTCGTACAGAACTCCCTTATTTTATAAATATGATCTAAAAAATAATCAATTTCTGTTAAAAAAAACTGAATAATTTGATGATCCCTGGCAGAGACGTGGAAATAGAATGACGGTGTGAAAGCCTACATTGTGACAATCAAGGGAATGAAATTATTGAACACAATTTCCATTATCGGGTATGAATAGGCAGCATCGCTTTCCCTCTCGAGCACGCGAGCTGCTGACGGCCACCCACGAGCTCTGTGATCCAATCCCCTCGGAGGAAGCGAAGTGAGGACACGACGGAGCCGAGTGGGAGTAGTGATTCCCTGGGGGGACGAATAGATGATCTTCAAGAGCCCCGCTGGTCTCTTCATTTTCCACTTATTTATTGCCAAGGGCTTCTATGATCAGCGTTTGTTACCCAAACTCATGTCAGCGATGAATCTCAATTGAAGCCGTAAGTCTCTCTCGAATCAGCGGTCGCTTCCTCACACACGGAAAAGATGTAACACACTTAGAAATAGAAAGAAAACAAATCGCATGAGATGTAATTTAAGAAAAGAACAGCGAGCTGATCCAGAGAGACGAGAACACACACAGAAAACATGGTTCCAAAGGGTTCTTTAAGGCTTTTTTATTTCTACGAAGAACCATCACCTACTGGAGGACCTTTCCTTCATTTTAGACACCTTTATAGGTTCTTTAAAGGACTCTTTAAGGAAATGGTTCTTTAAAGAACCCTGATTTGAAGGTTTTTTGTGGAACCGGAAATGGTGCCTTGAAGAAAAAACGGCTCTTTGAGACACCTTTATAGTTTAAAAAAAAAAACTATTTAAGGAAATTGTGCCTTAAAGAACCGTGTTTTAAAGGTTCTTTGAAGCACCATTATAGGTTCTTTCAAGAATTCTTTAAGGGAATGGTTCTTTAAAGAACCCTGATTTGAAAGGTTCTTCGTGGAACCAGATATGGTGCCTTAAAGAACCATTTTCTGAAGGTTCTTTGAGACACCTTTATAGGTTCTTTGAAGAACTCTTTAAGGAAATGGATCTATAAAGAACCCTCGTTTGAAAGGTCCTTTGAGGAACCAGAAATGGTTATTCTATGGCATCACACTGAAGAATAGTTCTTTTGTTCGATGTACCATTATAGGTTCTTTAAATAGTTCTTTAAAGAACCCTGGTTTGTACGGTTCTTTCTGGAACCACAAATGGTGCCTTGAAGAACCCTTTTTTAAGGTTCTTTGAGACATCTGTATAGATTATTTGAAGAACTCTTTAATGAAATGGTTCTTTAAAGAACCCTGGTTTGTACGGTTCGTTTTAGAACCAAAAATGGTTCTTCCAGGCATCCCTCTGAAGAACCATATTCGGTTCCAGATGGCCCCTCCATTGTTCTTCGAGCGGGACTCGACACAGTGCGGTCTGAAGGGGTTCCAGCGGCTCTCTTGTTGGGTTGGATTGGGGCGTCGTCCCGGTGGCGGGGCGCCTCAGGTCGGCGGTTAGCGGCGGTTAGCGGCGGTTAGCGGCGGTTAGCGGCGGTTAGCGGCGGTTAGCGGCGGTGTCGGCGGTGAACGCGTGCCAGTGAACACAAAGTGGTGCTCGCTCCACTCTAGTTGTAGTTTACGTTGTAAAGTGATCATCTAAAAGACATTCAACGCATGAAAAAAAAAGAAAACTCCCATTAAAACCTTTCAGCCGAATAAAATTGAACCATTAGGGACTCAAGATTCTAATTAATTTGACACGTCGTCGAGTTGAAAGAATATATATATATATATATATATATATATATATATATATATATATATATATATATATATATAAGGACAGTCTGGTATTGGCCCTCTCAGTGTTGATGTGTGAGAGCCAGCCCTTTCGGGGTGATGATCAGCCGTCAGGAAATACTCCGATCATAAACGATGCATGTTCTCATTACATTTATTTAAGGATAAAAGCCTGCAGGAAGCGTGCTAATGTGATCTTATCGAGTCTACTTTTCTCACATTAGTAAGCTTCCCGCAGGCTTTTATCCTATAAGCACAGATCTAAAAATAAAAATGCAATGCTGCTGGACAACTCGGCCGAGCCGGAGCCTGCGCTCTGCGGTCGATGAGCCGATACAGGTTGACGTGGTAACTCTCTGTTGTGGAGACGATGGAGCGTGTTGCCTCTGCTTGCCGTCGGCAGCGCGCCGATGCCCGGAGACATTAGTCAGAGTCGTTACGGCACAAGAGTTACGATTATGAACGAGCTGCAGCAAGACGGCGACCGCCGGGACACGAACAGACCGGCTGCGTCTTGAAGGTGGCGGTGGAGGAAAGTTGGGAGCGTCGACTGAGAAGCATCGGAAAACCCCACCGTGTGATCAAATACATCATTCATCTGGACGGGAAGTCATCGCACAACACAGTCTGTAGCTGTTAGTATCTCATCATTATCAGATAGTACGTTATAATTATGATAGAGTAAGTCAAAAATATGAGTTAGTAAGTCATGAATATGAGATGCTAAGTCATATTTGAGTAACTAAGTCATTATTATGAGTTAGTAAGTTATAATTATGAGATAGTAAGTTATGATTATGATCTAGTAAGTCATAATTATGAGATATTAAAGCGACACTATGTAACTTTTCCCCTGTAGCGCCCCCTTCAGGTATTTAACGTGTATCAGGTGTCGTAAAACCTCTGTCTCTCGAGCCATATACGGCTCTTCCGGCTGGTGAGCTCACAGCTGATCGAGGCTCGGCCCGGTGTTCTCCACAGCAGCATGTCATTCTCTCTCTACGCGGAGCAAATAAAAAATAACCTGTGAGCGTGGACTGGCACTATATGACGTGGCGTAATCACTGCCATAAAGCAAGTTGAAGTACTTCCGCCGGTCCAAACCAGAAGCACCGGTCCGGTCCCAACATCTTACATTCAGCAGTTTTCTGGCCACGGACCCCCGATGGCAGTGGCAGAGGAGCACATCAACATATTAAAAGTCATTGTAGCATATTAAAAGTCATTTCAAGCTGTTATTTTAAGGTGGAAAAGTTACATAGTGAGGCTTTAAGTCATCGATATGAGATAGTAATTAATAATTATGAGTAAGTAAGTCTTAATTATTCATAAGTCATAATTATGTGTTAGTAAGTCATAATTATGAGTTGGTATTAAGTCATAATACTAAGTTAGTAAGTCATAATTATGTGTTAGTAAGTCATAATTATAAGTTAGTAGGTCATAATTTTGATGTACAGGATCCTCACAGTGAAATCTTCTAGCGGGCTGCAGTGAGGCGCCCAGGGAGAGACTGAGGGTTCAGTGCCTTGCTCTAGGACACTTTGATATTAGTTTGACATGCAACTAATGGGGAGAGCGGGGATCGAACCGGCTACCCCCCCCCCCCCCCCCCCCATGAGCTGTAGCCGTAAGTGATTAGTGTATTTAGTGATGCTGTTAATAAATACAGGGGACCTGAATTCCTTTCAATGTATTGATTTGTAGTTCAATAACTGTACTTAACATGAGTGTTGCATGTTGCCGGCAATTAGCTCATGAATACACAAGGGGAGCAATAACGTGCTGATTCCTATTTAACACATGATCACACACACCCACACACCCACACACACTCACACGCACACTGCTCTGCGACTGTACATATCTACATCTTATATCCTGGAGGCCTTTCAGCTGCGCGCTACATCTGCCCGGTTCAATAGTCCCGCCTCAATTGGATTAACGCGAGTGTGTGTGTGAATGTCAACAAGCTCCACGCCGACAATTATCATAAAAGTCAGATTGTATGTGTGTGAATGTGTTAAAGGGGAAATGACTCACTGAGCGAAGAAGCTGGGTGTGAAACACGTGGCGCAGAGTCATTTAAACGATGTGAGGAATGAGGGCGACGTTTCTGTAATCTGCATTTTCAACGTATACAGCAGTTGTTTGTGTATTACTCTTGAGTTTTTAAAACAGGCAAACATCTAAATTTACACTACCATTCAAAAGTTTGGGGTCACTTAGAAATGTCCATATTTTTCAAAGAAAAGCACTTTTCTTTTAATGAAGATAACATTTAATTAATGAGAAATACACTCTATACATAGTTAATGTGGTAAATGACTATTCTAGATAGAAACATCTGTTAATGAAGTCTCTACAGAGATGTATAGAGGCCCATCTCCAGTGTTCTAGTGGTACATTGTGTTATCGCCTTAAAAGACTAACGGAGGGGTAGAAAACCCTTGAAAACCATTATTATGTTAGCGCAGCTGAAAACAGTTATGCTGGTGAGAGAAGCTATAAAACTGGCCTTCCTTTGAGCCACAAGTTTGAAAATTAGCCAAAATGTATATTTCAAATTAAAATGATTATGTCTAACCTTGTCAAAGTCTTGAATATATTTTATATTCATTTTGCATTTCATTTAATAAATAAATGTGTGAGTTTTCATGGAAAACAACACATTGTCTGGGTGGGTGACCCCAAACTTTTGAACGGTAGTGTATATGTCACAACAAATCTATAACATGCTCAATTGTTTAGCCAGGGAAAATGTGCTTGGCATGTCAGCCTGAATGCAGGAGCAATCAATGTATCGATGTCTGGATTCAACACAGACTATATATGTAATTGCATGATCTTTTTAAATAATCAACAACTGGCATCGTGCTATTTTGGCAGATAAGAAGATGAAATACTTGTGTTTGTAAAACCTGAACATTTAACTTCTTACCTTAACTTCACAGAAAAGCCTGCCTTCATGACATCTGATTAGTGTGATGGGCTTTGTGTGCTTTAAATGATAAATCACTTGGAGATTGGAGTTTTAAAACATATAACTTATCGTAGCTGTTTTGCTTGAACAAATATAATTATTCAGGCTACATTGCTTTCGATTAGTAATCACAATTTTCTGCAATTTTCTTCACTTAGCCTTGACTATACATTGATTAATCATTAAAGGCATAAACACAAAATGCAATTGACTTCATCTATTTCTACCGCGTAATCAAATTCATTCGGGTCAATAACTAAATACAATTTTTTATTATTTCACTCACAAATTAGTTTTAACAAAATAATAGGATGACCCGAACCGCATTCATGTTCTTGCTCTAACAATTAAAACAAATCTCATCTGATTATCTTTATAAATACATGCCTGTAATGGTTTATATCATGTAAAAACATAAAACTTGTTGTCCTGATCGTTTTGCAACAGGTGGTAGAATATGAGCATACCCACATGGTCATACCTGTATGCACATGTCTTATTATGCCGTTTCTGTCGCATGAAAAAACTAGACAAGGGTGTTGAAATCTTTTGAAAGTAGCGTAGCTCATTTCTGATGTAATGGATGAGTGAGCCCGTCGCACATAAAGTATGTCAAACAGAACAGAAGCCGAGAGGTTGTATCCATTAAAAATAATTTAAGCATCACAAACAAATATCTGGGCGGAGATCCAGAGTAGAAACCATAAAACTAGAATCATTTCTAATTAATGGTAACAAGACCCAACACGTTATCTCAAACCACTTTAACTACGACATTTTGTAAATCCAAAGTAACATCATGCCAACATCACAAAGTGTCACGATCTGGGTTTCTATGGGTCTTGTTTTCCTGCACTTTCTGTCCCTGTGATTGGGTACATCAGGCCACGGCAGGAGGCATCAGACAGTCAGGTCCAATGGATTCTATGAGTCATGAAGTCACGAAGACTCCAGGTAGGAAGCAGGGTTAGAGAAGGAAAGATGTAAATGAATCCATAAGTAGAGAGGGAAGAGGATATAGGTGCTCAGTGTATCCTAAAACGTCCTCCAGAAGCCAGGTCCAATGGACCCTACGAGACGTAAAGTCACAAAGACTCCGGGGAGGAAGCAGAGTTAGAAAGATGTGAATTCATCCATAAGTAGAGAGGGGAGATATAGGTGCTCGTTATCGTGACAGTATTACATTGGAAGATAAGCATATTGTCCCAGTGCTAAGTAAGAGCAACACATGTATATTACTCAACAGTCATAAATTTAACTTTGGAAAGTCAAATTCTACCAAAAATATGATGTTGGAACACCGATAACTAATATTAACTGTGTTTAACAGGATGGTGCATTTTCTTGCATCTCCACATGTAAATCCAGGTGATTCATGCGGATCCACCTGCTTTTGAGATATTTCACTATTTAACTTGCAGCGAGAAGCACTGGCGTGAATCCCCATAGGAAGATAAGGCCAGCCCCCGCATTGAATGGGATTTAGGAGGAAATGTCAGCTGGACTCATTTGGGTGATAGAAGCACAGTTGAGTGGGCATTAAACAGTAAATTGCCTCTCTTTATTTGGAGGCTGATGGATGTGGCATTCATCTTTATCCACAGGCCTCCTAGTCAAATTAAACAAATCTTTCCATTGGCCTCTCGTTTCTCCTTTAACAGCCTGTTTTTCTTTCCGTCTCACGAAGACATATGTGGCACAATTTGGGGAACGGAAGAAGTCTCTCCAGGCCTTTTGTAATTAATAGCAAAGGTGTAATCGAATTAAGGGCTCTTCTGTTTTCTCTGCAATGTGGTGATGATACTGCCCTAATGAGTTTGCTCTATTGCACCTTTTGATGCTACGGCTAGAGGAAGATGATGGAGTGAGGCATCAAACGGGCTGAGGGTGACAATTAGGCTGGAAAGATCAGTCTTTCCGCATGGTCGCAGAACAGGTGCAGTTGGGTGCCTTTCAGAGGTACTGAGGCGAGACAAGCCAGGGGGGGATAGTTAGGTCGAAAATGACACCAGAGAGAGCGGTACAGAGGAATGTCGAGGGATAAAAAGACAACACAAGGAGAAGAAAAAAAGCCGGTCATGATACCTGCACATCGTTTCATACCAAGATCCATTCACATATCAGGATTATTACATATATATAAACACATATTAGATCAGGATCACATCTCTGGGATCCAGTGACCCTTTAGGTCCCTGACTCAAGCAAATAGAATCAGTCTGATACCGAGTGGCATGTCTGATCATTGCAGTCTGGTGAAAGGCCAGACGGGTGGTGGGTTTGATCATTAGACCATTCACCTCAATACGGGTCCATTCCTTTAAAGAGAGAGCCGAGTGTGACTGCGTGACTTGCTAATGAGTTCTGGGTCACGGACAAAAACCCTTCTATTCCACAGTGACCCTTGCTTTTCTCACCTGTGTAATGGAGTTTTTTTGTCTCACTTAACTGTCCTTTCCTATTCTTATCATGATTGCCCTGTGTTATTCCAGCTGTAGGGTGTTTGACATGCTGTATGGTGTCCCACAAGGGTCCAATCTTTGACCTCTTTTGTACTTTCATTGGGTAAATGATGGGTAAAAGATACACTTCTTTAAATTTGACTGTATTCTGATAACAAGAGCACTTTAGAGTCATTGTTTAGCTCAAACAACACCAATATCTGGCTCAGAAGTAGCAGTTCTAGGACTCTTACAATGGAATGAATGACAACAAACACTTATCCCTCTGAGGCAAATGTATAATTTGTGATACTAGGCGATCCAATAAACTGAATGATCCTATCTTCTCCGGGTAGTGGCGGGAGCAGAATTATCCAGGTATTTAAAACACTAATCTCCCCAGCAACTTGTTCCAGCTCTTCCTTGGGAATACACAGGTGTTCATAGGCCATCTTTGTTTTACATTTTAATTCCCTCTTCACTACACCTGTCTGGTACACTGCCCTCATCACAGCGCATGCCGCACCAACCATCTGTCCATCTCTCGCTCCATTTCATCCTCACTCGTGAACAACACGCGGAGATACTTGAACTCCCTAGCTTGCGGCAGTAACTCACTCCCAAACCCGGAGGGCCCAATCCATCGTTTCCAGGCAGAGAACCTTTTGCTTCAGATTTGGAGGCAAACCGGCCCGGTACAAGCTGAAGGTCACAGTATGATGGATCAAACAGAATCACATCATCTGCAAAGAGCGGACACACAAGTATGGGGTCCCCAAACCCAACACACTCTACACTGTACCTTGCTTCTGATTCTGTTTTTGAATTTAATTGAAAGGATATTGAGGAACGACCTTGGTGGAGGACAATACCCCCTGGAAAGGTGTTTGATTTGTGTTGGCTGTCCAGTCAAAGCTCTCACTTTTGTTTACACGGACCTGATATGTCACACTCCCTTGGGGGACACAGTCATACGTCTTCTCGAAGGTCACAAAATACATGTAGACTGCAACTGTAGGGGCAAAGAGTGTGTCCACTGCTGCAAGGCGAATACGCAATCTGCATCGCTCCTCTTAAATACGAAGTTCGACAATCGATGACACCCTCCTTTTCGAGCGCCAGAGAATAAACTGTTGCGAGAAGGCTGAGCAGTGTGAAACCCGTCCAATGGAAGCACACCCTTCAGGGACCTTTCTCAAAATCGCCATCCAGGCACTGTCTCTGACCTCCATGCAACACTGAATAGACGTGTCAGCCAAGGCAGCCCAGCTATGTCCACAGCCTTTGGCATCCCGTGGGAAATCTCATCTACGTCTGGCACTCAACCACCGCGGGGCTTTTACCTAAGCAATGGAATATGGATATATCTTCCTCTAAGAATTCAAACTATGCCTCCTCCAAAAATGATGTGTTGGTTGGGTTCAGGAGTTCCTCAACATGCTTTTTCTACCTCGTTTCTTGCTCGCTCTGGGCAAGCTATTAGTGAAAACAATTAATTCCCATTAAATATAATTGCTGAACAAGGACAATGACGATCAGGTTGATTTCCTGTGTGAAATTCAAGACTCTTTTAAGATTTACGTTGTAAATCATGATTGTCAGTCGCTTTGGATAAAAGCGTTAGCTAAATGACGTGTAATGACGTGTAATGTAAGACAACTAGGGGTAGTCATGACAAAGTTGTAGACTTTGCAAACCCCGAGAGAGCAATTAACATGTAATAGTAACACCCATGTAGAAAAGAATGCCATCGAGTCAATGCAACGAGCTGCAACGAGCTCCGTTTGCCATGGAAACTCGGAAAAGCAAGAAGACGAGCGAGGCACGAAGTGAAGTCAGCAGGTTAGAACCAAGGCGACGACTGGGCCGAGACCGAGAGCCCCAACAAAACACATGTGTTCTCTTACAGCTGCTTCCAATTAAAAGACACTGGCTTGTTCCACGAAGCAGATTTCTACCCTGCAGTCAGCCCTCCCAGGGGCCAAGGCACTGTGCATATGAGGAGAGTCACTTTTATCCCGCGACACATAGCCTAGACGTGGAGCATTCTGCATAATTATCTCCCGTGCTGAGAAAGCAAAGCGGAGAAGGAGCAAAGTCGGGAGAAAGAGTTAGGGGGAAGACAGAGGAATCAAGGGATGTATGAGGGGGAAGAGGAGGTGTGGGGCAGGGGGAGGAATGCAGATTCGGAGAGCTAAAAAGAGAAGATGGAGCAAGGGCACGAAAATAGAGGGAAATTCAAAGTGCAAAGCTGAAGGGGGAGACGGGAGAGATATTCTGCGCTCTCTGTTTTTGAATATGAGCAAAGCTCCTGGATTATTCATGCCTGTTGCCACGAGGGAGATCTGCTCCGCTTAGCCCTATCCAGAGAGCCGCTGGCAGGCTAGAGGATCCACCCGACGACGAAGACTGTCCAGGGGTTTGACCGCCATGCATCAAACACAGATGGGAATTATCTTCAAGATTCATGAGTTTAAAAAGGTACTGCAGGCTGTAAAGGTGTTGTTTGAGCTGTTTGAATGAAATGATTTAAACAAATCAATACTGGTGTCAATATTGAGGGTTGGAAATAGCTTAACAGTTGTTTTAAAATCACACCTGAATGCTGGGACATGCTGAGATTTGTCTTTTTACATCGATATGATCATTTACATTGGAAAAACATCGAAACATAATAATGGTGTGATTGTTTTAGGGATCTTTATCAAACAAAGATACTTCCTTAAGTCTGAAGACTAGGATGTGTAGGCCAGGTCACGTCTTAACCTTTAGGTTAAAATGATATGTTCACACACAAACCATAATATTTAAAATTGAATTAGTTTTAAATTAATAAATAAAGTTAAATAAGTGCATTTATAGCTTGAATGAATGACGTTACTCAGAACTGGCTACTCTATGATTTGAAATATCATTTTTAAATAATTTATCTCTTGTAATGAATCTTTCCTCGTGGCCTTAAGGGAAGGAGGAGCGCCGAAACTTCAAAGAAACCTCGGTGAAATGTCTTCTGAGATATTGTTTCATTTTATTAGCCATGTACCCAACGGTTCCCCCGAGCCCGACCATTCCACAGAATAGTAGCATCTTCTATACTGCCTTTTTAATAATTTAAGGAGTATTCTTTTGCCGCGTTAATGAACTTTTTTTTTTATGGTAAGGGATTTCAGTTCTTGAGTCGTTGCATTTAAAAGAGTGTATCGCACATTTGCACTTGGCAGACAGTTGAGTAGCTACACCTAGCCAACACTAATGCAGTCCAAAGAAACAGTATAATAACGGTTTATAAGGTTAAAATGTTCAGTCCTGGAGCATTTCAGTTGTAGTTAAATTGTCATTTGCCCAGTTTTTTGTATTGATTGTAACAAAATGGCTAAAGTAACAACAATGTTTTCAGTTCCAAGTGTCGAATGTATAAGAAATAAGTTGATTATAAAAGTGGCTAATTAAGGTATTTTAAAAAGATGCAATCTAATAATTTGAAGGAATGTGTTGCAGTGAATGCCAGTGCTTATGAATGTCCATAGGTCCCCTAAAAGCCCTTCAGAAGTGTTTACCCATACGTTTCCTCCAAGGTCACAGAGATATTGCTGTGGACGGAAACACCGATTATGCACCCAAAAGAAAGGCTCATCTAAAAAAGATTAAATGTTTAAATGCATTTGCTGCTGCCCCGACTACAGCTTTACTTTGCTTTATTCCCCTGCTGCTACGACGCCTTGACTGAGCATCACCACTACGCCTTTCAAGACAAAGAACTCTCATTAACAAACCGGAACGAGGGACTTTGGGGCATTACTGCCTAAAGAAGTTTGCTTTCCAGAAGAGAGGTGTTTGAAATGATGAAACTTTCACTGTCACGTACAGATAGTCGATGTTGTAGTTCTCTGATTATGACTTCTAATGCCTTTGGAAAACAAAACAGATATTTATTGATTTCTGTCGACCAGGCTGTAGAAAACACTTAAGGTTACTATGGATCTTCTTTTTTTTTGCTTTTTGAACAATTTCTAACCAAAGTAGCTTTCAAAATAAAAGCTTTTTTATAATCTGAATCCAGATTGTGTTCTTTCTAAATAAAAGCCGATCACCGTCAGCCACGACTAGTCGTACATCCTTTATTTTAGTGATTGATTAAAACACAGTCATAATTTTGTAAGTGGAATGCATGTTGCATAATGTCATGCTCGACTGAATAAATATGTAAAATGCTCCAAGATTTGAATGTGTGATATCATCACACACAATAGTGTGATGTCATAGTGTGTTAGTGTGATGTAATCCAATGATTCTTGCCGACCAGGTTCCTCTAGAAGTCGTTATGTTGAAGGGGAATTAAAGAGAGTTGGTGTGAGGTTTTATAAATTAACATTCAACCATACCACAGTCATTTTATAATGGGTCTGGAAAAAGAAAACAAGACTGCAGAGAAATGAACACAGAAAAAAAGCTTGACTGATCATCTAAATCTGTTAATCCTAAATTAAAGCTTTTTAGCAAAGTTTAGCAACATATATAAAAAAAAACAATCAAATTAAAGCACAGACAAAAGGAGCTGCTGCCTGTACAGACAACAAGGTCGATGAGGATGACCTCTGGAAGTAAAAATGTCAGTTGAATAAGATACAAAATCCGTCCAATTCCTCCTGCCTGGTGGGCCGGCCTCCTGCCAAGGCCCTGCTGATGCCCCCCCCTCTCTCTCTACCTCCATCTGTCTCATGGATGGAGGTCTGGATCGAGCTCCATGCCTACTATGATCTATTCATCCTGTCATACTCATTGAATGTCTTTATGTAACTCTGTAACGCTTCATTCTGGTCACATGACGTCTATTCTGTCCATCCTGGAGAGGGATCCTCCTCTGTTGCTCTCCTGAAGGGTTCTTCACTTTTTTGCCCATCATGAACGTTCTTTTCAGGAGTTTTTCTTGCTCCGACGTGAGGTCAAAGGTCAGGAATGTCATATGTGTGCGGATTGTAAAGCTGTGTAATCTTGATTTTGGGCTACACAAAATCAAATTGACTTGAATACACACGACACACAAGTGCAATACACAAAGGAAGCTTAGAATCAGCTCAGAGTCAGATCACCATCACTCAAAGGGCATCGTTGGACCTGCAGGATGTACTTTTTGCAGACCGGCCACGAACATAGAAAATATGAAAATATAAGAAGAGCCCGGCCAGAAATGTCACGATTAATCCCCATTCTCTCTTATATTAAATCTCTACTGCCAGAACGCTAGAACCATCTTCATAACTTCCAGTTTATGAAATAATAAAAATCCCACCATCGTCACCCAGGTCTTTATCGAGGCCTTTATGCCCCAAATCATTTAAACCGTGGTTATGTAAAGTTCAGTAATAACAAGAACAGAACTTCAATTAAAAAGGAAATGAGAACAAAAATGAGTGATGTGAGCCGGGCTCATGGTGGCGACGCACTGACTGGAACCATTAACAAAGGACTGCAATCCAGAAAGCTCATCAAGCTGCTCGTGTCGACACTGTAACGGCGCCACGCCACCTGAGAGCGCGTCACGCCGCGGCACGCCGACCACGACTCGGCTCGTCTGCTGTGGATTTGCGCCGTGTGTTTTTCGCCCGCGCCGTAATGAGTCTCAACTGAATCCTCCCACAGATGTTTGAATACACCGTCGCCCCAGCATTAAAATTCACATTTCTGTGTGAGATAAAATCTGAAAGAGATTCAAAAAAACGATGAGCTAATTGGCTTTTTTTGTGTGCTAGATCTACCCCCTATGTTTAGAGCGAGACACCCTATGTTTAAATATCAATGTCTTCACAGCAGGAGTCTCATCTGCTGCTAAACTCCCGCCTGAGGCAGAGAAGAGCCGCGCAGCATCACATCAGTAAACACAGTCACATGTTCACTGATGTCAATATGAAAATATGTCTTTTGATACACCCACGATTCATCATCCGGCTCGTGTAGAGGTGTCATGTTTGTTTATTTCACAAGTAAATAAGAAAGTCTATGTTTTTAAATGAATACATCAGAAAGATATGATCGATAATAATAATATTATGTAGAATGTATTAGGAAAACATAGGAGTATAAGTATGATCACTGTGTGAGTACTACTGTATGCTGATGATAACATGTTGTATGGTTAATAACCATTTATTTTTATATAGCGCTTCTCTAGACACTTATAACTATAGGATGAATGAAATGTATTGATCTTATTTGATCTTAGCATCCAGGTGAGTATGTCCGGTCGGACTATGTATAATATATATCATATATATATATATATATATATATATATATATATATATATATATATATTCTATAATATATACATAACTATATATATAATATAATATATGTATTATATATATATTATATATATAACTATATATAATATACATATATATATATAAATATATATATATATATATATATGGATCTTCTTCCAAGCACGGGAGCTCGAGATTTCCCAGAACCCATCACTCACACACAGACGTTTTAGTCTGCATGGACGAGTCATGGAGGTGGGAGGAAGAGTTCCCAACCCCCCTCCTCCTCCCTCACTCTTTGAGTGTCTTTATCAATCGTGCACAGCTCTCCCAGGGCTCTGTAATTTACAAATAAATAAATCATTAGCGGCTCCGGCATGAGGATTAATCAGTGGGCTACCTGGGGGAGGGGGGGGGGGGCACCACCACTCCCACCACATTCACACCGAGCCCCACCAGCAGCCAGGGAAGTGGCAGCCGCTCCACAAAATGCTAATTTCATCTCTCTAATTATTTCTATTTTTCACTCAAAATCTTTTTTATCCTTCTGCTACTCTACCATTAAGTTTGCCTTTATTCATATATTAGGCAGTAGCATATCGGTCAAAAGTTTTAGAACACCTCAGTTTCTTCAGTTTTTTATTGAAATGTACACAGTTTAATTTCTCAATGTACTCTGAAATGAAAGCATAGAACAAAGGGATGCAAATAATTGTGGAATGGTTTTGCTTAACATCTAAATGTTGGACACCTTTTGCAGATGTAAGCATTCTTTCTACAATGGAAATCAAATATTGTTCAGAAAGTTCTTCCGGCTACACGTTGCACCCTTTATTACTTTTTCCCTGAAAAAGCTTTTTCTATAACTCTGAAATGTGCATTATTTTTCAGCCGCTGACCTTTGTACCTACAGGTTATTCACTCACTGGACGTGAACTACTTAAATTTCAATAAAAACTGGAAAAAACAAAGGTGTTATAAAAACTTTCAACATTTAAATCTATATTTCCAACATGCATGTTGTTTATCCATCATGAAAATAGGTTCAATCTAACTTTGAAAGTAACCGTTGATGTTTTTAAGGTCTTATAATGGAGTAAGTAGAAGAGGGTTGTAAGGAGGGATTGATACAGCCACACGGAGAGAGGGAAGGAGGGAAGAGGGGTTGAAGAATAACTGCTCTGCTTGATGGAGGTGAGAGAAACAGGATCATCTCTCTCAGAGGAGGCCACCGAGACGGCTAATGGATTGTTTAGCGCCATCGCAAATGTAAACATTTCTTATTTATATATTTCTGGCAAGAGAAGGGCGTCATGATGGATTAACGAGGGGACCAGAAGCTGCAGGACGCCACTCGGGCTGCACAATACCGTTCATCAATTCCTTCGCAATAAACACATCACAAAAGATTCCGATATTTAGTTTTCGGGTTTCTTTTGAGTTCATTGAAAGTGGTAATCGGTAGGAAAACTGCACGATTAAATGTAACTATCATTCTTTTTTTTTTTTATGGGTGCCTTTTGTGTTCTGTTCAATGTGCAATTTATTTAGACAAAGCAACATTAAACCATAAAAATAAAAACAATGAAAACAGCACCAGGACACAAAATATGCAGGGTTTGGAACGATTACGAAAACACATTGGATAATTTGAGGACTAATTCATATTGAGAGAATCTGTTGCATTGTGCTCCGTGCCCGGAGCGATGCTACACGTCCCCCATTGCGAGCACGGATGGGGAGACAAAGGGGAGTAAGGTCACCGTGACAGGATCCAGCAGATGTTCATCCAGAGCTACAGGACGCAGCATCCGCTCAGCCAAGAATCATTCAGGGGTTTTTCCATCTCAAGAACACCACGTCCCACGAAGAAATTGGTACCGCACCATAAATATCCCCCCCCTGCCAAATGTCGAGATGTCATCGTAAAAAAAAACAGGATAAAATGAGTCGGCACAAACGCCATCGACCAAAAACATTTTGTGGAAAATGTCCCTCCTATTAAAGCTTCACAAGCTCCGCGGCGGCTGAGGATTGAAGTGACGCAAAACTACAGTTCCTCAAATGGCTTCGAAAGGGAATCAATCCACTTAGAGCCAATGCTAAAGAACTTCAGAGCAGAAATAAACGTCTTTAAAGTGCGTGGGGGCGGGTGGAGAGGGGGGGATATTTTATTTGTTTACGGTTTTCGTAACTCTAGAAAATTACCCTATTCAGGAAAACCGTAAAGGGGTTGAATTTGTATGCCAAATGAATCTATTTATCTAATTTCAATCCTGAGAGTGCATCCGGGTCAGAGAGTACGAGCCGGACTATGTCAGTCCTGAACCTTATTTTTTATTTTTCTTAATCACAAGTTAGCCACACGTGGTCACGTGTGCGGTTAAAGAGCTAAGTGCTAAGCTATCAGAACAACATGTCTCATTAAAGGACTACTAAAGTTGAAAAAGTGTCCTCTGTGTAAACAGGATGTATAACACAGACTATTTGTCATTTGGAGAGTTTCTAAAGTGTAGAATTAGAAAATCAAAGAGATAATAGAATGAAAGCTTTTGTAATTCGTGTCACGTCTGTGGTCTTGTCTCTATTATAGAGAAGGACAAAAACCTATTATGTATTTGAGGTATACATATATCCAGGCCTCTAAGACAGAGTCCTCGTATTTTAATATTAAAAAAGATATTTCCTAGTGAACGTTAGCTCGATGGGTTGTGGGTTATTTCATGTGATATCCTACCAGAAGAGACACACAACTCCAAATGTACACTTAATATGCCCTAATAGTTTTCTTTATGCTGTGAAGCCCTGCTGTTATGTGTACTATATGCATATTACATGATGCAAGTTGTCCTCTGGTGGTTGTAAACTTTGGACTGAAGACATCAGTTTTCGTGGGTTTGGCTCCAGAAGAGTCGATCTATGTATATATACATTATTTTGTCGTTTTTTTTCTGAGAAAGGCCTATATGTTCGGATAACATTGGGAGAGCTTCCGTTCGCAGTCTCTACATTACTGGTTGTGACTGCAAGGTTATGCGAATGTATAGGTTTAATATACTCTATAATCCAACTACATCTGTCAGACTCCCAGGCTTTAAAATACCTTTAAAAAGTACTTTCATCCCATCTGCCATCTCCTTCCATTTCTACAATCTCTACAAACAACTGAAGGATAACCCAATATTAAAGCAACAAGTGAGTCACAGACGGTTCCACAGCTAAGCAGCGACATAAGACGAGTGTGCAGGTGGATCCTTCAAGAGGTCACGTGGTCAACGACACGGCACCGAATGCATAAATGCATCTGCAGCTTTAAGGCTACAATGTGCTGATTGTGTTTAACTTTACCAAACACACCGTGACGAACTTTACCTTTTAGTATTCTGGTCGTAAAAGAAGAAGAACCGTTGCAGAGCCCCCATCATGTGCTACTTATACTCTAGAGTAGACGTCCGTCATCTTATAAGTCAAAGAGTAAACGTTATATTTCATGATAGGTAATGCCAAATAGTTTATTTTCTTATCTTCTATCCACAGTGTTTTATTCCAAAATCAGACACATTATAGGGACAAAGTGTTTTTGAAGTGTTTTTTCAATGTTATATTTTATTGATGTAAGAAAGACTATCCATTAAGGCCATGAATCCCTGAGGTTAAGGTTAGAGTGTAGCTTTATTTGTGAATTTATATAATAATAATATGAGACTGACTGGTCTAAATAGCTGGTGCTAAACATATGCCTTTAAATATAATTAGCTGCTAATTGAGCCTTACTGGTGCAGTGAAAACCAGCTCTTTTGATCAAGTGTGTTTTCCTATATAACTGCAGTTGTTCTATCAAAGCGTGTATTATCAAAGCCAGAAAGATCTCAAATGTACTCGGAGCCCCTCGAGCCGTAAGCCGCGCTTCGATTTGTCTGTTTGCCAAACGTGATGCAGCAACACTAAAGGATTTTCATTATTTGAGTGTAGAAGTCGGCGTAAAGTCTTGTTGACGAGAAAACACTCCGGCGAGGACGCGACGCACACATCGGACTACATTTGATGATCGAGTAAAGGATTTGCTATTCTTGTTTGTGTATGTAATCTGTGCGTGTTTGGTTGTTTTTTTCATCCAATATCTGAGATGTTATCACACTGAGAGGAAAAGGCACACAAACAAACACTGAAACGCTCCTATCTGTTTTATATGGTCCGATTTACCAGTGGGATGGTTACTTGTGGTTACTCACACGAGGACGAGGAACACACGGGAAGTACAATAAACACCTGGCACTGAAAAACATCCTCTCTACCTCTCTCATAAATATATATATATATATATATATATATATATATATATATATATATATGTGTGTGTGTGTTTTTATTTTTTACACAATAAATCTTTAATTATATGTGTACAACTGGGAAACCATTGCAAGAAGGAAAGCGTTGTGCCATATAAAGTAATGCGGTGAGCCTGTAATATATACATATATATATATATATATACATATATATATACATATATATACACACAAATATATACATATACACATATATATACATATACACACACATATATATACATATACACATATATATACACACACATATCTATATACACATATATATATATACAAACATATATATATATATATATATATATATACATATATGCACATATATATTTACACACATGAAACATACAAACAAATGAAGATACTTTTTATTTGATCACTTTATATCACATTGTGCATTATCAATGAAGTATATACATACACACACACCCACACACAGACAATTCAAAGTAAATGTACACAAGTCTGTACTGGGTGTACTTTGTATAGATAAATGGCCAAAGTCTAACTACAGTCTAAACGAGACACAGGTGGAAACAATTAGGGCGTGGCTTGCAATCAGAACAGGAGGCAGAGGAGTGGCAGAGGGCAGGTGAAGGGAATGACCAATCAGGGGACGGGGAAGACGATTACAAGGACAGGAAGTGCAGGGAACAAGAGGACACCAGAGACAAGGACTTCAACATAAAACAGGAAACAAAATGCCAAAAACCCAGACCGTGACACTTAGTCCGTAGATAGATTAATATAATACGTGTCTTAGTCATGACAGGTTTCCCTTTGCAGAGTTCAGTTCCCTCTCTCCCTCTATTGTCCTCTCTCTCTCGCCATTTCTCTCATTATGTATATCTCTCTCTGTCTCCCTTTTTATTTCATTTCTCTTTGTGCTCATGCAGATGTCAGAATGTCAAACGATAGGGGAGGAGAGGAGACAATAAACAATAGCCTCCATTTCAAAAGGGAAGAACAACAGCGAGAGAACATCTAATTACTCCTATGAGCTCACGCCGCGTGAATCCTAAACCCTGAGCGCCATTGTGATCCTGATTGGGGGGGGGGGGGGGGGGGGGGCAGACAGGTGAAAGGAAAGAAAGTGGTAAATGAAGAGGGCATGGGAGATAGGAGGGCATGGAGGATAGGGTGACTATCTCCAGAGGCGGACGGGAAAAATAAATGTCACCGGCTCGGTGTAAAGAAAAGAGAAATTTCAATTATCGTCTGCAGCACACTTGGTGGGACGTGTTAGCGAAGTCACTCAGCTTGACATGACAGTGGCACTGTGGATTTCTGTTCTTCTCACCACATTCGCGCCGTCTCCATTGCCATCGATGTCTTTTTAGGTCTCAGACAGGCGAGGAAATGAGTCTGCAGACAAAGACGCTTCCCCACATCTACACACTGCAGCCGAGCGCCATTCCTGTGTCGTCAGTGGAAATCTATTAATCGATGCTCCCACGTGGTCGACGCACACGCCCTGGCCTGCCGAGCGCTGTGTGTGTCTCATACACACACGTTTGTGTTTGTATTATTTTGAAGAAACATATTGGTTAACATAAGATTCAGTATCTTCGATTAAGGACACAACGGACAGGAGAAGCCAGGGTTAAAGTGTTGATTAGAAAGATCCATTTCACACACACACACACACACACACACACACACACACACACACACACACACACACACACACACACACACGTATGGGCATCGGACTGGGGACCGAGTAAATTCACATTGGAAGTGAGGACCACCCTTTCTACTATATTTAAAAATAAATGAATGTTGCATTTGAGTACTAGGAAGCTAACTGACTCCAGTTTCCACTTCAGGTTCTCAGTATGATGGACGCACACACACACACACACACACACACACACACACACACACACACACACACGTTTTGCGCGAAAGCCTTTGGAAACAGTCTTGTTATGACTCATATGAAGAAATAAAACATATACCATATTACTCAACGGGTCACATGGTCCATAGCGACGTGTCATTATGATGTTCATTGGGTCAGGACCTCGATGTAACCTTTTTATAGTAAGTGATTCCTAAATAGATTTGTTTTAAATGCTCTTCACCAGAATTTCATCCCTGCAGCTCTTGAACTTGGACCGCCTAACGTTGCTCACCCACACAAACTGGTATGAATCACCCTTCATGGTAGTCGTTAACTCTGTGTGTGCATGTGTGTGTGTGTGTGTGTGTGTGTGTGTATGTGTGAAAGCTAACTGCAAAAGACATCCAATCAGGCTCAGCTAATTCACCAAAACTAAGACCAGTCAGTGCCAATCATACTGTAAGAGTGAAATTGCATTATGTAAACGTATTACATGTATTAGTAATGACCACTAGTTGGCGCTGCTCAGGCGTCTGGAGGTGTGAGGGTAAGGTTAGAGATCAGAAGAAGAGAAGTAGGGAACTTGGCGGTACAGTTGGAAGTGGAGTTGAACTAAAGTTATGAGTAGACCATCTTGACTGATTTATTCCTGCTCATACACCCACATCGCTCATATATTATATTATATTATATTATAAGATTCATAAATCCATGAAATGACATTTCCATCTACACTTGTACACAAGCAGACAGCTATATGTTGACCTTTTGAACCACGCTGCATTTCCTGTGTATCCACTGTGTAGAAACGGCAGTTTAGAATGACCAATAAATATTTAGTTGTATTTCATGACTCCTCTAAGTCGAAAGTAGAAGGACGCCTTAAAATAAAGTAGCACCCATTTGTCACATGTATCTTTATTGCGCAACAGTTTGCTTTCTTAGTCGGTAACACTTAGAATGTCCCATTGGCTTGACATTGTTCTCACATGTACATCTCCACCTACTCTACAAAAAAGCCTCTTGGACCCCTAAGCTCCGCCTACTTAGACTTTCCACCATTTTGAATTTTATTCTCATTCATTTTTATGCCATTTATTGATGGCCTCGTGAAGGTCTGGAGACACTGTGAACATGGCTCAACAAACACACCTCACCAACCAATTGGATGCTTTGCTGCAACTTGGCCAGTCACAATAAGAGGTGAAACAATGGACTTTTTAAAACCCGATATAATAAGTTTGGAGCAGAAAAATTATGATTATTCCCCATCACCTACTTTTGCATACTGCATTTCTTGCTTATTTTGTTTTTTGCCAATCCAAATGCAAATCATAGGTAAGAGAACATCCTGAAGTGTGATTGGGTGGAATACATCATATTAATATGTTCTATTTATCCTCAATGGGGGCCATTATGTTCTTAAATGCCACTCTTACAAAACAATTTAATGACTGTGCATATTCCCCGGGTTGAGTAGGATCTTAACGTGTGCAATTTCTATTTGACTATTACATGGTGTGATGATTTGTAAGAGAGAACAGTAAATTATTGGAAGGTAGTTAAATTTAACAGTTGAATTATTTATTTTCCTGTTTGATTATTTATTGAAGCTCTTATTGATTTCTTTTTTCGATTTTCAATAAATGTTTAAAAAAATATATTCCCCCCCCAAAAAAAACCCCTTCAGAACAGGATTAAGAACAAATTCATATTTAAAATATAACTAAATGTCACTAAATTACATCCCCACTGACTTGGCTCCCTGAGTGTGTTTCGTGAGGATAATAAATTCCACCAAAACTTTGAAAAGCACCAAAAAAAGAACCTATAATGTCCAATGTTATCACATCATTTTCATTCTCAATTCTTTATAGATTCAGCACCGGAAGTTGTTTTAGTACCGGAATTTGTTTTCCTTCCCCAGTGGGGTAGAAATAAACCAAAAAGAATCCATTGGATACGTTCACCTCCACAAATATGCATTAACATGCACGTGTGCAGATATGTAAAGAAAAGCAAGAAGACGCGTGAATAACAACACACACATCTGGAAGAGGAGATTTCACTCTCCGCTCAGGTGGAAAGAGTTGTTTGCCACCATATGGATGCTCTGATTGTCATTTCACGGCTCCTTTTGATGTCCTCTCAAGCCAACGGGGCAGCGGTATGCAGCGGCATGCCTCTGTGGACTCCTGTTGTTAATGACACGAGGGGCGCGAGCCGAGGAACACGGCTCCATCCCTGGCAGAGCCGTGAGCATCCATGTGGACGAGCGCCCTACACAACAGGTGTGAGATGGGGGGCTAAATGGAGAAAAATGCTGTCCAGTCAGGCGGGCGCTACCCGGTCCCCCGAGCCGTTGTTCAGCAGTTTGATCTACAACGCGGGTCACCTTGTGTTTCCACTTACAACACAAGCTGCAGCACACGCCCAAATCCAATTCACAAGCATCAGGGGAAGGGGAGATTAATCATTGGGGTCAATGTGATGAGGCGGCCTTCTCTCACCTCTGTGCAGTGTCTTTATAAAACATAACCTTCATTGAATGGTCTGAAATGCCCGATGGAAAAAACGAAGGCGTCAAACGCTGTGTTCGTTCACCCGTGGGTACTGGAACTGTTTTATTCACAATTATCTTTGCATGCAGAGTTTTTGCTCCAGTTAAATAATGCATTTCTGTTGTTTGGCCTGGGGAGCTTCCAGAAGAGTAAAAGAGAAACTTTAAGAAACACCGCTGGGATGAAACGTAAACACTAGGACTTAAAGCTTATAGGAGCTTTAGGAAGCAGCACATTCATAAGCAGATAAATGCAGCTAAGTCAGCTCCATCTGAATGGCTGTCTGGGGTCTTATAAGTACAGCAGCGGGAGAAGAATAGTGTCATAACACTCATGTCCAAACATAACACATGCAGTATGCAGATTGGAGTAGGGACAATACATTGGCCAATATGAACTTATTGCAGATGTAATGGGTTTACAAATGTATACATAGCGCCTCCTTACATCTAGCATTGAAACCAGAGATATGCAGATGTATAAGCTACTGTAATAAGAAAGTAGATTTAATTTGTTTTTATTATGTACAATATAATGACTATAAAGTCACTTAAAGTTATTAAACATAAAGTTGTAAACTTATTAATTATTAAACTTAAACTTTATTTTCCTGGACACTTTAGCCTGCTGGAAATTCACTTTGGTCACTGTTGTGTATATATTTCGATTTCTCTGTATATTTAGTATTTAATATTATTATTGTGTTTTATTAATGCTTTAATGTGCACCCCCCACTGTGGGACTAATAAAGGAATATCTTAACTTATCTTAAAGCTTGTCAAGAAATGGAGACAGGTTCCTAAAAATGTCGATGTTTCTTCAATTAAGTCTGTTATATTACTTGTCTCTTTAACTTTTAGTTTCTTTTAACTCATCTTCTGCTAGTTTGTAACTATTTTTTTCTTATGTTGTTGCCTGTCTTATCCAGGTCACCCTCAAAAAAAGAGATTTTTTAATCTCAATGGGATTCAACTGGTTAAATAAAGCTTTAAATAAAATAAAAATGTAAAAACTAAAAATACCCTATAAACTGAACACTCATCGAACATCACTTTAAATGATGAAGAGGGAAAGAGGATTAAACAAAGTAGTTAAAAATTCCAAGCATGTAATGTTCTGCTTGGCTAGGATATACTAATTCACACAGACGTCATTAGAGATATCTGAAGGCTTGAGTCGTGATTATAATTCATGAGAGTGACGGGTTTGTTTGTATGCGTATACAACCATTTAGCTCACAAAGAAAAATAATCAAGAGCAGAAGACTTCTGAACACTTTGACAGCTGGTCCTTTAACGATGTTCGAGGTGACACAACCTCGCTCATGAATTCCAACTAAGAAATCTGGTCATGTCCTTGTGTGGGAGGTGGGAGGCTCTTGAGGGACAACATCCTGCAATGCCAGCTGACGAGGCCACTCGACTCGTCGTGACATGGTTTGTGAAAGCGAAATGGTAAACAGATGCTCATGGGGTTGGCAGAAAGCTCGGCATAGAAAAAGGATGACATTAATTGTTTTAGGTGTTAGCGTTTCACAGGAGCGGGGGATGGTAGATGTCAGGAGATCTGGTGTAGAGGTCTGGCTGTGTCTGCGAGGTGTTTGTTTTAACCCTCTGGCACTTGCATTTTAAACACACCGTGTGTTAAACATGCAAAAATGGCAGAACAAACTCAGCTATCTACAAAAAGAAGGGCCGTTGTCTTTAGGCTGCAGTGTAAAGAAGTCATTTGGCTCCAAAGCAAAACAAAAATCTATTTATTACAATTATTCAAATCTCTTGTGGAAACATATCATTATTAATGTTGACAAACTGTGGTGGTGGTGGAAATTGGTTTAACAAAGCCTTAGGTTCACAGCAGTGGAATATATGAATAAAATAGTAGATACGTGTAATAAATGTCTAAAACAAATGTTGTAATATCGTCTTTTGTGTAAAAGTGTGGTTTGTCACAAAGTGTGAGAGGGACTGAGATACAATGGGACCGAGAAATGCATTCGTACTACACATCAAGCATCATGGGAGGTATGCAAATGAAAAAATTAACATAACAACCATTTTTGTTATCAAAATAAATATGTACTATATATTTTAGTCTGTTTTTCAAGAACAGTTTTCTAAACAAGAACAGAATATGTCCTATGGGTATAGATACAAAAACAAACTATTTATTAACTGGAAATGGCAGCTTTTTTCTTCTTCAAAGGTGGGCGGGTCTTTAGTGATTTCCTAAGTGTTTATTGGTTAGTTTCCCACAAAATATTGACGGATACACGACTCCACGAATTACATTGGAGGGACAGAACTTGACACCCACGTCACGTCCAAGCTTTTACATTACATGACATGACACGTCATTTAGCAGACGCTTTTATCCAAAGCGACTTACAATAAGTGCATTTCAACCTACAAATTATGAACAACAAGAATACAGAAAGTAACATTTCCTCAACAGTCAAACTACAAAAGTACCATAGTAAAAGCTATTTAAGAGCCACTGAAGTGAAAATCTGTTATACGTAATCCAGATATAGTCTCAGCTCTCGGCTCGATCTGTGAATCACGTACGATCTCGTAGAAGAACACGGAAGTATAGAACATCTACAGACTCCAGCAACCTCCGAACCGTATTCATGTGCATTTTTACCGCGGAGATATGAATATACAATCGCTGCGTAAACCATATTCCTGAGGGTTATTAACCCATATTTAATGTGCTGGAACCACTGGAAGTCTTTGAAGGAAGCACTGATCCGGTGGAGGTGTGTCAAAAAAACATGAGGACGACCGCGAGATAAAAAGGAAATGACTTCTTGGCATTCGAGGAAGCACACGATTGTAAAAAAACATATTTTGAAATCATGCAGCAGAACTTTTATTCAGAAAAGTGATTAAATGTGTCCTCTCCTACAAGTATCTCTCACTGAAACCAACATGTTAGCCTTTGTTGAAGCCTAAAAAAGGTTGAATAACTGCTATTTTTGGAGCTCCATAAAGCATTTAGATCCTTCCCTGCTCTGGCACTACAATTAACCCCGTCGGTCATACCGGTGCTCTTGATGAGAGCCGGGGGAAGCTAGGAGTGTCTCCCCTTGTACTTCAATCAAGGTAAACCATACAATCACGGTAGTAAAAAAAAATCTCCCTAACATTGTCCGCTGGGACTTGACACGGCTCTGATGAGATGTCAACGAAAAGGCAGAGCGCGGTACTACGTGTACTCATGAGGTACAAGGCCATCCTTCAAATAATCCAATCATCACGCCGATCTTTATTATTATCCCTTTAGCAATTTGCCAAGATGTTCGACATATTTACATGTAGCGAGAGATTCAAGTTATCAACGTGTGCAGAACAATCGTAAATGTCTATCGACGATGTCTGCGTCTCTGGAAGCCAACTTTCCTCACGCACCTGACCCATAATGCACTCTGATTTCATTAAGTGTTCTTGCTATTATAGCACAACTTGGCCAGATGGACTCTTACCAACACACACACTACCTTTCCCAGAAGGCCCACAGGCAATCACACTGAAAAATGGTTCTTTACGGCATCAGTAATACTCTTCTGTACTTTGATGAACAACCAGGGGCTGAGAGATAAAGGCCTCAAGAGATGACACTACAAAGATATATGAGGTATATACTGATACAATAACATGTGATATATTACACTTAAATGCTAATTTCATTAGATCACCTCTTCAGAGACGGCTGTACAAACGTCAATGTTGGATGTTATGTTTTACATTTACAGGTTTATACACATTTTGACTGATTGATTTTTCCAGGACTTTAAAACCAATTTCCATAATCAAACATTTTGTCAAATCTCGTGTGTATACATGAGAACATTTAGTATTTAAACTAACAATGAGAATTCCAAAGCATACAGTATATACCGTGTAAATGAACATATGAATACAACAACATATCCATGACTTTTCCAAAACCTATGGGAAAGTCATGGAAACGTTGTTCCATGACTTTTCAAGCTTTTCCATAGCTGAACGAACCCTGATTTAACATGAGGCAGTAAGAGATTAAAATGTATAAAAACAGTATAATTGGTAAAAAAGCACTAAACTTTGTAAAAGAACCCAATGAGACCGGATGTCCTACAATACTAAAGATGCCTTGGAGGCTGGGATATAGTCGGTTGTCTGTCTTTAAAATAATCAACAAAACATTCACCAAAATGTGCATTGATAAACTAACTATGACATTCTTCAGGTTAGTTAAAATCAGGTACATCACTGTTTCTATAATGTTTAACAATAGAAGTCAAGAGCAACTCACGAATGTTGGTGGGATGAAACATTATGAGTGATCCATTTTCTAAAGCTGTCTTGTTTCTTTTTCACCTCTAATTATTAAACCAGATAATACATGTATGACCATGCTGTAACATTTGCTTTAATCTTATAAAACACTAATTAACTGGAGGGGAAGGAAGCAGACTGCTTCCCAGTCTGCTTCCTTCCCCTCCAGTTAATTGACTTTTCAATAATTACAAAAGTATTGTTTAATAAAGAAACACAATGGTGAATAGTTTTAACTTCAATATTAGTAGTGCTGTCGGCATTGACTGAATAATACATTTGTCAATGTAGCATTGCTTCAGGCCCACAAACAGACCTCTAACACAGCCAGACCTTCTGACTGGTCATCACAGGAAAGGCACAGGTGGACCTGGCAACAAGAACAACCAGACCAGAGCCCACCGGATGGAACCGGGCCCTCATCAATTAAATGTTTTAAAATGAAGGCCCTCTATTGTTTGTTTATTTAATTGTTCATCTCCGACATCAAAGCAGTAAACTGTTGCAGTAAATTGGCTTGTCAAACTGTAAATAATATATTTCTATTAGAAACATTCAGGGGGGTTGTAGTCTGTGGGTGGGCGGCGGCTGCCAGGAAGAAAAAACAAGAGTAAATGTAAGAGCAACGAACGTGCCAAGGACTGGCATTAAATCAACTGGCGCACATGGATTAAGATACAAATGTACCAGAACAACAAGCTCAAGCTTTGGTGATTTGCATGCTTTTAGCATTAAAGGTGTACAGCGCTCGCCTTTGATGTAACCGCGGCCTGGGCGACATCAAAACCGCATGAATACTACCGCACTGAGGCTATCGAAAGCATGCATTTACAAAGGAAAGAGAGCGGGGAATGAATGAGATGAGACACTGCCCAACAGGGATTTGGATATTAATATATTGTAGTCCTCCGCCTGTATAGAAGCAATCACCTGGCATAGCAGTGGTTGCGAGCATCCCCACAAGCAAAGAACATCAGGCTTCACTAATCTCTGTCTGCAGCCTCCTCTTCCTCCTCCTCTTCTTCCTCTCCTCTAAATCGATGCAGCACACACCAGGTTCTAAAGAGGCTTCTAGTCCAGTGATCCCAATCTCCACCCTTCAGCCGATAAGGCCGGTACAGTTCGGCTTCGACAAACTCGTCAGCTTTCCAACATTTTTTTTCTCCCCTAGCCAGCTGAACTCATTAGCTTAATTTAGATGGTAATAGGGAGAAGAGAAGATCTGAGAAAGCCTGTTAAAGTCAAGTGGAACTAGACGAGCCCAGATAAAACTCTACTGGACAACCATTGGTTTATCCGAGAATCTCTATCGCGCAGACAGAAAGCAATCTGCCACTCTCTCCTACATGTGTTTTTCTTCTAAGCTACCGAGGTGTCTCGTCTGTTACTCGGGCCTCCTCAGAGCCCAACTTAATTAACACAGGTTTTTCCAGGTGGTAGTGACGCTGGAGCTCAGTTAAGGAGCAGGTTCCTTTCGCTCATGAAAGGACGAAATTAGAAAATGTAGCACGCAACTCACATTTCTGGAACAGGAGGAGCAGATGTTTTCTGGGGGTAATTGTAATTTGTATACAAGAGGAGTATAAAACCTGAGTATGGTTGAAATCAGATGTGAATAGAGAAGGCTGTGAGAGGAGGGAGCGGTACAACTCGCTCTCACCCATATAATCAAGCTGAAACAAGGTCTATTTCTGCTTTTCCTATACCCTGCATCTTATTTCTGGATCAACTGAGAATAGAGCCCCCATTCTTTATCATAGCTCACAGTACCTTTTCGTAAATCCCTTGTGTTATCTATAAAGAAAATATGAAGTATCAATATCAGCAAATAACCTTTGATCAGGGTCTGAAGAAAATATCCCAATAAAAAAAGGTCAAAGGAATTCTCAATTGGGGCCTTGCTGTGATCAAATAATAAAAATGTTGCATCCTTAGTAAGAAAAACTGAAAAGAAAAGCATCATTTAACAAATTGACCTATGTAAGTAGATGAAAGTCATTCTCGTTCGGCTCTGCAAAGCCGTCTATTAGTTTCTATTTGACCTGCAGCTATCATAATGTTCACCAATAGGCCTGATAGAAACCGTTATTGCATTTTCAAAGCAGAAAAAAAGATAATCAAACTCAAGATTGGACTCAAACAAGTGAAGATGGTGTAAAGAATGCGGGATACAAAGATGTATACTGGCTCAGTGGCGATACAATACAGTACATAGACGATGAAATGGGGATTCTTTTGGTTTTCAGGAATGTTCTGTCGAATATGTAGACGCATTAAGGCATTCAGAGATTCTCCCTGGCAGAGAGGACATCACAGAACGGCCCGCCGGCTCTTCAATGGTGATGACTCATGTCATTGCAGACAACGCCGCTCTCACATCATTTGAGCCCACAGTTGTCCCGGAGCATGAAGGTGTCGTGGTGAGACATTCGAGGGCTTGTGCTGACTAATAAAGCCTGAAATAGCCCAAAACACACCCAACTGCCCAGCCTTGCTGCCACTGGCTCGTCTGTTGGGCTGCACCTATTTGGACAATCTCGATGTAAGATTATTTTTCACATGATTCCCATTTTTTGTTTGTTTTGCGTTATGTGATCTCTATATTGACAATGAATTTGATTTTTCTTGCATAAAATCAGTTAACAAATTGGTATACTGTATTTAATTGACAAGTGGCTGTAAATGTTAACTTTTCCGAAAGGACGCACTGTCGCTGTGATACTTATTTTTACCCTTACGACTTCAAATGAAGGATAGTTTTTAAACAGTTGACTTTTTCAGTCATCTGGACCCACAGTAAAACCTCCAGCACTTAAAGCAGTCTTTATATGAACAAGGCATGTGTACGGATCGTAAAAAGCTCGGAGGCAAATTAGCAATTTGGGATATTTCAGCTATACAAAATAAACTGAATTGAAAGCTGGAAGTCTCTCACTGAAATAATTATGTGGCTTACAATGGAAGTGATGTACAAGGAGGTCAAGAAGGTGTAACGCCCAGTGAGCACCGAGCGGAGCAGTGAAACGTCTGCGCTGTAATTAGCGCTTTGAGGGGGAGGCCTGGAACTGTATCTGTCAACTCTTCACCCAGCCTTCTGCCATTTGGATCCAATTTAGGAATTAAAAAAAATACTTTAAATCAGTCACCGCTTCTCCAAATCCTGCCAACTGTGTACTCAGAGAAAATATGTGTATGATAATTTGTCTTAATTAGGTTTGATAAAGTTTCTTCGTGTCCTAATCTAAAGCACATGGCTTGGACTAAACCCTAAAAAATCAAGTCATCAGTCGGGGGAATAATAATTCAGTCATTTGCAACTTTTAGTATTACGAATTGAAAGCTTCATATTAATAAGCGTGGTTTAAATATCGTGTTGGGGAGCTGATGCCAAGCAGCCTCCAGGCCCTCAATATAAGATTAAACTGCTTTAAAATGTAACACCCGCAACCAAAATGTGTCAAACACGTCAGTGTTGTGACGTTTTCATTAAAAAAACGTCAATCGACACTCATTGATGTGGAGGGCAACGACAGAATATCTTTTTCTCGGGCCAAATCAATATGGCCTTCTGTAATTTGTTTCTGTCCTCAAGTGGAAGAAAGCCTACTGTCATTGAACACTTCCCAATGTACAGGTTATGTCAACCTGGAAAGGGAGATAGGTCCTCTCGATTACCAAAAGACATGCGAGAACTGCGGATATTTTGTGTAAATGCTAGATCCCCATTTTGTTTTAGAGCATGTTTTTTTCTTTTCCATTGTTTTCCCCATAATGTGTCAGCCCTTTACATAATTTCAGTTTTTTTGTTGAATTAACAGTTTTTTGTGACCTTTTGTATAAGTCAGGTTTTTGCGGTGGTTAGACGCAGGTGACCACCACTTTGTATCAGATGGCGAGCTACCCACACATTGGATTAACATAGATGACTGCCCACTTTAACCAGGTTTATTTTTCATTATATAAATATATATGTGTTACTTGATTTATGTTGAATTTTATTTTAAAAACCTTAAAACTGACCTATTTTATTTGGTGTTTTTTCCCGTGAGAATTGAGCTCCGCAGCCGAACCGTGTGACAAATCCTTAGACTTTGGTTAAAAATATAAAAAAATAGGGCCACAGGTTACACTTGCTCTACATTTTAAATCTGCCAGCGAAGACGATTCTACGTTTGACTCTGAGGCACTGAGTTAATATCGCTGGAGATAAAGTACCGTAGCTTAAGTTGACAGGTTTTATCTGCTGTTGAAAGTTATTATTATTTAAATGGTAATGGTATACACCCTCTTAGCCAGTTAGATGACTAACCAGCCTTCTTAGTGTTAGTCAGGGGCGTCGTTAGGCCTATTTTAGGGGGGCTTCAGTTTGTTTTCTCCCCGTTCAAATTACAATCCAATAGCCTATCATCATACTTAACGATCTAATCCCCCGGCACTAGGACCTTGGGGAGTTTAGCTCAAAGTCAATGATGTCCAGGTAGTTACAGAATGTGGCTAGCGGTAGTTATTAACGATTGCAACCTGCTTACATTCAGGTTTACTTGAGGCAAATGAAAGGTTAGAAACTATCGACATCTTATATTAGGTTCATTAATATATAATGTGTTGCCATTGAATGGTTTATTTAACATTGAGAAGTTCTTTTTTTCTGAGTTATAATGTCCTAATGAGCATTAAATATCACTATGGACCTGAAATTCAGTTTTACAATGGATACCCAGGGCCCCAAATAAAAATTGCCCCAGATGTTGCCACTCCCCTTGGGGCTTAGCCCGCCCTTTCTTTGAATCCTACAAACGCCCCAGGTCCTAGTGCACTACGGTTTCTGACGTCTTTTATGCTTTTCTTCATGTTGAACGACTTGTTTCCGACCGAGACGTTTACGAACACGTCTCTAGTAAGCACGTGAATTAAACTGGTGCTTTTTGTGATTCTTTGTGTAGAAACTCAAGTTTCACAGATTTGTCGGGAAGAATCCACCGATTGATTAGTCAAGTTGAGAATTTCTTTGATCGTTCCAACTGTGAAGATGTGTTCGAATTCAAAATGTATAAATATTCAGCTATATGGATCCTTTTCACCCCATCTGTTCCTTCTCCTCTCCGCTACGTTGCCTGAGTGAGTGCTGAGCATTCAGACGGCACACATGGTTTTATGACGTTCAGATGGCGGCGCAGACGGCAACCCGGCAGACACACGCCAGCGTCAGATCGTCAGGGTGGAATATTGATGTCGGGTTTCAGCAGGTTTAACTACGCTCATCGTGTTTGCGGGAGGCGTTATCAATAATAACGTACGGAACATTTTTGCTAAAGTGTTTTTGTCAGCTTGAAATGAAAAACCAACAAATTCTGCAAAGTGTGACAAGTGAGAGGCAGTTGTTTGTTTGTATTGTTCCAAATAATACAACAAGAAGAAAATGTTATGGTTATTTTTGAACTATTTAATTATTATCCAAACCTGCACAACATTCTTAATACATCTTGCAGCTGACGGGGAGAGTGACCCCACCTCTCCATCTCTTGCTTGCCACCTGCTAATTTAAGATTTAAGAAGTTAGCAACTACTTCAGCCAACAAGCTGCTCCTTGGACACCTGGGACATTTTCTGGCAGCAACCGTGACATAATGAAGTCAATAAATAATACGCATGCACAATGTGAGCCATAGTCTACACAACAGTGTTGTCTTTGTGTAACTGTGAGATGATTTAGAGCCAAATGATCTATTGAGCTGAACGTAGACTATTCTTAATGCAAGAGTAAAGACACAATGTCGGCTATGGAGAAGAAAGATTCCAGCATTCATGAATATTCTCTTGAAAAAGCCAAAAAAGATTGTTCTGTCATGATGAAAAAGATCTTATGCATCAGAGGTAATTGAGTGTGCACGTGCGTATGCATGTGTGCGTGTGTGTGTGTGTGTGTGTGTGTGTGTGTGTATGGAAAGGTGTTGGAGGTGTCGATTGGGCACGCACTGTGGGTTAAATGAGAAGCTTCAGGCAGCAAGACTCCGGTGTTAAATTCTCCTCCGCTGTGCAGGTCACACACTGGGATCAGCATGAGCATACAGTTAATTATAAGCAATCAGTTCTGCACCTTTTCATCCCTCTTGTACTCTTCATCGATGTTGGGTGAGAGTTCTTTCAGTTGTATGAATATGTAGGATTTGCAAGTGCCTCTTTCAAAGTGTTGATGCATGAAGACACATCTGTGTATGTTTTTACAGATCTTAATAAAAGAACATCCCCCCCATGTCCTTGAGCAGTACAAAAAAAAGAGAAAAGGGTCAAATCTCTAGCAGAAATGTGAGGGGTCAAACCCTTTTACCGTGGAGAAAGAGGAACTGAAACTGGGCACTTAGCAGATGATGGACATCAGGCTCCGGATGCGCGGGAATTAAGTTTAACAATATTTAATGGCAAGAAGTGTAAACAAACAATCGAGGATCATGATCGTGGGTTTCGTGGCGATCCGGAAACAAGCCCGAAGGACCCGGGTCAAGACAAAAGAGAAAAGATCTTTCCCCAGTCCAGAGTATTAGTCGAAAAATCAGCCAATCAGCTCCTCTAAAAGCTAGTTCAGCCTTTAACACCTTCCTGTTGGCTCAAAGTCCCGCTATCAAAATGGAGAGGTCCAACGTCACGAACCCCGGGTTAAAACGTCACTTCCGGTCAAGTTGCTAGACAAGTATTTTCACAATAAAAGTCCCATCTGTTATTGTCCGCATTAAAGTCAACTGGCTTCAACAATTCCGAAATACTAACTAACATCTACTCTCATGAACATACATTACTTCTTGCCATTACATTTACATAGAGTAAACAGTACCCCTATGCTTCGTAATACATCAATAACAATATCAATATTCTCCCTATTATTTCCTATTATAATATCTTTCTATATATATTAATTTAAAGCTCAAGACTACAGAATCAAAATAAACTATTACAACCTAACAAGAGCAAAAGAGGCGGACCCCTCTCCAGGATGGACAGAACAATAGACGTCATGTGACCAGAATGAACATATTCAATGAATATGACAGAAATGTATGAATAATGAGTCGTAGGCACGGACCACGATCCAGACCTCCACGCCCATGAGGCAGGAGGAGGAAGAGGGGAGAGGGGGTTGTATGCAAATTAATAAAATAAACTGCAATCTACCGAAACAACCTCCTTTGTAGCATATTTATGTTTGTTTTTTTTAAAAAGAGATGCAAAGAAGCCGACCTTCGTGAATTAGATATCAGTCAGTCAGCCATCGGGCGCGTTTAGCCGAGTGCGGCTTGATTTACTGGCTCATCAGCCCAGTGGATCAGTACCGTCAACCTTTTAGTGCTCTTTCGACTTAATTCCCCTCCCCCCTGCCTCTTCCGCTTCTCCTCCACCGGCTGACGACGCCGTTTCTAGGCACCGCCGAGCAACGCTTTGTAGTAGCAGAGACTCCCCCCCCCCTTTTTTTCTTAGACACACACCACCGGACGTTTCAATCAGATTCCCAGTAGCGAGACGATGGGTCGGCTGGTTCCTGTTGTTCATCTCTCCGGTCTATCTCGTTATTTGCGGTTTCAAGCTGCACGCGGCTTGTGTTCTCAGCGTGTTCTCAGGGTTCCGATGCAACACCAACATGCACAAAGAAAATTGGATGTCACTTTTAGTATAACTGCAACATCAAGCTGTGGCGTGACCAGAGATAAATGTGTTTTCAAATAAGTTGATTTGTGAAAGTTCTTCTTCGTTGGAGTCTTCCTCGTATATTTAAACAGACCCCTGGTTCTCTCTGTTCAGCCAGTAAATCGCGTAGTGTGTGCTACGTGAGTCCCCCCCCCCCCCCATTTAATTCTAATTATCAGGAAATCAGAAAGCCTATAAACTCTCAGAGGAACATACAGTGACTTCTCTACACTTTCCCCCCCCCCCCAATCCATGTCTGTTTTCGAGGTCAACCGAGCATAAAATATCCAAAAAAACGCTATTAACATTAATGGAATGCCAGATTACACGCAATCCTCGGGCGTTCGACTCTGAGTTCCCTTGACAGAGTGAGCCTCCCTTTCTTTACGGTCCAGATCTTTTTCCCCCGTACCCCCCGTCGCCCCCTTCAGGTGGTTACCGTCTGAATACTGATGTGTCGGAACACAGCGGAGAGCCGTAATCCCAAAGCCAAGGACATCCTCCTTGAACCGTAATCACCCTTACATCTCTTATCAGAACCGCGAGCCGGGAGAACATGATTAAAAAAAAAAAAAGTGGCCCGGACACACCGGCTCTCCGCCGGGGATTCGACTCGTCCCCGCCGCCGCGTGTCAATCACGCCGAGAGGCGCAGAAGGGCACCGACTCCCGAAACCCAGCCGCTAACCAATTAGGATGACTGGAAAAGCCGCGTGGCGTACCCCGTCCTTTAAGGGTCTTCAAAGAGCCACCAGTGTGTGCATTGGACATTATGGGATGGAGGACAGCTTTTTCAGCTCGACAAGACGGGAAGGAAAGGAAGGAGCCATTGGCAAATGATCTCTAGTAAACCCACTGAAACTCAAATCTCCCCATAAAGAAACACACATAGAGAGTAAATGGAGTGGAACACAGACACACACACACACAGTGAGGAGGAGCAGATGGCAGCTACAAGCTGGTAAAACCAAGGGCTTGGGAACGGGGGAAAGTCAAGCCGCTGAGTGTTTTCTTCTGAGAGACGAGTGGGACTATACTGGCACTGGAATGCTCCCAGTGTTAAAGTGCATGATTACTGGTTCATTCCCATGTTTAATCATAAGGAAGAAGCAATCATACATACAAGAGGGGCTCACGCATGGGATGGAATGAGCATCCAGGAGGAGGAAAAAACACACAAAAACAAATGAGGATAATGAGTAAACCGGAACAGATGAAGATGTATGGCAGGAAATGGAAATGAGGATAATTGTTGTTGTTGTTGTGTATTTTATTCAGTCAATTATTGTGATACAACACAATATTATTCTATATAATATGCAAAAACAGAAAGAATGAAAATGCTTATATATTCATATCTGAAATTATTATTATCAAATAAATCAGATAAATAATATAAAATGAAGAAAATGTATAAATAAAATAATAAATATATATTTACATACATCTTACATATACATACGTTTCAATCACACTTATAACCCTCAATTTTTAAAATAAATAATCATTTTCAAAACCAAAAATTAGTTGACCATTCTTATATCCAATGATGTAATGAGTAAACCGGAAACAAGTTAAAAGGTAAAGCAAAAGAAAAGAGGAAGTAAAGGAAGAGGATGCACTTAATAATAATAATACATTTTATTTGGAGGCGCCTTTGAAGTCACCCAATGTCACCTTCCAATAAAATAAAATAATACAGGATAAAAGATAAAAACATGAAGGATAGAAACAACATTAAAACAGAACATCAACATAAAAGCAAGTGAAGAGTATGCCACTTTGAACAGGTGAGTTTGAGGTGAGTTTGAGGTGAGACTTGATGATGTTAATACACATTTAGCACCTGCACTTTGCGACTTGAGTAGGTCGAAGCCTTTTGTCAACCAACAAAACAGCTGGAACTAAAACGAGGGATGAGTGCAATTTTTCTTCTTCTGTGGATTCCACTCTGGGGGCTGAAGAATAGACGTACAACACAAGTCTTCTTCAGCATGAAGCATCACTCCATCGTGAAAAGCTTCCAGGAACGACAGGAGGTTCTTGAGTTCGGCATCAAGGTTGCACTTAAGAACCAAAATCCATAGAAAGAGAAACTCTACGGTTGTCTGGTTGAGGCCGAGAAGAGAGAGCGAGAGCGAGAGAGAGAGAGAGAGAGAGAGCTCAGGGACAATACTGGGGGCAGAGAGCGTCTTCTCTGCAGCGTTATGCAACGATTCAAAAGACAATATTGATGTTTGAGGGAATTTACATTCACAATCACGGCGTCGAGCAAAGTCTGGGAGGGAGGACCGCCTCCACGAGAGGAGCTTCAGGAGAGATGCTTCAGGATCAATCCTCATTTTAATATATATATATATATATATATATATATATATATATATATATAGTATATATATGTATATATATATACATATATATATATATATATATATATATTTATACTTTATTGATAATGCACAATATGATATAAAGTGATCAAATAAGTAGCAGATAAGAAGTATCTTCATTTGTTTGTGTGTGTGTGTGTGTGTGTGTGTGTTACAATCAGATTACAATTATAGAGAAGAAAATAGGAAAAATAAATAAATAAATAGGCAAAACAAAATAACATACTATAATAATAATGAATAATGAAACACCCAGCCACCGCCCCCCCCCCACCCACCCAGCCACCACCCCCCGCCCCCCGACCCATGGCCTTCATATTCTTTCAGTTATGTTGTATAATCTTGTAAAACTAAGGTTAAGTGTTTATGTGTCGTTACAGTTAGTTGGGATCATTTCTAACAATGTATTCTGCACAGCAATGGAAAAAGAAGTCGTCAATAAGTGATAGATTAATCAGATAGTCATCAGAGCCGAGACCTGGAGGGAACGGCTTCGGTTTTATCTGAATAGATATTCACGTAATACACTATTTCTAAATGTACTGTCTGTAAAGCAAAACCTCCCGTCTGGAAAATCCATTTTTGTTGTGATTACAAGAAAACAAATTGTTGATTTATTTGCAAAATACTATTTGTTAAGGATACCCCCCCCCCACCAAAAAAAAAGGAGGGTTTTCTCCACTTCTCGTGGATCTTTTTTCTAGATACATTTTGCCATCGATATGCATTAAATAATCATATATGTAACACTTCTATCAGCTCATGGATTTTACTTAAAGGCATAATATGTAATCGCATTGTGAGTCGCTGATTGTAAACATAGTGTCGGATATCTAGCTCCACCCACACCCACCCACCCACACACACACACACGGAAACACAAAGAGATGTGATAACTCGGGGTATTGGACACTTGTGCGTGCCAGAAAACGCTCGCCACGGAGCCCGTTATCATCCCCAGGGCAACGGGCAGCGCACCATTCTCATTGGCTGAGGGTTACACACACACACACACACACACACACACACACACACACACACAAGGGCCAAAGGCTCTTTACCGATGCCCAGAAACATCCCAGACGCAACCTAAATACATAAGAAACGTGCAGGCAGAGGGATGCATAAGATAAAGACACCTCCGTGCACTCCCAGGGGTTCAGAAGTGACGATAATAAAAAGGGATTATTTTTGTATCGCTCTACACGTTGTTAATGTTATTCTCTCGTCTCAACGGTGCGAAAAAAACACATGAATTAGAATAGAGTCGAAGCACCTCGACACAGATGCTGCACGGACTGAAGGGATCCACAAGAGATATTCTCATTTGATGTTTTAATGAGGGTCTTACACCAACTCGTTCGCGTTTTTGGTCTAAAATCCTCCATCGATGGTTAATTGGAGTGGTATTTGGTGACTGTGTGGGCCGCATCGTGCATAATTATCAGCATCAAACTACTCAGTGACCCGACACAGAAAGGGTCTGCAGGGTTGCATATCTACCAATTTACTCAGGTTTTGCCTTAAGTTATACAACTGTACTCTTTATGTATTTTTCTTTAATTTCCCCTGTGGTTTATTTGATAAGGGACAGTCAGTGCACATTAATAAAAAGACATTTATATAAATGTGCCAGTTATAGCCAAGAGGCTATTTTTCATCTGTAGTCCCGAGAGGCAGATGTCATAAATCTCATTGCATTCCCTCAACCACTTTCTTCTTTGCCTTTCCGTTCATATAATCTGTAATTTGTCAAAAGTCAAAATCAAAGTCATCTTTATTGTCAATTCAATGTTAAACATAAAGAAAATTGAAATTAAACATACTTTCGATTTTCTGTATGTTCAACATTGGAAAAAAGAGACAAACACGTCTCTTTTTGTATGACATAAAGAGAATAATAGTAATACAAAGATATAAAGTGATAAAGTGCAAACAGTCAACAGTTAACAACATCAACAAAGAACATTTAGACTATATATTTCATAAATTAAGAACTTGTACTCTAGGTTGAAATGCACTTATTGTAAGTCGCTTTAGATAAAAGCATCTGCTAAATGACATGTAATGTAATGTAATAACTATAAAAAAATACTTTGCGTCTGTGTTTCAGCAGCCGAATAGTCCAGTCCTGTTCTTGTTTTGAGTCTTTTTTTATTCTTGTCCATTTCTGTTAATGCAGGAACAGAAACATCTGAATAATGAATTCGCTGCAGGTTTCCTAAAAAAAAGAAGAGATGTTGAGATTTCCCCGTGTTCGACCATCCAGAACCGCTGCTCTCCAGAGTCGGCTTATTTCTCTTATCTTGAAGCCATTGGAGTCGCACGATAACAAAAAAGAGAAGTTCTGCCGTCTAATCTCCAACAGAATACATTCACGACTCTACATCTTACAGAAAATCCCGCCCTGACGACCACGTTTTACAAACAACTTTTGCCCCAGTGGAGAAAAAGGGAATTGCGTGGTCGAGGTTGACATAATTGAAACATGTTCTCGTATCGACGTTTTACGTCTCATAGCCACAATCACATAAAGCGGTCGGCGCCGGCTGCCATGGCAACGCGCTTTGAACCGGGTTATCTCCGCGCAAAAACTAAATTGCATCTCCTGGACGTTACCGTGCCGTACGAGTAGCGATCGACATTCGCCCGGTTTCCCTTTTCTTTATGAGATCACAACTTGAACGTGCCGTTATTGATTTGCGGCGGCTGAAGATGTAACCGCGCTCGTAGAATAATAATGAGGGTCGAGGCTCCAACGAGGAGGCCGTTCGTCTACGTCGACGTAGCGCAAAAGAAAAATACACGACACACCTCTCCCGTGTTTGAGCCGGAGACCCGGGTCATTGCCGAGTCCATTACAGGAAGTCGACTTTGAAATCCGGCCTGATGCACGATGAGCTGAAGGGCTTTGAGAGGGGGCATGAATGAATGGCTGCCAACGGCCCGGCTTCAGTTTGCCTTCAGAGAAAACAATCAATATGTGTGTAACGTGTAGATCGCAGACCGGTAGACGGACATGGGAGGAGACCGGGGCGCGTTCCCTCAGCCGACGCCGTGGGGTAGAACATAAAACACAAGCCGTGTAGCTACAACTTGAACTTGAATTGAACTGGGAACCTCCGGATGCCGGACGCCTGTTCTACCGACACGCAGAACAATCGTGGTTCGTAAATGGTTCTTTGAAAGGCTTTGTGGTTCTTCGAAGAACCATCGAGGAATGAAGAACCGTTTTTTCGTTTGAGGCACCTTTATAGGTTCTTTGAAGAAGTCTTTTAGGAAATGGTTCTTTAAAGAACCCTGATTTGAAAGGTTCTTAAAGCGTTATTTCCTTAAATTTGTAT
>CM070099.1:21109416-21281916 GCA_036178185.1 Liparis tanakae | reverse complement strand
AAGGTAGTGAGTACCTGCGGCGCTTCTGTGCAGTAATATGTATAATGTGAGTGGAGGTGACCATGTAAAACTGAATCACATTAGCATCCTGTTTATTATCTGAAGGACATTTTGAGTGTACCCTTGAGTAAACAATACCGGCTATATTAGCACCATGAATATGTTAAACGTGACCTATGGAGATAAGGAAGACAACCGGAAGGCCCCTCGGCCTACTGGGAAGAAAATGGCTTCATTTTTACTGCTGTTTTTATGCCATATTTAATGTACACAATGTGCAAATGGAGTGATGCTATAGTCAGCGATATTTGCCTACTCAAAGGAGATAAGCGACTTCGTAAAGGACTAGTGATTGTTACCGTCCCTCCCTGGGAGGAATAAAGATTCTCGTGATAATTAACCTTCAAGCAACGTCGCACAAACCCCGAGAGTCCGGCAGCATCCGGTGACACACCTCTAAGTGAAGTGAGCCATAACACACACATCTCCATTACTCACGCCAGGGGCGAGGCTGATGTGGTCAATACCCCGACGTGACACCAAGGTCCACAAGCAAGACCACGTATAGACACACCGGTTCCCTCACCGCAAGTGCCACTAATAATCAGAGAGAGAGAGAGGGGATTTGACTTCGCCCCCGTTGGAAAACAATGTCAGCAGAGTGTGGAGGAAAATAAAGTTTCACGCTTTGCACAAAGCTCAAATGTGGAAAAGGTGCGCCTGGAACCGCGGCAGAATAATCCTGGTGTCATGTCTCGTCGGTTGTGTTATGTTTTAGGTTTTAGTCCTGTTTTCCATGTCCGCTTTTATTTTGTAGTAACTGTCCTCTCTTGTTTAGAAACTTTATTTCGTGCCCCGGTGTTTCCTCGTTAGTGTGATTGTCTGCTCCACCCCTGATGGTGTCCACCTGTTCCCCATGTCCTCATGTATTTAAGCCGGTGTCTACCTGTGTCTGGTGTCAGATCGTCTCGTCTCTTGTCTCGTCCTGATCGTTCTTGTTAGTGTAGTTTTTTCTCCTGGTTTGCTTTTCCAGCATAGTTGGGATTTTGTTTTGTACTTTGTTGAAGTCTTTTTCCAGCATAGCTGTGATTTTCTGTTTTTTTTTAAACATTTTGATTGCCCTGAACTTTGGAGTCGTGCTCTTGGGTCGTGACACCTGGCTATTTCCAGGAGCCGAGCGTGACGGCACCGCGTTGTCTGGTGTCCCCTTAGCGGAGAAGCAAAGTGTTTTAACTCTGTCCTTCTGGTCACATGACATCTATTGTTCTGTCCATCCTGGAGAGGGAACCTCCTCTGTTCTCTCCTGAAGGTTTCTTCCCTTTTTCCCCCCTGAAGGGTTATTTGGGAGTTTTTCCTGGTCCGATGTGAGGTTTTGGGGCTTTGATGTTTATGTGTAGATTGTAAAGCACTCAGAGAAATTTGTAATTTGTGAAATTGGGCTACACAAATAAACTGAATTGAATTTGAGGAGAAAAGATCCAGATACTATGTGTGGAGGAATGGCATCTCCCACCTTCGACTGGCCCTTTCCAAAGAGGGACATGTGTGAGATGTGCCTCTTCCAAGGGGAACGCCAACAATAAAAGAACACCGTTTTTCTTCAAGAAGTCCAACTGCATTGAGGAAAGAGTGCTCAGCGTTCACCTTTTGGGGTGGAACCGGGTGGAACCGCCTCTGGATTTCTCTCTCGTTGATGGACGGCTCGGCGCTTCCTGCAGCAGCTGGAGACGCCGTCGATCTCACGGTGCCATGAAAGGCGTGCATTGTAAAGAGACAGAGGGAACTGTACTGCACCCGTCACCGCTGTTGACAAGGTGGGAGCAGGAAGGAGTTTTTTCCATCTTTGGTTCAGAAGGCGGAGCTTCTGTGCTATTGTTGTTTTATCCCGTAATCAGGGCCTATTTTATGGGGCTTAAGCCAGAAATAACTAGCGACATCTCTCTAATCTTTGCATTAATATGTATTATAATATGTTTTTCTGTTGAATGGTATATTTGACACTCAAGTAGTTCATCCTTATCTTTGTGATAGTGTCCATATGAGCATAAAATATCAATATGATCCCCAGATTATGTCTCTAACAATGAATATCCGGGGCCCCCTTGGGGCTCAGCCCGCCTTCTTTGAATCCTACTAACGCCCCTGCCTTTAACCATGAGAAAAGGCGCAACTCATAGATACTTTTTGAGTATTAGTACTCAAGTACTTGGTCAAGTTTCAGACTGACTTTATCAAACTGACATCATTATTTCAGTGAATACGATTAATATACTTCATGCATTGCAAAAATATTTAACGGATGTTTCTCTGATGAAAAAACCAGCCTGCATTTATTACTAAAGCAATCTTCTGCATCTAAACACTATTAATATTGACTTTCCCGACCAGAGTGTAATGCTGAAGGATACCAGGAGACACATAACATATGCTGCATACATTAAATATGTATGAGAATTACAGATATCCTATCAGATGTCCTAATTGCCTCGTGTGTGTGTGTGCGTGTGTGCGTGTGTGTGTGTGTGTGTGTGTGTGTGTGTGTGTGTGTGTGTGGACTTCCATCCGCCCAGTCACAGAAGTGTGGATGATTAATAGCAGGCCTCCGGTTTCTGAAAATTAGTTTGTTCACCCTTACTTCTGTGTCACTTGCTAGCAATCATGTAAAATAACCAACAGCATCAGTAGAAAGCAACTGAATCTCCATAATCATAAATATTCATCATTATAAGAATCGGTGTCCTACGAGTCGACCTGCAGCATCAGAAATTAGGCTAGTCGAGGTATCTTTATAACGATTGGAATATACACACACACACACACACACACACACACACACACACACACACACACACACACACACAGACATATATGTGATTTAAGACAAAGTACAGTATATAGGACACTGGCGTCAAACACGAGGCCCGCGGGCCAAATCCGGCCCATCGCATGATTTTATTTGGCCCCCGACAGCTTGAAAAGACACACGATCATCATTTCATGAAGAAAGTTAACCCTCCCGTTACCTTCAAATGTACTAACATCTTTGACCCTTTTTGACCCCAGCAGTTAAAACCTCCAGAAAATTATTACAATTAATATTGTTTCCCAAGTTTAAGTGTGAGGTACTTTGTGTTTGTTTGTTGACGAGCTAAATAGCCCTTTAAATAAAAAAAAAGTTGATATTTCTTATATGTTTTACACAGTGAAAAACAGCCTGGGGTCAAATTGTACAGAACAGTGAAAACACATCATGTGATTTTTATATTTTCACAGTTGTTAAATTAGGAGAATTTATGAAATAAGAAGCAAACAACATAATGTTAATCATTTTTATTAGAGACGTCAGACATTGAATGGGGTCAAATTGACCCCAAAGGTAACAGGAGGGTTAAGAAAAATACCCTGTGCTTTTATTTTGAAGGTTTCAAATTAATCCTATTTCTATGAGAGAAATATTCTTTTGTACAATATTCCTGCACTGAAATTAACAATAAGCAAATGCAAAGAGAGTTATTTAACAATATGCCCGGGAGTGGTTCATTCTTTTATATGTTCCCGTTACAACCCTTCGAGGGCGCCCGTGATGCCGATGCGGCCCGTGGTGAAGATGAGTTTGACACACCTGGTGTGCAATATAAAGCATAATCCACATTCATTTATTTATTGTAGTCTAGGTGTCAGCAAAAAGGCCAAATCTGGCTCCTGGCCCAAACTGTAAATCTATGCATAAAACAGGATCTGTGCACCCGGGCAGGATAATGAAGGGGCTATTTACAAGTGAATTAAAATGACCAACATCCATTAAACAAAAAGAATGAAACGCCATAAAGACCTGCGTCTCTGCAGCAACACACACCCAGCATTGGGCCTCCAGATGTGCTGCACCACTGGCCGTTGGTTGAACTTTTTTTTTTTGGGGGGCCCCAGCTCCTGCTCCAGGTGTGCCAGCTGTCAACAATGCCCAATTGTGCTGCATTAAGCGCTATCTAATGGAACGGCTTCCGTTGCCCACAGACGAATAAACACCGCTCAGGAGTGGAGCAACGGGCGTGAAATTGACAAACGGGCGTCGGAGAGCAACAACAATTGAATTTGCGATCAAATGGCATCGGTTGTAATCTCCCAAAATGTGCACCTGCGGTACGAGAACTGAGCGATAACGTCGCGCTAGTGCCACTAAAAATACAAATCTGGCTTATGACATGAGAATCCAGAAGAGGGGAACATCTGTGAGAGACCGACTGAGACCGGCTGAGACCGGCTGAGACCGACTGAGACCGACTGAGACCGGCTGAGACCGACTGAGACCGACTGAGACCGACTGAGACCGGCTGAGACCGGCTGAGACCGGCTGAGACCCCCTTCATCGCTGTAGAACCAGTCTGCCTGCTGGCCTATAGAACCAGGACTAGAGACTTACTAAGACCCCCTTCACTGCTGTAGCACTGGTCTACATGCTGGTCTAGGACCAGGACTAGAGACTTACTGAGACCCCCTTCCCCGCTATAGCATGCTGGTCTGTAGGACCAGGACTAGAGACTTACTGAGACCCCCTTAATCGCTGTAGAACCAGTCTGCTTGCTGGTCTAGGACCAGGACTATAGACTTACTAAGACCCCCTTTACTCGCTATAGCATGCTGGTCTACATGCTGGTCTAGGATCAGGACTAGAGACTTACTGAGACTCCCTTCCCTGCTATAGCACCGGTCTGCCTGCTGGTCTAGGACCAGGACTAGAGACTTACTGAGACTCCCTTCCCTGCTGTAGCACTGGTCTACATGCTGGTCTATAGACCAGGACTAGAGACTTACTAAGACCCCCTTTACTCGCTATAGCATGCTGGTCTACATGCTGGTCTAGGATCAGGACTAGAGACTTACTGAGACTCCCTTCCCTGCTATAGCACCGGTCTGCCTGCTGGTCTAGGACCAGGACTAGCTCCGCCCGCGGGGCCGAGCCGCTCCACCCATTCTTCTTCAGGACTCTATTAAAAGCGAATGAAACATTGTCCAAACATCATGTCGGGAGTGGATGATTTGTTAAAAGTCGTTTCAACAGAGCGCATTCAGAGGTAATCGACAGCGACTCGAGTCCGTTTTAATTTATTCAACTCCAAGAGCTCTCAAAAGAAATCGATGTGGAGACTTTGTGTCGGCCGCTCCGCGGACATCGGCCGGCCGATAACTCAATATGTGCTTCCCCTGTTTGCTTGAATGAGAGCGAAACAGGTCATTGCATTCAAATCTGTTTCATCATGAATATAATTAGAAAAGTCTCTCTCTCTCTCTCTCTCTCTCTCTCTCTCTCTCTCTCTCTCTCGCTCTCTCGCTCTCCTACTTCAGAAAAGGCAGCAATGTGATTAATAATAATAATAATACACAGTCATTTCAAGGATGTTTGTTCACTACATGGAGCGACGGGGATGTAGTTAGTGGCTGATGACACGTCAACCTGAATACATCCTGCGAGCTTTAACCTTTATCAAATGTTTTATTTCAGCCCTCAGGATGAAGACGCTGGACGAATGAAAGAGAACTGCCGCGGCACAGCTTTCATTCGTCTCAAGTATATATATATATATATATATATATATATATAAGCAGAGCTTTCGCTTTTGGGTTCATCCCGCCGCACATGTGCAGATATCTAGACTCTGGAGTTACAATTAACTTTAGCCTGCAGGTGTTGAAGTAAAGAATAAACACCACAGGTTGGGGGATAGTCTTTCTTGTACTTGCATGAGTGAAAATACACTTTTTGTTGTTGTTGTGTATTTTATTCAGTCAATCATTGCAATATAATACAATATTATTCTGTATAATATACAAAACAGAAAGACTGAAAAGGTATAGGTAGAAGCAAAAAAATGGTTGTATATTCCAATTCTAAATTATTCTAATCAAATTAATCTGAAAATGTATATAAAATAAAGAAAAATAATAAATCTCTCTATATATATATTTTTTAATTTGTATTATTATTATATATATATATACATACATATATATATATATATATATATATATATATATATATATACACATACATATCAATTACACTTCTAACCCTCAAAAGTAGTTTTATAAATAATCATTTTAAAACCACCAATCAGTTGACCATTCTTACATCCATTTGAACGTTGTTCCATAATTGGACTCCTACAATATAAATACTTCTTCTTTTAATCCCTTTCATGGTGTCATGTGTTCAGACCAAACACGTTCCCTCTGGTCTGGATCCTAATCCTTTAATCCTGAACCTGATGAGCATCTTATCAACTCTCACGAGCCTCAGCGATGGTTCACAATGCATCAACCATCAGCCTGAGCCATGAGACAATGGGATGACTGGCGTGATCCTTATTGGCTAATAGCCATAACTTACATTAATGGAGCAAATAGATTCTCACACGTAGAGGGAACAAGTCCATGTCGGAAACAGCAGCTTGACAAAATCATCTTAACGTTGTTTTTGACCTTCTGTGGAACGAGCATGGTCGGTCGTCATCCCGTAGCACTTTGTCATTTCACTAAAGTTTTTTTTTTTTTTTTTAAATGAACCATCTGGCGGCATAATGAGTGTAAATGATTGATCAGGAACACCCAAATTATTCTTGATTTGCTCGTAATGACCGATGATTTCTGGCTTTCACGACTGTTGTGCAACAAAAACTCGAGAACTATTCAGTTCATTTAACTACATTTACAGGACAATACATTATTGATAACCCAATTGATAATTGCATATAGCCAATTTTAAGATGATCACTCCTTTACAACTGAAGAGTGTGTCAAGTGTTCCTCTGAGGCGTCAGCTGTCGTGTTTCGCATCACACACTGTGTGGAGCTGCAGATGAACGAATGAACGTGAAATTGATTCTGCAGGGCAAATATCAGACGTGCGACGAGACGGCCAGCGTGGCCGCTTGTGTTTATGGATTCTGCATTTATTCATTTTGGGATCCACACAAAGTACTCAAGCTTTGAGAAACGCTCCAGCTCGAGCTGGCGCCGATGTGGCACCAACAGGTGGCGACACAAAAAAGTCCACTGCAACTCCTTTTGCAGAAAAATAAAGAATAGGCAAATACAACGTAAACCCAACCATCTCACACAGCTATAATAATCTGATTTCTTGTTTGTGTATGAGCAATTTTAAGGATTATTACAGTTAATTCTTGATTTTTTCTGGTGTGGTTATGACAGTTTCTGCCTAGAGGTCATAAGCTGCCCATAATTTGATTCACCAGCCACTTCAAAACACGTCATTCATTGAAGAGAGTGAAGCCAAAAAGAGTGGAGCCTAAAAACAGATTCCAGATTGAACCACAAGGGGGCGCGAAGTGAACCTGTGCTGATACATTCCCCAAATAGCCATCCTCTCACTACATCATTCCTAAACAGCAGGTTCACTTATCCCGTCCTGGTTTCCTTTTTAATGACGGCGTGTAGAGAACAAATAAAAACGGTATCCAATTAGTAAAAGTCCAAACTGAACGCCTGAAAGGTGTTAAAATAAACACTTAAAAAAACAATCGATGACCACCTTAATGAATGTTCACTTTGTCTGTATCACCGGACTGGAATGAGTCCCATCAGCCGTCACGGCCGACGGATGATGTAAAAGCCCGGATCGGAGCCCCATGGAGGACACCCTCCTCCTCCTCCTCCTCCTCCTCCCCCTCCGGCCGCAAGCAGCACGCAACAATTAGGCTGCGGACGGAGTTGGCCAAACGCAACTGGCAACCAGTGCGCGTGTGCGCGCGCGCGTGTGTGTGTGTGTGTGTGTGTGTGTGTGTGTGTGCAGTCCGCATCACCAGTGTCTCAACTTCTGCTGCACGGGCACGCGCTTCAACCACGAAGATGCTTCCATTAAACCCCCTTAAGCATGCAGTGGGCTCTTCAGTGGATTGCGCAATGTGGGTGCGTAAACTTGTCTTACCTGGTCAGCCAATCGTGTCCAATTCTTGATATTTTCTTTTAAAAATGCTTCTCTTCGTCTCTGGTTTGGGATAAATTGCGTTATTGCAACGTGTAACTCCCCCCCGGCATAGTTCTGTGGATGTTCCGCGCCTCCTCCTCCCTCCGCACGCCGGGACTCATCGGGCAGATGAAGCGCGGTACCGATCACCGTCAGTCCACTTCAACGGGATCTCCAGATCACCAAATCCTTTCCCGGAACGGAACGCGGCGCGGGGAAGAAAAAAATAAATAATTAACATCCACGTCCCCCCAAAACATTTGGAAAAAATGGACCCCCCCCCTTCTTCTTCCGCCAATAAAAGCAGTCCGGAGTTGTATTGTTTCTTCTTTTCTTTTAGTCTCGAGCACTTGCGGTGCCAAAAAGAGAAGCTGACGGGCCCGGTGAACCGGGAGGTCTATATATAGTGAGGGGAGGCTTGTTTGAACGGTGCCGGTGATGCTGCGTATCCTGCATCCCAAGAACCGGGAGAGAAAGAGCGCAAAGAGAGAGAGGGGGTGAAAAAAAAGAAAGAAAAGCCAGCCGGTTCGTCCGCGCGCGCGCGCGCTGCTGCTGCTGCTGCGCGTGCAACCCGACCTGAGGAACGGAAACCACACGCTCCGTGCAACAACACACACCAACAACTCAACACCTCCTTTCACATCTTTGAGGAGTGGGTGTAGATCCTGTGCACGCGGCTGTATCCACTGCGGTGCGGATGGAGAGATGCGGAGCGGAGAGAGGTGCAGGCGAAGTCCCCCACCCCCTTTTTTTCTCTCTCTTGCGCGCACACACACACACACACACACAAGCACACACACACACACACCGGCGGGAGGGATTTCTTCAGTTAGTGCCTTCCTTCTTTACTTCCTTCCTTCCTTCCTTCCTTCCTTCCTTCAACTGACCATGACTCGACCGGGGAGCATCACAGACATCCTGCTCAACATGTGGAAGCAGCCGGCGATGGGAACGCGGTCATGGCTGTATGTGGAGGGTTCAGCATCGGCAGCGGGGCACGGATAGTAATATGAGATCAATACTCAATTCGGTTTATTTTATATAGCCCAATATCACATTTTACGAATTTTCCTCAGAGGGCTTTACACACACACATCCCTGTCCCAGGACCTCACATCAGATGCAAAACAATCCCTACAAAGAAGTGTGTGTTTGCATCCTTTACCTGCTCCCAAAGTGACACACACACACACACACACGTATGTCATGTTAGTACATGTTGTCCGTCTCAGTCAGCTGGTAACATCTGGCTCCTCCCCTCTGAACAGGTGCACAGGGCAACACACCAATCACACCGACCTCATCGCCAACGCACAGCCTTGACCTCTCCGTCCGTGGGGGAGCCGACGGGTCAGCGGGGTCACACGGCTGCTCTGCTGTTGGGTACGGATTTTGCCCACACACTCTGTCATACTCATTGAATGTTTATGTAACTCTATAACGCTTAATTCTGGTCACATGACATCTCTTGTTCTGTCCATCCTGGAGAGGGATCCTCCTCTGTTGTTCTTCTACTGAAGGGTTCTCTCCCCCCCCCCTCCTTAAAAGGTTTATTTTCTATTTCTTTTGAGGTTCCTTTCGATGTGAGGTCAAAGGTCAGCGATGTCGTGTGTGTGTTTACGGATTGTCAAAAGCCCTCTGAGGCACATGTCTAATTTGTGATGTTGGGCTGTAAAAAATGAACTGAATTTAATTGAATGTCCTGAACTCTTGAATGTCCACTTTGTGACAAGCGGATGAATGACACGTAGTAAAAGGGGAAGAGGGGAAGGCCGATGTAACTGGACAGCTGACGATAAAGTGTTGACATTTCCACTCAGTGCCCCCCCCCCCACACACACACACACACACCTGTCCAGAGGGTTACAGGAGCCCCGTCCATACTCAGCCATATCCCTCAAAAAGAGTATTCTTCTGAAAAGTCGAAGCCGTACACGCAAAGGATGAGAGGAGAATAAGTTAAAGGGATTTAAAGATGATTTTCTCTGTGTTGTTGTTGTTGTTGTTGTTGTTGTTGTTGCTCTTAGATCACAACTACACAAGGACTTCTTCATTCCTTGGAGATCCCCTGCAGCAGGTTATCCACAGGAATGTTTAGACGTCAGGAAACAATCGTGAAAGAATGATGTACACACACACACATGCACACACACACACAGACACACACACACAGATCCGATCTGCATTGTGCATTGTGAGATTGTGTGTTGAGAAGTTTATGACCAATTATTAATCAAAAGTGAAATTGGCATGCCTCAAGTGAGACCCAACATCCCATTAGATGTGTTCTGAATGAAAATATATTGGAAAGTGTGTGTGTTTGTGTTTGTGTTTGTGTGTGCATGTGTGTGTGCGTGTGTGTGTGTGTGTGTGTGTGTGTGTGTGTGGGTGTGTGTGTGTGTATGTGTGTGTTTGGTAATGCAGGACGGGAGCGTTATTAACTTTTCATAAGCCCTCGAGAGGAAATACATTAGACGGTTATTTTGCTATTCCCCAAGCCAGAGTAGGAAATGTACATATTCTTTAGGGGGCAGTTTTTGCCCAATTGGGGTCACTTTTTTTTTTACTCGTGAACAAATATTTAACCTTTGTTCAAAAATGATAAATATACTTATTCAGGCTTACAGGATATGAGCAATTGTCATAAAAATGGCAATAATAACACTATTAGGAAGCACTCTACAGATTTATTTAACAAACATCAAACATAAATGAGACAATCATATTCAATTTTATTCATATTTATTTGTGGTTATTTTTTTTAACAACTATTAATTACAATTTTTTTTATAATTCTAAATTATATATATTACCTACTTTGTACAGGCAATACAGATGGTACAGACACAATAAAGAACAAAAACAAAATGCTTAAATTATCAAAATTACAGGGTATTTCAAGATAAAGAACATCCCCAAGATGTGTTTACATATTATACCGTTTAACAAAACAAAAGCATAACTCTCTCTCTCTCATCCCCGCCCTCTGATGATAACACGCAGTCCCCGAGTAAAAGTAAATATACAACAAGTAAAACAAGTTAAAGTGTGTTTTATAGAACAAACGGTTCCCGTTCAATGACAACAGAAATAATCAGCCGCCTAGAGACGGAGAACCTGTAATGATAAAATATGTGCAGGAAAACAAAATAATTAATTAAAGGGCCAGTGTGCAGGATTTTAGGGGATTTAATTGCATGAATGCAATATATTATTTATAACCTCTTTATAGTGGGTAATCACCTGAATCCTGTTTTCATTAGTTTAGAATGAGTCCCTTATGTCTTCGTTGCACCACCACGATGCAGAACCACGTTGCACCACCGCCACGGTTCTCCGACATGCTCGTGAAAGTGACCCGTGACTCGTTTCTTACCACGGTATAGAGTTATTATGGGATGGATGACTTCTAAACAAGTTACCATGCAGGTAGTAAATAATCTACACCACATTGCATGCAACCTAATCCTACACTGGCCCTTTAATACACGGTGGGTTCATGTGTTATTACATCTAAAATCATCAATTCAATTCAGTTTATTTGTATAGCCCAGTTTCACAAATTACAAATTTGTCTCAGAGTGCTTTACAATCTGTACACATAGACATCCCTGCCCCAAAACCTCACATCGGACCAGGAAAAACTCCCAAATAACCCTTCAGGGGGAAAAAAAGGTAAGAAACCTTCAGGAGAGAACAGAGGAGGATCCTCTCCAGGATGGACAGAACAATAGATGTCATGTGTACAGAAGGACATATTTAGAGTTAAAATACATTCAAGGAATCTGACAGTTTATCAATAGTTCATATTTAGGCATATTCCACGATGGAGAGTTTGGAGACCTCCCAAGTGGAGGAGTGGGCGGAGTCCCAGCAGGGCAGTGGCACAGCTGGTGTCAGGAACTCACGATCCAACCATCGATGGTCCATCAGCAGATGGGATCTATGCCGTCTCATAGGGTCCGATGACCCCATGAGACGTGAAGTCAGAAGGACTCCGGGGAGAAGCAGAGTTAGTCATGTGTGATGGAGAGATGAAGATTCATCCATAGGAGAAAGAAAAGAGGAGAGAGGTGCTCAGTGCATCCTAAACGTCCCCCAGCAGCTATAAGCCTATACCAGCATATCCAGGGGCTGGACCAGGGCAAACCTGATTCAGCCCTGACTATAAGCTCTATCAAAGAGGAAAGTCTTAAGTCTACTCTTGAATGTGGTGACTGTGTCTGCCTCCCGGACTGAAATTGGAAGTTGGTTCCATAAAAGAGGAGCTTGATAACTAAAGGCTCTGGCTCCCATTTTACATTTTAAGACTCTAGGAACTACAAATAGCCCCGCATTTAGTGAGCGCAGCTCTCTGATGGGGCGATACGGTACTACAAGCTCTTTAAGATATGATGGTGCATCACCAATTAAGGCTTTGTAAGTTAAGAGAAGAATTTTAAAAGTGATTCTTGATTTTACAGGGAGCCAGTGCAGAGCAGCTAGTGCAGGAGTAATGTGATCTCTTTTCTTAGTTTTAGTGAGAATACGAGCTGCAGCATTCTGGATCAACTGGAGGGACCTAAGAGACTTATTAGTGCAGCCTGATAATAAGGAGTTGCAGTAATCCAGTCTCGAAGTAACGAACGCGTGAACCAATTTCTCTGCATCTTTTTGAGACAAGATGTGCCTGATTTTTAAATATTACGTAGATGGAAGAATGCAGTCCTTGAGATTTGCTTTATGTGGGAGTTAAAGGACAAGTCCCGATCAAAGATAACGCCGAGATTCTTTACAGTGGTGTTGGATGCTAGAGTAATGCCATCTACAGAAATCACATCACCAGATAATTGATCTCTGAGGTGCTCAGGGCCGAGTAGAATTACTTCGGTTTTGTCTGAGTTTAACATCAAGAAGTTGCCGGTCATCCATGTTTTTATGTCACTAAGACATGCTTGAATTTTAGTGAGTTGGTTAGTCTCCTCTGGTTTTATCGATAGATATAGTTGAGTATCATCTGCATAACAATGAAAGTTTATAGAGTGTTTCCTGATAATATTGCCCAAAGGAAGCATGTATAAGGTAAATAGAATTGGTCCAAGCACAGAACCTTGTGGAACTCCGTGACTAACGTTGGTGGTCATTGAGGCTTCATCGTTTACAAATACAAACTGAGATCGATCTGATAAATAGGATTTAAACCAACTTAGTGCGGTGCCTGAAATATCAATCGACTGCTCCAGTCTCTGTAATAGGATGTTATGGTCAATGGTGTCGAATGCAGCACTAAGGTCTAACAAGACCAGTACAGAGATGAGTCCTTTATCTGCTGCCATTAAGAGGTCATTCGTAATCTTCACCAGTGCTGTCTCTGTGCTGTGGTGTTTTCTAAATCCTGACTGAAACTCTTCAAATAAACTATTCTGATGTAGAAAGTCACACAACTGATTTGCGACCACTTTCTCAAGGATCTTAGAGAGGAAGGGGAGGTTAGAGATCGGTCTGTAGTTAGCCAAAACCTCTGGATCCAGAGTGGGCTTCTTCAGGAGAGGTTTAATTACAGCTACTTTGAAGGAATGTGGTACGTGGCCTGTTAACAAAGACACATTAATAATATCCAAAAGAGAGCTGCCAATTAAAGGCAAAACGTCTTTAAGCAGCCTAGTCGGGATAGGGTGCAAGAGACAGGTAGACGTGTTAGAAGTAGAAACCATTGAAGATAATTGGTCACGGTTGATGGGAGAAAAGCCATCTAAATATACACCAGGACATACAGGGGTTTCCAAAGCCATTCCACTTGAGGACAGATTGGCACTGGTTAAGGGCAAGAGATTATTAATCTTGTCCCTAATAGTTAAAATCTTCTCATTGAAGAAGTTCATAAAGTCATTACTCCTGAGGTCTATAGGAATACTGGGCTCCACAGAGCTGTGACTCTCTGTCAGCCTGGCTACAGTGCTAAAGAGAAACCTAGGGTTGTTCTTATTCTTCTCTATTACTGATGAGTAATATTCTGCTCTGGCATTGCGGAGGGCCTTCTTATAAGTTTTAAGACTATCTCGCCAAACTAAGCGGGATTCTTCCCGATTAGTTGAACGCCAAATGCTTTCAAGATTTTGTGACGTTTGCTTTAATGTGCGGGTCTGAGGGTTATACCAGGGAGCAAACCTTCTCTTCCTCACTGTCTTCTTCTTCAGAGGGGCTATCGAGTCCAGTGTCATTCTCAGTGAGCCTGTGGCACTATCAACAAGATGATCAATCTGGGACGGACTAAAGTTAGACCAGGAGTCCTCTGTTATATTGAGACGTGGTATTGAATCAAGTGCAGAAGGAATCGCTTCTTTAAATTTAGCTACAGCACTGTCAGTTAGACATCTGGTGTAGAAACTTTTGACTAGCGGTGTACACTCCGGTAGTATAAACTAAATCATAGGGGGGACAGGAATGCTTTTTAATCTTTAATTGCCATTTATTTTTGCATATTTTTTAGCATCACGTCTCATCTTTTGCTAAATCACTTTTAATCACTAAAAACATGTTTAACAAAAAAAAACTAATTAACTAACTCATTTATTATTGTTCTGTTATTGCCAGTTGTATGGTTTAAAACCCACTACTGAACTTTGGAAATCTTTTATTGCCATTTATTTTTGCATCGCGTCTCATCTTTTAATTACTAAAAAACGTGTAAAAAAAAAAAAAGAAGCTTCGTAAATCTAATTTATTAGTGTTACTTTAATAGCAGTTGTGTGGTTTGAACTCCATTGCTGATGAAGTGCCTATAAAAAAGTACATTGAATTTTAATAATTAATAATAATTTTAAAATAAGAAAAATCAAGACTTTAAATGTAATAAGTAAACCAAAAGTATAAAAATACCAAAACAAATGTTTAGATACTTAGATACTTAATTTGTTCAAGTATCTAAACATTTGTTTGGGTATTGTTATACTTTTGGTTGGTATATATATATATATATATATATATATATATATATATATATATATATATATATATATAAAAAATAATATATAATATGTATATATATAATACTTTTGTGTGTGGTTTCTCAATAGAATGTATACACATCACACGTTCCCTATTAGCAGATATAAGAAATAGACCACGAGTTCCTAGATTATGGACAGTGAGGTCATTAAATGCTCCCTCTGTGTTCTGCAACACTGCTGTCTCCAAAGGAACCGGCCTGACCCGCTGAGAAGTGTTGCAGCTTCACAGGTTATGGATGTGCATATCTGATGTGCCGTTTCACACCCAGTCACATACGTGTGCGTCTCCTGATGTGAAAAAGCTTGTTAATGGTCCATGGGAAGCAACAAAAAAAAAAGAAACTCTCCGGTCTGCGGCTGAAAACTTGACGTATGGAACCAGCCCACTGACAGCCGCACAGCACACAGACACACACATGACCTACCGAGTCGGGCTGTCGGCGAACGAGTCACCGAAGCAGGATGGGAAAGCAGCCATATAAAAAAATAAATATATATATAAGACATGTTCATAAATAAGCTGCTGTGCTGGCCGGGTGTCGTTAGGATCAGCTGCGGAGGTGTGTGTGTGTGTGTGGGAGTGGCTCGGGGAACAGGTGCAGGGAATCAGCCTAATTGACCTCAGCTGCAGGGGATCAGCTCATCAGTGTGTCTGCCCCATGTGAGGTGGCACGGGGACGGAGGCGCGAGAGGGGAGCGCTGAATACATTACGGTGCCAACTGTAAACTCAGAGGGCTGAACTCGGTGCTCGGGGAGCTGCGGCATCCGGGAGTCTGTCAGACATCGACCATCGGCGAGGCCGTGCAAAGAAATCAATGCGTACACACACACACATGCACTAGCGCTCAAAAGTTTGGGGTCACGGAGGCAATTTGGTGTTTTCCATGTAAAGTCGCACTTTTATTCATCAAATTAATTGTAAAATGTATTTAAAGTATAGTCAAGACATTGGTAAGGTTAGAAAGTGATTTTTATTTGAAATATTAATGTTGTTTTTCAAACTTGTGGCTCAAAGGAAGACCAGTTTTATAGCTTCTCTCACCGGCATAACTGTTTTCAGCTGCGCTCACATTAAAAGGGTTTTTAATGGTTTTCTACCCGTCTGCTAGTCTTCTAAGGCGATAACACAATGTACCATTAGAACACTGGAGATGGGCCTCTACACACCTCTGTAGAGACTTCATTAAACACCAGAGAATAGACATCTACATGTTAACTATGTAGAGTGTATTTATGATTAATTTAATGTTATCTTCATTGAAAAAAACAGCGTTTTACTTTGAAAAATAAGGACATTTCTAAGTGACCCCAAATGCTTGTGTAAATGTATCTTTTATCCCAGACTCATGACAACAAATACAACAACATTATATAAAACAAAATCCAGGACACAGGTACAATCACTGCAGTTAAAAAACTCACTTGTGGTAAAAATAAAAATAAAATAAACAAACACTTGTTCCAATTTCCAGAAACACGGAAAATAACACGAAAAATACCTCGCATCACTCTGTGTTGTACTTTAAATAAACCATATTTCAACACACACACACACACACACACACACACACACACACTGCAATAGGCGTCATTGACCCGGTCTTAAATCCCCTGCGGCGACGTGTGGGCGGGAGGGATGGCGGCTGAGGCCGCCGATGATGTAATGGCACGGTCACCTCGCCACAATGCGGTACAGCCGGAGGACACGTTCCTCCTCCAGTCAGAGAGGGCGCCTCGCTGCATGGTATTGATTTAAAGGGAGTTGGCAAGGTGCGCCATCTGGGAATAAGATTCACTGGCAAATCACGACACGGATAGTCAGCAATTTCCCTCGTTAGCGTTCGGCGCAATATTCTATCGACGGCCGCGTTGGCATCGCGCCCCTCGTCCGTTCGTCAACGTGAAGGTGTTATTTATACGAGTGGACTGGTGAGAACTCTGCTCTGAACTCTGGGAATCAGAATTATAGATCACTCATCGCTGTGAGTAGATCTCCATTTATTCAGGCTGGGAGAGTTTAAGGCCGCATGTACTTTTTTTTGTGGGTAATTAGCTTTAACCATCATGACGGGAGTCAAATATTAAAACAATTAATATGTTTTTCTCATTTTACCTACACTGCTCTCACTGCTTAAGTGTGTGTGGAAACATTGACGAATAATGTGAGTGCACCAATCTGGACCAATTTAGAATTTTTGTAATTAAAATGTGAGTCAGTGAGCTTTATTGTGACTTCTTCCTTTTGTGCAAACAGAAGTTCTCAAAGTACATTTCTCTCTTCTCCAACACAAATGTATTGTAGTAATAATTATGTAAATGAGTAATAATAAAGTAATAAAGTAAAAAAGCTCACAACAAAGAACATTTAGACAGTATATAAATAACTATAAACTATTTAAATACTATTTAAAAAACTCTAAACAAATTATAAACTATCAAATAAAATATAAAAACTATCAAATAAAATATGAAAACTATAAACTAACTATAAACTATCAAAGAAAATATAAAAATATTAACTATCAAAGAAAATATACAAATATAAAACTTTTTTTTAAGCTATAAACTATAGAAAATTTAAAAACTATTAAACTATAAAAAAATTAAATCCATAAACTATCAAAGACAATATTAAAACTATTACAACATATATAAACTAATTATCAAAGAAAATATAAAAAATGTGATCGTGTTCATGGTGCCATCAATCAACTGTGATCGAACCACACCTACATAGTTCTGACGAAGCGGAAGAGCCACGGGTTTGATTCCCAAACTATAAATAAAGTAGAAACGGTGACAGTTGGTTAACACCCCCCGTCTAGACACTAATGCTCCTAGAGGCTTACAGGCTGCTGGGGGACGTCTAGGATACACTGAGCACCTATCTCCTCATCTTAGGATACACTAAGCACCTATCTCCTCATCTTAGGATACACTAAGCACCTATCTCCTCGTTTTAGGATACACTAAGCACCTATCTCCTCGTTTTAGGATACACTGAGCACCTCTCTCCTCTTCTCTCTCTCCATCATTATTAACTCTGCTGACTCCCCGGAGTCTTTGGCTTCCCGCCTCAGAGGGTCCATTGGACCTGGCTGATGTTGTGATATATTGGGCTGTAAGAAGTAAACTGAATTTAATTGAATTAATGGGCTGTAATGTGTCCTTAAAGACATTTAATTGAAAAACTAAAAAACGAGCTGGATGGAGGAATTCTGCTCAAATTTGCTGAACGACACATTTTCATATCGTCTTGCCAAAAAAAAAAAAATTTAAGTCGGCGAGCGGCGAGCGGCGAGCCCAGAGAGCGGTGGCCGAGCCCCGGTAGCTCTGTTGGTTTCCAAACACGCTGGCCGGCGAGCGGCGGCCGGCGATCCAGAACTGGTATTAAATAGTAACGCAAGGTTAGCCGCAGACAGATGTGTACTCACTGACGGCTGATTGCGTTATCCTATATCTTGGTTTTTGTTTTTCAAACCTCAACAGACACACATGTTGTTATGAATATTTAATTAAGAGAGAAATACGTCTGATTTTAAACTTTTTGTTTTCAGAGGCTTTAATGCATTAAATCAGTGGCCAATAAATAATAATAAAAATACAATTTAAATTGCCACTGACGCACCGTGTGGGGTTCGTGGTCCACGCAGCCAAACGCTTCGTCCATTCAAGATCATTTATTTAACTAAACAAGCAAACAAACAAAAGAACAAAGGAACTCCTCAAGCTGCCTCTCCTGCCCTGGTAAAGAACAACACAGGCCTACCCAGGTGCATGCTGGTCCTCAGAATCAGAATCAGTTTTATTGGCCAAGTAAGTTGCACAAACAAGGAATTTGACTTGGTAAAGTGACTCTCAGTGTGCTTACACAAAATATACATTACAATACAAAACAAAACAAACAGTGCAAAACAAACAGTGCAACGGTCTAAGAAGTTTAAGAAAGTGATTTAAGACAGTATACACAAGGTGGAATGGCTATATACAGTAGCTGTGGAACAGTAGTGCAAGAACAAGTGGTCCTGTACCTCCTCCAACATATAACCACAGGGTTACCCAATGGGAGAACAAATGAACCATCGAAAGACTAAATATATACAAACAACAACATTAATGAATTAGACTAAACTCAAAAATACCAAAAGAAAAAGCTACTCTAACATATGAACACATCTAAACCTCAATAAAAAACCTGAATGATGAAACAATACTTCTTATCAATAAAATAACTACATATTAATATCAAATAAATACCTCCACCACACTGTCAAAGTCTTCGGATGCTCTTTATGGATATTCATGTATTTATGGACATCGCCCGTGAAGTTTCCCGCCGCGAGTGGTTCAACACCTCCGTTTCACCGCGAGGCCGGCTGCTAAATATTCATGAGTCATGAATCAGACGGCGGCAGCAGCCCCGTTAGGGCCATGTGTCAGGCCGCGTGGCACTGTGTGTGTGAGTGTGTACACAAACACACACTTCTATCCAGGGGCGTTGTTAGGCCTATTTGAGGGCGGCACTAGGACCTTGGGGAGACTGGCTTCCTCACTCTGCCAGCTTCCCTCAGCGACATTGAACTATTGTGACAAGAAAACACGACGTGAAATCTAAATCACAACAATTATCTTCTTAAAACCAACTATTCTTAACCCTCCTGTGACCTTTAGGGTCAATTTGACCCCATTCAGTGTTTAACGTCGATGTTCTTTGGGGTCAATTTGACCCCAGGCTGTTTTTCACTGTGTCAAACATATAAGAAATATCATCTTTTTTATATATTTAAAGGGCTACTTAGGTCGTCAACAAACAAACAACTTGGGAAACTATATTAATTCTAATCATTTTCTGGAGGTTTTAACTGCTGGGGTCAAATTGACCTTGAGGGTAAAAGATGTTAGTAAATGTGAAGGTGGCAGTTGAATAGCACTTAAATAGCTCTTATTGTGGTACTTTTGTAGTTTGACTACTCTAGGTTGATGCACTTATTGTAAGTCGCTTTGGATAAAAGCGTCTGCTAAATGACATGTGATGTAATTAAGGTAACAGGAGGGTTAATACATGAATCATGGGAAAACAGCGAGAGGAACACAAGAGATGAAACTCCATATCCGCAGGAATTAAAAAGCGAAATATATAAAAACTCAATAATACGTAAAAAAAAAATTACAATGTGTATTTTGAATTCCGTTAATTCATTTTATTTTGTGTAAGACAATATCATGAATTATGAATGCGTCTCAGAGGGCTTTACAATCAGTACACATATGACATCCCTGACCTTTGACCTCACATCGGATCAGGAGAAACTCCCAAGATATTGTAAGAGGTGTAAAAAAAAAATGTAGGTTTCTTCTTTTTTTTTATGTCGGGTAAAGTGTAAACCGTCACACGGGCAACAGGAGATTGGACAGTTCAGCGTTTCCCAGGCGTGAGAAGTGAGCGATGAGGACAGGAGGGAGCTAATAGTTTGAGGAAGGACTCAGCAGCTCGCGAGGAGGAGGCTGGCGAGGAAGAGGAGGCTGCTGTTGAATTGTTCCGTCAACGTGAGAAACTCTCAGGACGGGTGTTGTTGTGTTGTTGTGAATAATCGCAAACACATGAGAGCTCAGGCCGATCACTGAGGAGTAAATCATCTGAGGGGCGGTGACTCACGAAGGAGCATCTTCCACCCACAATGACGACACACACACACACACACACACACACACACACACACACACACACACACACACACACACACTTAGATACGAACATACTGTACATGCACATATACACAATTAGACACACACTTAGACACACATACTTAGACCCACACATATATACAAACTTAGACACACACACACACACACACACACACACTTCGACACGCACATACGCGTAGAAACAAAGCGCTGCACGCGCTCCTCCATCCACGTCGATGGAGGTGGAGCGTGTCCCCAGCTTCAGGTTTCTGGGTGTCAGAGGACCTCTCCTCCTGGAGCCTCAACACCTCCTGGTGAAGGAGACCAACAACGCCTCTTCTTCCTGAGGAGACGGAGAAGATCGTCACGTCTCCTCGGATCACCGTGAATTTAAACCATCGAGAGCGAACTGAAGAACTGACTCACGGTGGTTTGGTAACCGCTCTGTCGCAGATCGTCAAGCTCTGCAGAGGGTGGTAAAAACCGCCCAACGCATCAATTTTTGTTTTCTACCAAAAGTACAAAACCGTAAGATCGTTTAAAAAAGAAACACGAGTGTCACGGCTGGAATTAGGGTAGACCCAAATGCACGACTCGGGAGACGGACTGGAAAGTAAATTACTTTACTGAGAGTTACAGTAGAAACAAAACAAACTGGAACAAAGGACCACTAAGTACAACGCTGGAGCGCTTGGTCATGGAGAACACAAAACAATCTGGCAGAGGACAAGTGGAAGTGAGGGAGCTAAATAGTGAGGGACTAATGAGGGAATGGGCTGCAGGTGAGAAGGGGCGTGAGGACCAGGTGAAGGTAATGAGGGACTAACGAGGTGATCAGAGGCAGGTGAAGGGCGTGAGGACCAGGTGAAGGTAATGAGGGACTAACGAGGTGACCAGAGGCAGGTGAAGGGAGTTGGACTGACGAGATGGGAAGCAGGATCTGGAATGACATGATGAAAACAACTAATAAAAAAGGAAAGTATGGAGTTGAACTGTTACGAGTGAAGCTTGCCTAATGTGCGACCCATTAAAACAAAATGGGAAAAGGAATCTGGGATAGATATTTCTGAGGAAGAATGGACATTTAATATGGGGGTACCAATGGAAATGTACCAGTTCAATGAGCTGGCGAGAGTTTAACTGGAAAAATTACATAAGATATTTCATTACACCATCTCAGACATCTCACTATAGCGATACCACTCCTGAATGCTGGAGAAAATGTGGACACCAAAGCGCAAACCATTATCACTTCTTCTGGGACTGTCCCATCATTAAACACTTCTGGAAGGCGGTACACAATACTTTACAGGACATCTTTCGCGAGGACATCCCTTTGGACTTTAAGATTCTGTACCTTGGAAATTTACCTCAGAGTTGGCCGAAAGGGGACAGACTCTTGATTAATGCATTGCTGGTGGCCAGCAAAAAGTCTGTTACTAGAAAATGGTTACTACCAGAGTGTCCTACAATTACATCTTGGAGAGACATCGTAACGGATATCTACAGAATGGAGCAGATCACAGCTCATGTCAATCAAAGAACAGAAACATTTCTTAAACACTGGCAAAAGTGGTGCAACTATGTCACAGATAAATGGCCTGACTGTATTTCTTTACTCTATGGAAAATGATTTCTCCCTGCTTTATTTACTATTATTATTATTTTTATTACCATGGTATTGTTTCTCTATTTGCATGTGTTTTTTCTTCTTCTTTTTTTCTTCTCTTTTTTTGGCCTGTACTTATCTATGTACAAAGAATCTGAAAAATTGAAATATGTGTATGTGAGATTTTGAACACTAATAGAATAAAAAAAAAAAAAAAAAGCTGCTCAGCCATTGGTCCACTGAAAGCTGCTCAGCCATTGGTTCATTGAAAGCTGCTCAGCCATTGGTCCACTGAAAGCTGCTCAGCCATTGGTTCATTGAAAGCTGCTCAGCCATTGGTCCACTGAAAGCTGCTCAGCCATTGGTTCACTGAAAGCTGCTCAGCCATTGGTCCATTGAAAGCTGCTCAGCCATTGGTTCATTGAAAGCTGCTCAGCCATTGGTCCACTGAAAGCTGCTCAGCCATTGGTCCACTGAAAGCTGCTCAGCCATTGGTCCTCTGAAAGCTGCTCAGCCATTGGTCCACTGAAAGAAAGAAATAGCAATAATAAAATATATATAAAATAAAAAATATATAAAATAATTTGTAAATACAATTAACTTAATTTCAAACAAAGTGCAAACAACATATACTGTATTTCCTCACATTGAACAGCAGGTTTTCTCAAACAATAAAATAACACAATTATGAACAAGGTGTGCAGGTCTACATGGTACATTTTATTTTGTGATCATATTCCTATGTATATTCCTGTTCATATCAATCAGTGACTGTGGGCTTGCTTTGCTTTACAGATTTTGTCAAAGCAGGGTTGCTGGTTGGAGATAGCTACTCTCAGTTCATTTAGACCAGTCACAAATCTGTCCATCTTTGTACATACTTCCTTCTCTTATCTTTCTCTGTCGCTCCGTATCTTTCTCGCTCTGTGTCGCTGTGTGTCTCTCTTTCGTTCGCGCTCCCTCACTCTCTCTCTCCCTCGCGCTCTCTCGCTCGGGCGCGCGCTCGCTCTCTCGCTCTCGCTGGTTCTGCCACAGTCGGTCTGTGACATGAGCCGCTCTGGTGGTGGTTGGAACACAGTGCATGTCACGTCGGTTATTTTATATTGTTTTACCGGTGTATGTGTGCGTCTGTGTGTGTGGGTTGGTGATGAAGCCGCGACCCCCCTGTAGTACCACTTTGGGAACCACTGCATTAGCCAATCAGAATGCTTGTAATTTTGTTGCTATATAATAATTCATCTTTATTCATAAAGGAAATGTAAGCTAGCGGTCTGATGCTGCCCAGAGGAAACGCAGGTCATATTGCTGCTTATGCTTTAACTCTGTCAGAATTAGTTGTTGGCATTGGGTTCCCTTTTTTGGGGTTTGAGCATCTGCCCCCCAAAATGTCTGTGCACGTGCCTGTATATATATATATATATATATATTGTTTATATTATTTATATTGTCCGACATTGTATTTATTCACCATATTGCATTGCACTTTATTGCTGCTTCTCTTTTGCACTCTGGTCAGATGCTCAATATATGTCGTTGTCTCAGTACTCTGTGTAATAACAATAAAACTGGATCTGAATCTGAATCTGAACATCCGAAAATATGTTAATGTGCCATTCTACCACAAAGTTATGATTATATACCCCAGAGATATGAATATAAACTCCAGAGATAAGAATATTAACCCCAGAGATATGGAAATTAACCCCAGAGATATGAATATTTACGCTAGAGATATGAATATTAACCCCAGAGATAAGAATATTTACCCCAGAGATATGAATATAAACCCCAGAGATATGTAAATGAACCACAGAGATATGAATATTTACCCCAGAGATATGGAAATTAACCCCAAAGATATGAATATTTACCCTAGAGATATGAATATTAACCCCAGAGATATCAATATTAACCCTAGAGATATGAATATTTACCCTATAGATATGAATAGTAACCCCAGAGATATGAATATTTACCCTAGACATATGAATATTAACCCTAGACATATGAATATTAACCCTAGAGATATTAATATTTACCCTAGAGATATGAATATTTACCCCAGAGATATGAATATTTACCCTAGAGATATGAATAATTACCCTAGAGATATGAATATTAACCCCAGAGATATGAATATTTACCCCAGAGATATAAATATTAAACCCCAGAGATATGAATATTTACCCCAGAGATATGAATATTAACCCCAGAGATATAATTATAAACCCCAAAGTTATGAATTCAACTGTTACGTGAACACCGTAGGAGGCGCTGACTCACTCCAGAAGGTTAAGAGGTGCCTTTCCTTCACTTCCTCCCTTCCTGCCAAATAATGCCCTCCTGAACCGGTTTAGCCGGGTCCTTGACTCGAGCCTCTGAAGAACCCTGGAGTGAACTCATGCTCCGGCGGGTCTTGAGCAGACAGCTGACCTTCAGGCAGTACAGGATTAATGGCGTCCACTGAAGGAGTGCCCTTTCCAGATGCCGGCAGGAGGCCGTCACGTTGGTTGAAGTGGATATTTGAAACCACCGGTTTAAGGCCAGTGGGGCGAAGAGCTCCAGGAGACTTGTTTAAATGTTATTTCTCTTTCTTTGCTCACTCTTAAAGCTTTTTTCTTTCTTTTTCAAGTGAATTCCTTCCTTCCTGGTGCTGACATGCAGCATTGAAGCATTATTGATCCATTAAAATCACCGAACCTCGTCTTCTCAGAATCTATTCAGGATTTTCACCGTCAGCCGTGCATTACAGATTATTACAACGTGGGTAGATGAAATCAAGCGTTCTGATTGGTTGAGAGTGAGACACGTACTTTATTCAGCCATAATGTCCGACAGCTGTTTACAGTTATCTGAGCATTCCATATCAGTGAAACTCAAAATAACCATAACTACTAGATCTGAAGACTATAACCAGTAGACCTGAAGACCATAACCAGTAGACCTGAAGACTATAACCAGTAGACCTGAAGACCATAACCAGTAGACCTGAAGACCATAACCAGTAGACCTGAAGACCATAACTAGTAGACCTAAAGACTATAACTAGTAGACCTGAAGACCATAACCAGAGAAGGTATGAATGAAATATCTCTCGGTTTATGAAATGCGATACATAACGTTTGGTGGCGACAACTATTTTGTGATGAAAGGCAGTTTACTATTTATTTACTATTTATAATGTTGCACGTAACAGTATTATAAAAGCAATAAAGTACTCGAGGCAGTACTGTATCGTCAATAATGTACGATACAGTACTGCTTCGAGTTCCTTATTGCTTATTTACCTTCGCATTGAAAATGCGGAAGGTAATGTTTTGATCGCCGTGTATTTGTATGCTTGCGTGTTATTTGCATAAGTCAAAAAGTATTAAAACCGAATCGCATGAAATTTGGTGGGATGATTGGTTATTATCCGGAGACTATTTGATTAGATTTTGGGATCGACCGGGTCAAAGGTCAAGGTCATGAAAAGGTCAAAATCTTCTTTGAATCGCATGAAATTTAGTGGGATGATTGGGTATTATACAGGGACCATTTGATTCGATTTTGGGATTGATTCGGGTCAAAGGTCAAGGTCATGAAAAGGTCAACATCTTCTTTTTACCATAGCACAGTAAATGTTTATGTCCATAATGCAATGCCCAATCTTGTGATATGCGAAGGTATGCGCTCTACTGAGTGCCCGTTCTAGTTATTGCTTTTTTTCGTGAACGGTTTTATCTATTTAATTAAACAATTGTATATCTTTATTTATCTTGAAAGCAGAAATTAAATCAGAGCAATGGCTCTAATTCTCTGTGGCCTCTTAGAAATAAGACGGTTGTCCTCAGGGGGAAGAAAAGAAACTACATTTTGCTCCATCACATCTACCAAGAGTGACGCTTTTTTTCTTCTTTCCCCCCTTCTTTTAAATTCAGTGTTTACAAATACTGTCGATGTAAAACAACCCCCGTTCGGCTTCAAAGCTCATGTAAAATTCATGCTCATGCCTAAAACATCAACAGAGCCGGCGGCGTGGCATCAGCGTGACTCATAAGAGGACGCCGTGTTGTAATGATGGACGTGGGTTTAAAAGAATACCGCAAAAAAAGAGAGAAAAGAACGGATTATTCTGCACATGCTCCCCCAAGAATGAACAAACAATTAAAGATTCTAGTTTTTATTTGCCATCTATGCCGGTAGAACAGCAATCCTGACACATTGGAAATCTAGTTATGGGAATTCTCCAAGTCAACAGTTTAGAAATAACACTTTATTAAGAAAGATATATAAAAGAAAACACTTTACAGGAGGTTGTAATATGTACAAGAACAAGGCATGTGCGAATGTGTACAGTTTTAAATTACAAATAGTGATAATATGTCACACGTTGCACATGATAAGTGTCGCAAGGTTGTGTTATTACACATATTTCAAGCTGTGTGTGGTCCATGTAAGAAAGGAAGATGTGCGACTATGGTTGTACAAGGGGGAATTGAGGTGTGTGTGTGTGTGTATTTGTGTGTGTGTGTGTGCGTAATTTAATCTTTCTGCCACTATTCCTCATCATCTATGTGTTAAATCCAGTGTGAGCTTCAAACTGGGGGAACCAATACAGCGGATCACGAGGCCCAAAGCCAGGACTCACACACACACACACACACACACACACACACACACACACACACACACACCATGAGCAGCCCGATACAGTAATTAGGGCGCCGCTGGTTAATTAAGTCCACCTGGTGACAAGTGAGCGGGCAGGAGGTGACCTATTCCGCTATCCATACTAGTGCTTAGGACGCCAGACACGTAGCGGCTGAGCTCCGGCGCTGGGGCGGATGCAGGATGCCAAAAAAATGGGATACATACAAGATGCACTGCAATTTAAGGATGAAGGCCTGAGCTGTAATGTCGGGGGGTGTCAGCTGGGGGTGCTAGAGAGCGGAGGGATTGGGTGGTAAAGCTCGGGAAAAAAATGGCGGAGATATACTTCAAAAGGATCTTTTGAATATATTTACAGAATTGCCAGTCTCACCCATGTGGTTTGTTTATATATATATATATGTTTATAAATAAATATATATATATATATATATATATATTTATGTATATAATATCTATATATAATGTAAATATATATGTATATAATATGTATATGACCAGTGGAGAACCACTTTGTGAGTTGGGATTTTGGTCGATACATAACAAGATGAATCGAACAAATAAACCGTTCATTCACGAAGAGTTATGTTAATATTATTATGAAGTAGTATTAACTTCACTGGCACTTAAATAGCACTTACTTAAATTAAATTACTACTTAAATTAATTATTACTTATGGTATTACTTATGGTATTGCTTATGGTATTACTTATGGTATTGCTTATGGTATTACTTATGGTAGTTGTTCTGCCCCACATTGTCATGTTTTGCATTCGAGACGCCAAGTGGCGTAGAAGGCAATTGCCTTTTTGTTCTTAGATTTGTCCCTCCTCTCTTACCGTAGTTAGGTCAGCTCATTCTGCAGGTACGTTATTCCTTTACTGATCAATAGCCTCTGAAGTTATACGTCTGTAAGTATCTATGTATGTAACATGTAAATATCTGCTAACTGTGTCGTTACTGTATTAATATAATATTGTGTTGTCGCACTAGACGCTAATTAGCGTCTAGCTAATCGCGATTAGCTAGATGCTAATCGCGATTAGCATGTGTCATGCTAGGGTTAGCTTGGATGTTGATGGTTAGAGGTAATTTCTGGCATGATGGCTTTCTGTTAATCATAGTGTTGTTTATGTACATGAGTGTGGACAGTTTGTGAAGTTATGTCATGTTATGTCGCCACAGTGTTCCCTAAATTCAACTCAGGATTCCTGAGTCTTAATTTTTATGGATCTGCTGTTAGCTACAAGCTAAGCTAACTTAAATAAGCAAAAGCAGAATAGTAGTACTTATGGTATTACTCATTGTTTTACTTATAGTATAACTTATGGTATAACTTATAGTATTACTTATGGTATTACTTATGGTATACCTTACAGTATTACTTATGGTATTAATTATGGTATAACTTATAGTATTACTCATGGTATAACTAGAGATGCTCCGATCAGGTTTTATTGAACCGATCACTGAAATCGGTATCTGCCAATCCGATAATTCCGATCACCGATCACGGTGTCGATTGAAGCATTCTCTTTATTGTGTAGCATTATTGCCTAGGACTATGAGTAAATACTTATACAAAGCACCTCAAACATTAAAGAATTTACCGATTTCTTTAAACATTTAGGACTTTTAATTAGAAAAATCTCCTAATTGCGACAGTAAGTATGTTTGATTTCCAGGTGATAGAAGTCAGGACTGTCTTGAACACATCTGCATCAGTCATTGCCTGGGAATATGAGGAAAAAGATATATAAAGCACCTCAAACATTAAATAAATTACAGATTTCTTTAAACATTTAGGACTTTTATTTAGAAAAATGTCATAATTGATACATTAAAATGGATTGATTGCCAGTGTAGGGGATTTCAGATATGTATGGAACACATCTGCATCATTCATTTCCTGGAACGCTTGTGGAAATCTATATACAGGACATGCAAAAGTCAGACTTATTTTTATAAACTCTTCCTTGGTACAGCAAAAAGGTTTTAATGTTAGCATAATTTCAGCTTAATCTCAGAAACGATCTATAAAGATACAAAATCAGTTCATTGTTTACTTTTATATGTTAGTGTATGATTTTTTTTGACATTTTATTTTGAAAAACGGATGTTGTTTCACGTGGTTCCTTCCGCTAACTTTGCAAACCCGGTGCGTGGGGTACCCCTCGTGGTTCCTGTACTCCGCGGCCCTCGCCGGGTGCATTGTCTCCGTTGCGGTTCGCTGCGATTAAAACGTCTCTCATAGTTGTTCTCCCAGATTTTATGTCATCTGATCGGCCAAGTTTGATCGTCCGTCTTGAGAACGTCGATGAAAACCGATAATGGGAATATCGGCCGATATGGATCGGCGCCGATCAGATATAACTTATAGTATAACTTATGGTATTTTTGTAGTTCGTCTTTCTTGAAGAAATGTTACTTTCTTGGTTCTTGTTGCTCTTCTTTGTCCTCGTGGTTAAATTCACTTCTTGTGACTCTGGATAAAAGCGTATGTTGAATAAAAGTAAATATTGCTCATAAACCGCTCTTAGTCTGGACTCGCCCCGAGACCTGAGGACCAGGTTTGAAGCCCGGACCACAGCTCAGGACCACGAGCCGCTCAAACTCTTCCACCGCTTTGGTTCCCCCCGTCGCCGGCTTTGGTTCCCCCTGTCGCCGGCTTTGGTTCCCCCCGTCGCTGGCTCCAGTCCCCGGTGTTCCGTCGCCGGCTTTGGTTCCCCCCGTCGCCGGCTCCAGTCCCCGGTGTTCCGTCGCCGGCTTTGGTTCCCCCCGTCGCCGGCTCCAGTCCCCGGTGTTCCGTCGCCGGCTTTGGTTCCCCTCGTCGCGGTCTCCAGTCCCCGGTGTTCCGTCGCCGGCTTTGGTTCCCCTCGTCGCCGGCTTTGGTTCCCCCCGTCGCCGGCTTTGGTTCCCCTCGTTGCGGTCTCCAGTCCCCGGTGTTCCGTCGTCGGCTCCAGTCCCTCAGCTCCGCCCTGGTTGTTTCCACCTGTGTCTCGTTCTCCAGTGTATTTAGTCAGCGTCTTCCTGCTTGTTCTGTGTCTGATCGTTTTGGTTCCTGTCCGGTTCTTGTTCATGTTCCTGCTCGATCCAATTGAATAAACCTTGTTTTTGAGAACTCTTCCTGCTGCTCCTGGGTCCAAACTGTGCCCTGTGGTGGCAGGTATGGTATAGAAGAGCGTGACAATCTCTATCGGTTGTCACTTTTTTGAGGGGGATGGGTATCATGCTCCCCCCCCCCCCCACCCACCCACTCTTTTTTATTTTTTTTGGATGGGTATCATGATCCCCCCACCCACCCACTCTTCTTTTTTTTGTGATGGGTATCATGATCCCCCCCACCCACCCACTCTTTTTTTATTTTTTTTGCGATGGGTATCATGATCCCCCCCCCCACCACCCACCGACCCACTCTTTTTTTTTGTTTTTGTGATGGGTATCATGATCCCTCCCCCCCTCACCCACTCTTTTTCTTTTTTTTTGATGGGTATCATGATCCCCCCACCCACATTTTTTGTGTGTGATTTTTTTTTGGTTTTTGTGATGGGTATCATGATCCCCTCCCCCCCCACCACCCACCCACCCACTCTTTTTTGTTTGTTTTTGTGATGGGTATCATGATCCCTCCCCCACCCACCCACCCACCCACTCTTTTTCTTTTTTTTTGATGGGTATCATGAGCCAGTGTTTCCCCTACCATTGGAACAGGGTGGCGCCCCGCCCCCCTGTAATTTCCGCCCGTCACCCTGAAATTTTCGTCATGACGTCATATTTCTGGCGGTGCGCCGTCATGGAGCTCAGCTGCGAGCTGTCGACAGAGCGCGCTGTAAACGGAGCGAGCTGTAAACGGAGCGAGCTGTAAACGGAGCAATGCTACGTCTCTCATCTTCAGGATGTTCCTGAGACTTGAGGCTTGCCCCCTCCTCAAGGATGTTCCTGAGGTAGCCCTCACCTGGAGGACATTCCTGAGGACGGCCTTGAGGAGGTTACTCACCTTGAAGTCAGTTCTCACCTTGAGGATCTCGGAGACGGCCCTGCGGTGGCAGGTATGGTATAGATTAAGAAGATCTTTTTTTGGGGGGGGGGGGATGGGTATCATGATCCCCCACCCCCACCCACCCACCTTTTTTTGTGATTTTTTTTTTTTGTGACGGGTATCATGATTCCCCCCCACCCACCCACCTACCGGTTGATGTTGACCGTAAGGACGTCTCTCACCTGGAGGACGTTCCTGAGAACGGACTTGAGGCTTGCCGCCTCCTCAAGGACGTTCCTGAGGTAGCCCTCACCTGGAGGACATTCCTGAAGACGGCCTTGAGGAGGTTACTCACCTTTGAGCCAGTCATCACCTTGACGACTTGTGGTGGTAGGTAGGGTATAGAAGATCGTTCTTTCTTTTCTTTTTGGGATGCTCTTTTTTTTCAGCTCTTTGATGCTGTCCTGCATCTCGTTCTTCATTTTGTCCAGCTCTGTTTCTCTGTCTTGCATCTTTCTCCCAAAGCGGCTGAGAGTCTTCTTCTTGAGCCAAAGGCAGAGGTCCTCCAGGTTCTTGCTTTTGTCCGTGAGCTGCTTGACTTCTGACTCGTGGGTCTGTTGAGACCGAGCCAGGACCTGCTTCTCTAGCTCCAACCGTGCTGTCTCTTTGAGCTGCTCCTCCAATTTCTCTTCCGCAGCTCTCGTCCTGAGAGCAAGTTCTTGATTTCTTTGTCCCAGAAGATAAGTCTCAGCTCGCTCTTCTGCTCAAGAGCGTTGAATTTGTCCTTATAGACCTGGGTCTCAGCTGTCTCAGTGAGACTGTCGATCTTCTCCTCCATGATCTTGCTTTGATCCTTGAGCTGCTTGACTTCTGACTTGTGGGTCTGTTGATACCGAGTCAGGACCTGCTTCTCTAGCTCCAACCGTGCTGTCTGTTTGAGCTGCTCCTCCAATTTCTCTTCCGCAGCTCTGCGTCCTGAGAGCAAGTTCTTGATTTCTTTGTCCCAGAAGATAAGTCTCAGCTCGCTCTTCTGCTCAAGAGCGTTGAATTTGTCCTTCCAGATCTGGGTCTCAGATGTCTCAGTGAGACTGTCGATCTTCTCCTCCAGGATCTTGCTTTGATCCTTGAGCTGCTTGACTTCTGACTCGTGGGTCCGAGCCAGAACCTGATTCTCCAGCTCCAACCGTGCTGTCTCTTCGACCTGCTTCTCCAATTTCTCTTCCGCAGCACTGCGTTCTGAGAGCAAGTCCTTGATGATATTCTCCAAACACTTTTCTCTCAGCTCTCTCCTCTGCTCAAGAGCGTTTAATTTGTCCTTCCAGACCTGGATCTCAAGTTTCTGGGTGAGACTGCCTTCATTCATATTACCCTCATGACAAAAAGTAATCCCCTTGGCTGTATGTGCCGGATGTGCTGGAAGTTCCTTAGGTTGGCTTTGATCTTGACCTTGAGGATGTTCCTGAGAATGGACTTGAGGATTGACCCCACCTCGAGGACGTTCCTGAGGACGGCCCTCACCTGGAGGACATACCCAAGGACAGCCCTGAGAAGGGTTCTCACCTTGAAGTCCGTTCTCACCTTGAGAACTTCCCTGAAGACCACCTTGAGGAAGTTCCTGAGGACGGGCTAGGGTTAGATCTATGGTTACTTTTCGACAGGGTTGAGGACGTTCCTGAGGACGGCCCTCACCTGGAGGACATACCTGAGGACGGCCTTGAGGAGGGTTCTCACCTTGAGAACCTCCCTGAAGACTACCTTGAGGAAGTTCCTGAGGAAGTTCCTGAGGACGGGTCAGCGTCAGGTTTATGGTTACTATTTTACGTTCTTGAGGACGGCCCGTGCCGTTTCCTTGGGTATTTCCGCGATCCATTTAGTAGAGTAGAGAAGTAGAGGGATGTGTGTTGAAGATCTCTGTGGTGCGTCTATAATAAGACGGTGGTGGTTTATTAGTGACTGTGGCGCGCAATAAAATACTTTGCTGGTCTTTGAATGGCTGGTTGTCAGTAATATCCTGCTGTGGAAGCTGTGGAGGCTGTGGAAGCTGTGAGAAAAAACAATTCATCTGCTGGTACATATAGATTCTGGAGTGGCTTTGATCTGTGTCACTCATGATGTCACTCCTGATGTCACTCCTGATGTCACACATGATGTCACACATGTGTTGTGGCACAGATCAAAGCAGTTCCATAACCTATATGATGACAACTTTAAGGGGGCGGAGCATAGCATAAGCCAAACCCTTATGGGCAGAGCATTTCATCGCCATGGAAACCGAAAAAGAAAAAAAAAGTGAAAGTGCTCGCCTGTGTGGCGCCTCACGGCTTGCTTCAATAGTAGGTACGAAAATTACTTGGTGGCTGTTATAATGGTAGGGGAAACACTCATATATATAATATATATACTAACGCATTATTAAAATGTTTACTCATTTTGGAATATTCCAATTATTACGCATATATTAATATTAATTAAATATATATATATGTATATTTTATAAAACTATAACCAACTTTTTAGATTTTCATCTAAACGTGTTCCCGAAACTCAGAAACTATGAAATAGTTTAAAGTACCGATGAAAAGTTACTGGGAATCGTCGATAATGAATTGACACCCGGGACAAGATATTCTTTAATTCCTTTTTTCATATTGTGTTTTTTTTTAATCATTTTTGACCATGTAAGCGACATGAAGTGCAGCCATATTTGGACCACTATTAAGTATCATGTTTACCCTCTTTGTCAACTTCATGGCTTATCGCCATGGAAACAGTTTATTTCCACCGTCCACCACGGAAGAGATGACCACTGTTTTAGATGTTGTGCAAGTCCCACACATGTCTGAACATCAAGCCCTCGTGTCTGGGTTCATAATTTTAATATTATAATAATATATACAGTGTTCGTACGGTCATGGAAAACCTGGAAAAGTCATGGAATTTTAAAATGATAATTTCCAGGCCTGGAAAAGTCATGGAAAAATCTTAAATCACAAACGTTTTGGAAATGTCATGGATTTTTTTTATATTCACATGTTCATTTGCGTCGACTTTCAAATAATGAATATGTTTTTGAAAGAAAAACGCTCAAAATATAAGCTGGCATACACTCTCTTACTGGCGGCGCTCTTTTTTCTTGTTGCAAGTGAACGCACCGTAACTAGAAAGTTCGCTGCCCACAGCAGCAGCAGCTCGGGAAGCGGTCTGGATGCTCTACTATGCCAGAGAAGATGTAGATTTAATTTACCTATGTTGGCTCCTCTGTGTGGCGGCAACACATTAGACATTAAACACGGGAGAGGAGACGTCAACGAGCCGCGCTAAAGGAAGCAGACGTCACAGCGCTGAGCTAACGGAGCTACGGCTAGCGGAGCTACGGCGAGGGCAACTGCTCCGCGGAGCGACACTTCCGTCTCTCCGGTAACGAGCAGCTTGATACCCGGTGCTGTAACAAAGTGACGCCCTAACTGGTGGTAATGCTGCCACTGAAGGTGAACAATTCACATTGTTCTTTTAAATCATCCGAAGATGCCAGCCTGATATTTGACGCTTGTGTTGAGAGTAAACGGTCATCTATCTGCTCATTGTGGCTCCTTCACTTCAACGTGTCGAAGGACCGATCCTGAACCACTATTTACACACATTAAACTTGTATATGAATGTTTATTTTTTTAATCAAACTATTGTCTCATCTAAGGTATACAAGGTTCGTACGGTCATGGAAAACCTGGAAAAGTCATGAAATTTAAAAATGGTAATTTCCAGGCCTGGAAAAGTCATTGAAAAAAACTTAAATCATAAAAGTTTTGGAAAAGTTTTGGAAATGTGTTATAATCACACGTTAATTCACACCGAGTTTGAAATAACATGTTTTTTAAAGGAAAGACGCTCAAAATATACGCTCTCAATACACAACATTTTCTAAATTGTTCATGTTTATACCGAGATTTCAGTTTGGTCATGGAAATTTGGTTTAAAGTCATGGAAAAGTCATGGAAATCCATTGGTCAACATGTGTAAGAACCCTGGAATACTGTATGCTTAAATATAAAATGTTCTCACTTTCATGTATACACCGAGATTTCAGTTTGGTCATGGAAATTTGTTTAAAAGTCATGGAAAAGTCATGGAAATCCATTGGTCAAAATGTGTAAGAACCCTGTATATAGAATATTATCCGTAGACAGCTTCTCCGGGAACTGCAAATAAACCCAGATGGCATCCAGTAAAAGACTACAAAACCCAGAGTGTGTTTGTGTGTATTATTTGAATGTATTTATATTATTTATTGGATAATTACCATAATATATACACTACCGTTCAAAAGTTTGGGGTCACCCAACAAGACAACTTTGTGTTTTCCATGGAAACTCACTTTTATTTATCCAATGAATTACAAAATGATTAGAATATATCGTAAATACATTGACAAGGTTATTTTATATATGTATTGTGTTCTACCCCTCCGTTAGTCTTCTAAGGCAATAACACAATGTGCCATTAGAACACTGGAGATGGACCTCTATACAACCCTGTAGATATATATATATATTTTAAACGGGTGTTTCAACCTAGAATAGTCATTTACCATGTTATAAATGTATAGAGTGCATTTCTTAATAATTTAATGTTATCTTCATTAAAAAAAACATGCTTTTCTTTAAAAAATAAAGACATTTCTAAGTGACCCCACACTTTTGAACGGTAGTGTATAATAAATACTAACACGTTATTAAAATGTTTACTCATTTTGGAATATTCCAATTATTACGCATATATTAATATTAATTAAATATATATGATATGTATATTTTTATAAAACTACAACCAACTTTTTTGATTTTCATCTAAATGTGTTCCCGAATCTCAGAAACTATGAAATAGTTTAAAGTACCGATGAAAAGTTACTGGGAATCGTCGATAATGAATTGACACCCGGGACAAGATATTCTTTAATTCCTTTTTTCATATTGTGTTTTTTGCCATTTTTGACCATGTAAGCGACATGAAGTGCAGCCATATTTGGACCACTATTAAGTATCATGTTTCCCCTCTTTGTCAACTTCATGGCTTATCGCCATGGAAACAGTTTATTTCCGCCGTCCACCGCGGAAGAGATGACCACTGTTTTTAGATGTTGTGCAAGTTCCACACATGTCTGAACATCAAGCCCTCGTGTCTGGGTTCATAATTTTAATATGATAATAATATATAGAATATTATCCGTAGACAGCTTCTCCGGGAACTGCAAACAAACCCAGATGGCATCCAGTAAAAGACTACAGAACCCAGAGTGTGTGTGTGTGTATTATTTGAATGTATTTATATTATTTAATGTAGTAATTACCATAATATTTAATATTATTTTGTATTTTAGTAATTTAGTATTTAGTAATTTAGTATTAGTATTTAGTATTGTATTTTAGTATTTAGTAACTTAGTATTAGTATTTTAGTAGTAGTATTAGTATTTTGTATTTTAGTAGTAGTATTTTGTATTTTAGTATTTAGTAACTTAGTATTAGTATTTTAGTAGTAGTATTAGTATTTTGTATTTTAGTAGTAGTATTTTGTATTTTAGTATTTAGTAACTTAGTATTAGTATTTTAGTAGTAGTATTAGTATTTTGTATTTTAGTAGTAGTATTTTGTATTTTAGTATTTTGTTTTTGTGTTTTGTGTTTTTATTTTTATTTGATCTTTTATTCTTATTAAGGCTCTAATGTACATCCACTGCTGTGATCCTGAAATGTCCCCACTGTGGGACTGATAAATGAATATCTTATCTTATCTTAATATATATAGTAAATACTAACACGTTATTAAAATGTTTACTCATTTTGGAATATTCCAATTATTACGCATATGGTGATATTATTTAAACATATATATAAATGGCGTGCTCTGCTTTGTCTGTTTTCCAGGTGGCAGTGACAGGGGCACCCCCGGGGCAGGACCCATGAGGAGTCATAGAAGATGCTCACAGCCTGGGCGCTTCTGCTCTTCTTAGCCATGTGGGTGAGAAGCACCTCCGCTGGCCCGCTCTCCTTCAGGATCGGTAAATATTCTGCAACTAAATGGTTTTATTTTCCATATTAAATGGTAAATCTGTGAATGAAATGAATTTCAAATTGTATTTATGGAGTTTAAAGCAAATTGCTGTTGGAGTGTCGGCTCAGATTGAGAGAGCAGTCTGACTCCACAGTGTCTCATGGGAAGAACTGGCTAAAGAAATCCAATCACAAGTGTGTGTGAGGGAAGAAAACATGTTTCCCTCGTCACATAAGGCTGGAGGCATCACGTGGATACAAACTTTATGTGAGGATTTAACTCGGTCCTAATTGGCTCTGAAAAACACCAGACAACAACTAATGTGCTCTGTGGTGGATTGCAAAGAGAAATGAATTCAATACCGTATAGTAGAGTTTAACCATGTTATATATATATATATATATATATACATATATATATATATATATATATATATATATATATATATATATATATATATATATATATATATTTATTCTGTAACTATACGACAATGTGCCATATACATCCATCGCACACATTCCTCAAATGTCTAATAGATATACACATATTTTACTCTTTTACTTGGAATAAGTAACCATAACCATATGGTCTTAGTGCCGACTCAAACCCAGAGGTTGAATATGTGGGTCAGTGGTCAGCAGCTTCGTCTTTCTATGCTTCTCCCTGTTGTGAATGTCAGCTGGAGCTCAGTACTCATTTCACACATTATAGTGTGTGTGTATATGTATATATATATATATATATATGTATATATATATATATATATATATATATATACATACACATATATGTATGTGTGTGTATATATGTATGTGTGTGTATATATATATTTCTATATATGCGTTTGTGTATATATATACATATATATGTATATATATGGATGTATTTATATATACATATTTATGTATGTATATATATGTATGGATGTATTTATATACTGTATATATAGACATATATATGTGTGTGCATATATATGTGTGTGGGTATATATATGTGTGTATATATATATATATATATATGTGTGTGTATATATATATATATATGTGTGTGTACATATGTGTATATATATATATATATATATATGTGTGTGTGTATATATATATATATATATATACAGATACTGTATATACATGTGTATACATATGTGTATACATATGTATATATATATATATATATATACACACAGATATATATATATATATATGTGTGTGTGTGTATATATATATACAGATACTGTATATACATGTGTATACATATGTGTATACACATGTATATATATATATATACACAGATATATATATATATATATATGTGTGTATATATACATATATTTATATACAGATACTATATATACATGTGTATACATATATATATATATATACATATATGTGTGTGTGTGTGTGTGTGTGTGTAGGGCCCAGAGTTTTTAATCCAGAGACCCCATCAGCGTGCGGCGTGGTCAGTGGACCCGTTAGCGGCGAGCCACGCCCCCGCTGCCCACTAGGTGGATCCTCCCGGTCCCTCAGAGGAGGCGCCCGCCGTCCTGCTCCTCGTCGGGCGCCACGATGTCCCGAGGCCTTTCAGCGGCCGCGCGTGGGACGCATCCTCGCCCCGCTCATTCATCCCCGGGCCGACACGTCCTCTCCACGTCTCGCCGGCGCGCTCCGGGCCGGGCGGCGGCTCGGCGGAGGCCGCGGATTAATCAGCCTGTAGAGAGAGATCGATCTCCAGTCCAATCCATCAGATATCGGCTGCTGCTGGATGGAGAGAGGGGAGGGGAGGGGAGGAGGGGTGGAGGGGATTGCAGCGTGGAAATCAATCCCATAATGTCAAGCAGTCCACTTTGGGGAAACAGGTTATAATTGAGGCGACTGTGTTACATAATGATCGTCAAACGTCTTGATTATGGGATGACGGCTCAACCGGATTTTATAAACGGGCTTTTAGAAAAGAGATTTAGAAGGGGGGAAATAATATTTCTTTAATGTAAATAATATAAATAATATGTATTATATAATACATATCTATGATATTTATATATATAATATATAGTATACATATTATATAATATATATATATAATAATATATATATAATAATATAATAATATATTATTACATGTAATAATATATTATTATATATATAATTATACATATATATATTATTATATTATTATGTGTATATATATGTGTGTATATGTATAAATATGTATATGTATATATATATAAATGTATATATATAAATATGTATATATATAAATTTGTATATGTATATAAATAATATTTATATATATAAATACATATATATATACATATTTATATATACATATTTATTAAATATGTATATGTATGTATATATATATTATATATAATATAGATAGTATACATATACATATAATATATATATTATTACATGTATTTATATATATAATGTATTATATATAATTAGATTTAATAATTATTATTATATTATGTGTATATATATATATATATATATATATATATATATATATATATATATATATATATATATATATATATATATATACTACCATCACTTTTTCCTTCTCTCCCCAAACAGAATACAGCCACAGCCATAAATCTCCATCTTACTGCTCTGTAAACCCAGCCTACCTACCGGGCCTCTGCTAATAAAAGTAATGGAAGATATATAACAAATTATTTTGTTGGCCCGTCTTAAGATGGACCTCACAGAGTCGTCCGATCCCACCTGGTGATGGAGCGCGTGTCGGGAGGAGCGGCGGCTCAGGATGCTGCGCGTGTGCAGGCCGCCGCACACGCCGATGAATATTGATACCGGCGCTCTCCACCGGACCCGGAGCAACGAGGGGCCCGGAATAGAGAATGAGGCCCGATCTGCTCGTCGAGCGGCGCTGGACGCTCTACGAACACGCGGCGACAGAGTTCACACGCTACGCACGGTAATACACGCACGTGTACTCGCATCAGCATTAGCATTAGCATTAGCATATTGATGGGAAGCTCTTCGGGGAGACGGACACAGGTGTGAATGTTGCTCAGTCTGATTGCAAAGCTGGTTTTGGGAGATGTGGATGAAACATTTCTCCTTGTTTGTTTTTCGTGCCACGGATTATTTAGTCACGCCTCCTGATCTTGGAGTTAAGCCCCACATAATGATGAGCGCCGTCTCCAGTCACCTGCAGCAGATCCTCCACTTCACTGTCACATGTCCTGAATGTTTGCACCAAAAATACGCGAGTAAATGTTTTTCTAACTATATTTAAATGGAAAAAGCTTTTGGGCGAAATGAGGAAATCAACGATGCACATTTTCTCTCTCGGTCGAAGGATAAAGCTTCTCTAGAGGAGAGGAGCTCGGGGGGGGGGGGGGGGGGGAGAGAAGAGCTCAGAGGAAGAGAAAGAGGAGAGGAGCTCAGGGGGAGGAAGAGGAGAGGAGCTCAGAGGGAGGAAGAGGAGAACTCGGTGACAGGTGCTGCTGGAGAGATGAGACCATCACCATCTCTTCTCTGACTTTATCACTCCGTCCCTCTTCTTTTCTTTTATATTTCTTACCCCCCCCCCCATGTGACTCCACCATGTGATCATTATGAGTGAGTCAGATGTCTCTGGTTATCTGAAACACTGACGTCATGCAGCTTCAGGTGGATCCATGTTTTAATGGTGGAAGTTTGCCACCTGCTGGTTATGATAATTTAATCAAACCTCTTTTGATTACTTAAAAAACAATTTAATAAACACAAAATGTCCCAAAAAAAAGCTTTTCCTTCAAAGTCCAAAAAATATTTCTAGACATCCGACTAAGAGGATGAAGTAAAAAAAGCTCAAACGTCCGACGCCGAGACGCCGTTCAGTTGTGGTTGCTAACGACAACAAAGCATCTTCAGCCCTGTATCCATGAACAACGTCTCGTATTAATGTCAGCACTGCATAACACACCATTGTTTTATTTAAATGATTATTAAATCATCTTTGTGGACCTGGCAGCTCAAAGAGTCTTCACAGTTCTCTGTATTGTTGTTCACACCAGAAGATTTGACAGGAAGTTATAAAAACATATTTGAAGACATAATGGAAACTTGAAACATAAATAAAAACAAAAAGCATCGTTTTCTGGCCAGTCGACAGGTTTTCATTGAAAAACAACAACCAGCTGGTTACTGAGAAGTGAAAGAGCCAGAAGTTTGTGAATATGAAAGAAAATGAGTGAATATGGGACTCAATGCGTGTATTATGTATTACATATTCAGGGATTAATAAAGTATATATATATCTATTGACCACAAGGTTATAACTTGTGTTCTCCGTTTCCTTCCAGCTTCAGGTGGAAATAAAAAGCGTTTACTCAAGTTATATTCAGTCGGATTCATGAATGGTGATCTATGACACCCGGGAAGAAGGGATTTTATCAGGAAAGAATAACCATAAATCTTCCATGACGTCTCACCGGCAGCATAACGAGCTGATGAGACCCCGACACGAGGAATTTATACCATCTGACACAGGTGAGGACCAGAGGTCAGGACCAGAGGTCAGGACAGGTATATGATGACCAGCGTATAATTGGTTTTAAATACTGCATGTCATGTCCCCCACTTCATACGCTGTCATGCAATAACTGGCGTACAAGTAGAACGTGATACCGACCGCCTCCTCGTGGAATTCATTAAACAAAATTAGGTTTAAATGAGAAAAAATAGCAAGTTTTTCTTCTTTTTTGAATGTGTCATTGCACCATTTATTTATTAAAGTTATGCATAACCTTCCAACGTGATCATTGTACATATGTTGAAACTTCTTGACATTATTAGAACATCAGGCAGTCGGGATGAAAAGAAAAAAAACAAAAGCAGAAAAGAAGAAGCAGCATTTCTTGATACGGAAAAGAGAGAGAGGAGCTGTAGAGGATCGGGGGCGAGATACCCCCCAAAAATGAAGAAGCGTGACATATAGAGCGAGAGGGGGGGGGTAAGATAAATAAGCATGAAAGAAAGACACTGTGGGGCTGTGAGGAGGAAGAGGAGGAGGGTGACACCCCGTAAGTGGAAAAAGAAAAAAGGGGGGGGGGGCACACGCATCGGAGGAGAGGAGCCGCCGAGAGGCAGGGGAGGAAGAGGAGGAAGAGGAAGAAAGGCGGCACGAAAAATGCAACAGGACCAGATCAGAGACGTCGCTCTTCATTCTAGTTCAAACGCCACTAGAAACACGTTTCTAGACGGGAGCACATTCAGAGGCTTAAGAAGAACAAAACCATCCCTCCATCCCTCCATCCCTCCATCCCTCCGTCAGTCCGGCCTCCGTCAGCCCGGCCTCCGTCAGCCCGAGTACATCCTGCCGTTTCCTCGCCGAACGCTAACACCACGGCCAAAAAAATAAAGCATGCAAGCAATGTTGGAAACACTTTTCTTTTTTTTTTCCTTCTTCTTTTTTTTTTTTTTTAAATGAAAAGAAAAGAAAATAAATACATCTTGGGATAAAAAAAATCTTAATACATTATCTTAAAATTTTCCTTTTCTTGTTTTTTTGTGTTTCTCAGATATATATATACACATATATATATGTATATATATCTATGTATATACATATACATAGATATATATTCTAAACACGCATCTTTGTACATTTTGGTATAAGTTCTCTTTCTTGCAGGGAGATCCGGGGGAACATGGGGTGATATATGGGGGGGTACTGGGGCAATCCCACTTTCCTGATTGCCTTGTGCTGATATGGGGGGGGGGCGCTCCACCCTTCAAATCGTTTCTTGCTCACACTCAAGTCTCTCATTCTCTGTGGGCGAGGGTGATGGAAAAACAAAAAGGGGAGGGGGGAGGGGGGAGGGGGGGGGGGGGCTCAGCAGTGAGAGGAGGAGCTTATGGGATGTCCAGAATGTCCAGGACACCAGAAGCAGGAACAGGAAACACGAGTCGGTACTTCCTCTTTGGAACCAGAGATAAAAAATAAAAAATAAAAAGCTGCGGTGATGTTTCCCCCACTATCTTTTATCTGGAGGAGGGGAAAAAGAAAGAGAAAAAAGGTGAAAATATTTAGCATTTAAATTAAAAACGAGAATTACAAAGCATTACAAGCAAGATTTAAATTAGTTTCCAATCGACTTTTCCAGGCCTGGAAATAACCATAAAACAAATTATAATAATAATGAAAACGCTGACGAGTCGAGGTACCTTTGTTTCCGTCCGCGTCCGCTGCCGACCTCTCTGGCCTTTGGCGTATTAGATTATTGTACTTGGCCTCGACATCCTGAAACAAACAAACAAACAAACAATGAGCACATCGTTTAACGTGTGACGATGAGTCTGTTGCCGGGCGACCGCCCCCACCTTCAGGTAGTTGAGGTTGGCCTGCAGGCTGCGGAGGTGCGACAGCACCTGCCGGCTGAAGGAGGAGAGGCTGCCGGCCTGCGACGCCGTGGAGAAGCGCAGGTTGATGCCGGAGTCGGCGGCGCAGCCCCGAGACGAGCGCAGCTGCTTCCCGCCGGCCGACGCCAGGATGTCGTCGTCGGTGCTGCTCTCCCCCGGACCGCCGAACCCCTCCAGAACCAGGAACCCTGCTGAGAGCCGGAGGACGAGCGTCAGGACCGCCGAGAGACGACGAGCGCGGAGAGAGAGAGAGAGAGAGAGAGCGAGCGGCGGCGTTTATCATCTGTTTAAATCTACAGTTAAATGTGTGGATAATAAACCGCTAACAGGGTTCATACTCGTGTCGACCAATGGGCTTCCAGGACTTTTGAAATCTCGTTGTGTAACGGGAAAAAGTGAGAGAATGTCTTATTTAAACTAACAATGAGAATTCAAACACACATACAGTCTATCACACACACACACAGTCTTTCTATCACACACACACACAGTCTTTCTATCACACACACACACACACACACACACACAGTCTTTCTATCACACACACACACACACACAGTCTTTCTATCACACACACATACACACAGTCTTTCTATCACATACACAGTCTTTCTATCACACACATACACACAGTCTTTCTATCACACACACACACACACAGTCTTTCTATCACACACATACACACAGTCTTTCTATCACACACACAGTCTTTCTATCACACACACACAGTCTTTCTATCACACACACACAGTCTTTCTATCACACACAGTCTTTCTATCACACACACACACAGTCTTTCTATCACACAGTCTTTCTATCACACACACATACACAGTCTTTCTATCACACACATACACACACACAGTCTTTCTATCACACACATACACACACACACAGTCTTTCTATCACACACAGTCTATCACACACACAGTCTTTCTATCACACTCACGCACACACATAGTCTATCACACTCACACACACATACAGTCTTTCTATCACACACACAGTCTTTCTATCACACACACACACAGTCTTTCCATCACACACACACACAGTCTTTCCATCACACACACACACAGTCTTTCCATCACACACACACACAGTCTTTCCATCACACACACACACAGTCTTTCCATCACACACACACACAGTCTTTCCATCACACACACACACAGTCTTTCCATCACACACACACACAGTCTTTCCATCACACACACACACACACACACACACACACACACACACACACACACACACACACACACACACACACACACACACACACACACACACACACACACACACACACACACACACACACACACACACACTATCACATTTGATTAAAAGAAAGAAAAATTCACTTGCAGCGCGGAAAAACGTGCGAGTATAAAAGAGCGAATGACGGCTGATAGAGCGTAAAAAAAAAAGACATGACAATAACATGTCCAATAACTTTGGGGGTTTCTTTTGTTTTTCTGTTCCGTGCTCCCGACTCCTCCATCCTCACCGTAGTCCTCCGGGGAGTCGAAGAAGCCCGTGTCCCCGGAGCCCAGGTCCTGGGCCGGGTCCTCGCTGTGGGCGCCGTTGTGCACCGCCACGCGGGCGCGGCTGTCCACGGGCGTGCGCAGAGACGTGGTCCTGAGGAGGCGGACCCCCGTGGAGCGCTTGGTTTGCTCCAACGCCTCCTGGGACATCAGCTGGGTCACCAACACCTGCTTCAACGCCGCCACTGGGGGGGGGGGGGAGGAGGAAGAGGAGGGGGGGTTAGGACATCTACGTATAACATAACATCGGACTGAGTCGTCTCCTCCTCCTCCTCCTCCTCCTCCTCCTCCTCCTCCTCCTCCTCCTCCTCCTCTCACGTGTTTTCAGGGCCTCGTCGGCTCTGGAGGGGAACACGTTGAACGAGTCTCCTCCTTTGCCGTCTTTCGCCGCCTGGTACGGAAGCTCCGGGTCCACAAAACCTTCCTCCTCCTCCTCCTCTTCCTCCTCCTCCTCCTCCGTCTTTATGCCCTCGAATGGGTTGTTGCTGGGCAGGGCGCTCTGCGTCTGCGTCCGGGGGGCCGGGCTGCTCTCTTTATCTGGACGGGGAGCAGAGCGACGTCAGGGTTAAATCGTCGTGCCGCGACGGGATGCGGGGGCGGCGGCGGCGGTTGCCCCCGGTTACCTGAGGACTGGGTGCTGCCGGTGGACGTGCGGTCCGGGTCTCGACTCAGCCTGGACACGCCCGCCGTGATGATCTCCACGCCGTCTCTCTCCCCACTGACACACACACACACACACACACGCACACACACACACACACACACACACACACACACACACACCGTTATGTAAATAGCGAGCTCAGAGAGCGATCCAATTGGACGAGAGAGAAGAGGAGGAGCACGACGTACTCGGTCTGAGGCAACGGGATGACGCTGTGAGGCTTCACCTTCATGGCGTCGGCTCTCTGAGTGATGAGACGCTGCCACCTTGTGCGAGGAAGAGGAGGAGGAGGAGAAGAAGAAGGGCAGAAAAAGAAGAAGAAGAAGAAGAAGAAGAAGAAGAAGAAGAAGAAGAAGAAGAAGAAGAAGAAGAAGAAGGAAGAGGGGGAGGATAAAGAAGGAGAGGGAGAGGAAGAAGAAAAAAAGTGGAGGAAGAAGAAGAAGGAGAAGGAAGAGGGGGAGGAAGAAGAAGAAGAAGGAAGAGGTGGAATAAGAAGAAGAGGCGTTAGGCTTATTGAACGTACACATCAGATTATCCATCAGAATAAATGCTGACTCACGTCCTCTGATCTGAGACGGTGGGCGCCATCAGCTCATAGATCTGGGCGCCGTTGTCCGACATGGAGAGGACGAAGAAGGACTTGTTGTCTGGCAGGAGAGAGAGAGAGAGAGAGAGAGAGAGAGAGAGAGAGAGAGAGGGGGGGGGGGGGGGTGAGATATCATATTCATAATAATAACTTTATTTCTAAAGCACCTTTAAAAATAGGGTTCACAAGAGGGCTCTAGAGAGGATCTCGGTTACACTAATGGAATATAAAAATACTAAATAAAGAACAGACAGAATAAATTAGGGGAACAAAGAACTGCATGAAAAGGAAAGAAATCCCGTAGTCAGCGTTTATACACATGTTGACCGAGGACTTTTACACGACTTTAAACCAAATTTCCATAACCAAACATTTTGTTACATCTCAGTGTAGAGACGAGAACACCAATAGTTAGAGTTTATATATATATATATATATATATATATATATATATATATATATATATATATATATATATATATATATATATATATATATATATATATATATATATATATATATACACACACACACACACATAAATACACATATATATTTATATATACACAAAAATATATATATATATATACATATATATATATAAAAAATATATATACACAAATATAAATATATTTATATATACACAAAAACATATATATACACATATATAAAAATGTTTATTCTTTTAATCAAACTGCGGACATATGAACAACATTTCCATGACTTCCAAAACTTTTGGGATTTAATTTTTTAGGGACTTTTCCAGGCCTGTAAATGACCATTTCAAAAGATTCCAGGACTTTTCCAGGTTTTCCATGAGCGTACGAATCCTGAGTTACATAAAAACGTCTTTTAATTAGAGATTTAAAGGAAGCCACTGAGGGCTGTATGTCTGAATGTTGCATCGTGGGGGGATTGTGTGTGTGTGTGTGTGTGTGTGTGGGGTTCTGTTGTTCTTTGATCCATGCGGAGCGGTTCTGTGTGAACCTACCTGTGGCCACCGAGCGCACCAGCACCGTGCTGAGCTTGATGATGGGGCTGAAGATGTGCTTGGTGTCCGCGGTGCCCGCCAGGTTCTTGCTGTGACACTTCAGGATGAGGCGCTCGTCTTGTTTCTGGAGCAGAACCAAGATGTCCTGCAGCAGGAGGGTGTACAGCTCTGGAGAGGAGGAGGGAGGGGGGGGGGGGGCACTTAGCGTCACTTGTTGGGTTTTCTGGCAGCAATACATAAATCTAACCATTATAAATGTGTTACAAACCAATCGTCTTGTCCTTGTTCACTTTCCACGACAGAGGTCCCTCGTGCACCAGCGTCCTCTTGGTCAAGTCCAAGTTCTGCAGGAGGGATGGGATCATAAATATATACGGCTTATGAGTCAGGGTTCATCCCCGTGGCGACCAATGGGGAATCTATACCACATTTCCATGAGCAAACTTTTTGTGAAATCTCAGGTCGGCGTTAGTTGCATGCCAATTGGATAAAAAATGACCGCGCTATGGTAAAAAGAAGATTTTGCATGACCTTGACCTTTGACCCGATCGATCCCAAAATCTAATCAAATGGTCCCCGGATAATAACCAATCATCCCACCAAATTCCATGCGATTTGGTTTAATACTTTTTGACTTATGTGAGTAACACGCAAATAAATAAATAAATACAAAGCGATCAAATCAGAAAATGTCATATTTAAACTTATTATGAGAATTCCAAAGCATTCAGTGTATAACTTTAAATGACTACCATGAATGAGAGACAATAGTTTGATTCAAAGAATAAAACATTTATGTATTTTTCAGTTACGGTGCGTTCAGTTACTCTATGAAAAATGTGCGCTGCGAGTATGAATCGGCGTATATTTAAAGCGTTGTTCTATTAAAAGTATATTAATTATTTAAAACTCAGTGTAAACGCTCATATGAATATAACTAATTTCCATGATTTTTACAAAACGTATGGGATTTCTTTTCTTCCCAGGATTTTTCCAGGCCTTGAAATAACCATTAAAAACAGTCCAGGACTTTTCCGGTGCGTTCAGGAGAAGCTCAAAAGGGGGGAACTTAGAGAACTCACCTTGAGCTCCAGGATCATGGGGTTGTCCGTCTGCTTCAGAGAAGAGAGGTCCAACCTCCTCTGGTAGTCCTCCAACCTCTAGAGGGGAGAAGAGGATGAGGAAGAGCTCTTTAGCAAAGAAAGGGATGAGACCGAAGAGGAGGAAGAGGAGGAAGAAGAAGAACCAGCCCACCTGCTTGTCCTCGGACTCTTTGACGGCCTGGTTGACGTGGTTGAGAATCTTCCGGCAGCCGTCCGCCGCCTGCTTCACTTTGTCCTTCTCCACGGCGTTGTCTGGAAGATCCAAGACGGCGCGCGTTTAAAAAAGGGTCGCCGTGGAAACCGACGTTCCCCTCCCGTCCGTGAGCGCGCCGTCGGCCTCGGGAATTCAGATGAAGCACGGGGGGGCGGGGGGTAATAGCCGTGTATGCTTTATCGTTAGAGCGTTGTCTCCGTGTGTGAAACGCAAACCACGGCCAAGAGTTAAGTAATGGGCGAGGCGATTCCCTAAATGTGCACAGCTGCTCCGCGGCCATTAACATGCTAATTCCTGCATTTGTCTGTGTGATTCCCTGATTGGTCGAACGCCGCCACGCGGACCCGTCGCAGTTCATCCGCCTCCACTTCGGAGATCCGTCTTCATGTAGTGCGCTCCAGTAGCTCCAGGACGTGAAATGCAAAGCGCGTTTTATTCCCGCGCTACTCGTTTCCATGGTTACTTACCACACAAGTCAATTAGTTTGTATATTGAAGGAATTGCATCGATTTGACGAGGTAACGACGACGACGGGGTCGTGGAGCGCGGCGTTATTTCTCGTTAAGTTAGGAGGGTTTAAAATGGAAAGACATAGTGGAGAGATTAAGAATAATAGAGGTGAGAAAAGTAGATCACGATGTCTCTCGCTTTACGCCGCCTACACGGTTTATTAAGCTGCAGCAACTAATTAAATACCATTTAATTATTTTTGATTTATCAATTAAATTATTTGTTTCAAGATAGAAATGCCTGCACATTTATTACTAGTTTTTATATATATATATATATATATATATATATATATATATACGGTAAGGAGACATTACAGCTCCTGTGTACTAGGTAAGGAGTCACTACAGCTCCTGTGTACTAGGTAAGGAGTCACTACAGCTCCTGTGTACTAGGTAAGGAGTCACTACAGCTCCTGTGTACTAGGTAAGGAGTCACTACAGCTCCTGTGTACTAGGTAAGGAGTCACTACAGCACATGTGTACTAGGTAAGGAGTCACTACAGCTCCTGTGTACTAGGTAAGGAGTCACTACAGCTCCGGTGTACTAGGTAAGGAGTCACTACAGCTCCTGTGTACTAGGTAAGGAGTCACTACAGCTCCTGTGTACTAGGTAAGGAGTCACTACAGCACCTGTGTACTTGGCGATGTTGTCCAGCAGCAGCGGGTACTTGGTGAGCCGCTGCATCTCCACAGGAATGATGTCCTTCAGCTGCAGCCGGCGACACTGCCTGTTGCTCTCCGCCTCCTGAGGAGCAACGGCAACAACATCAGGACGGCTCTCATTCCGTCGTTGTGCGCGACACGCCCGCAGCATTCGTCCGGTGCCGTAACCACGACGACACCGTTCAGCCGGACGCCGGTCGGTACCTGGACGAAGGACGTGAAGCGCGAGTCCTTCTTCTGCTTGGTTTTGATGATCTCCAGAGCGAACGGCTGATTGCTGCAGAACGTCCCCACCGCCTTCTTGATCTTCTCCTCCTCGCCGTCGCTGAACTGCAAGCGGGGCGGGGCAGAGAGACGGGGGTCAGCGGCAGTCGCCATGGAAACGTCGAGCGCTTACTCATCCGAGACGACGCCGACCTTTCCGTATTCAAATCACAAATCGAAACCAGCCTGTGCAGAACTGCTTTAATGTGCGATTGCACGCTTCCACATTATTATTGTTTTTAATCTATTGCAGGGACGACGGACAAATTCACGAGGGCCCTTTAAGGAAAGGGGCGTAACCCGGGTGACGGGGTGTAAAAAAAAAAAAAAGCACAACGCGGCGGACGCCATCGAGTACGACTCTGCCGCGGCGAGCATCCTGAAAGATCCGCCGGGGAGGGGCAAGTACGCTCCGTTGAAAGACCGCTTTTATTGTAATTTCAGTTATTTCTATTGTTTGCTGTCCTGGCTCCTGATTGGTGGAACGAGCTCCTCACTTACATCAGGCCAGCAGAACGTCTCTACAGCTTAATTAAGCTTAATTTAATTTTACACTGCTGTATTTGCATATATGTTGTGTGTGTGTGTATATATATATATATATATATACACATACATACACACACACACACACACACACATATATTTGATTTTGTATTTTATATTTCACTTTGTATACTTTATCTTTTATTATTATATATATTTATACTTTATTTTGTATAATGTTTCTTTCTTTCTTATATTTAATTCTTGTGTGTTTATTTATTGGTGCTACTGTGTCGACAAATTTCCCCTTGAGGATTAATAAAGTATCTTTCTATCCATCCATCCATCCATCTATCTTCCGCCGGAAACTAAAAACCCATCTTTTCCGACTATATCTGGATTAAAACACAGATTCACACTTCAGTGACACTTAAATATCTCTTATTGTAGTACTTTTGCAGTTCGACTATGTTGAGGAAATGTTACTTTCTGTATTCTTGTTGTTCTTAGTTTGTACTCTAGGTTGAAATGCACTTATTGTAATTTGGATAAAAGCGTCTGCTAACTGACATGTCATGTATAGCTTCAAGGATGTTTTAAGTATGTGACTAAAGTGTCTTTAAGTACTTTGAAAAGCGCTGTATAAATTGAATGCATTATTATTATTATTATTATTAGTAGCAGTTGGTTCCCCTAATTTAGTTCGTCTGATCTTTATTTTTTATTTTTCCATTTGTTTTGCCTTGAATTTCCGTAGAGCACTTTGTAAACTCTTTTTAAAAAAGGTGCTATATAAATAAAGTTATTATTATCCTTATTAACCACAATGAGCAGCAAATCCCCACAAGGGGGCGGGGCTTAAACCCTCACGGCTTCAGATTAAATGTAGATTATTACGTCAGACTCAAATCTGAGGCGCCGACCGACAAACCGTTTACCGAGCGACCGACTTCCACTTCGCTCGCTCGCTTCATCCCAGATTACGTTCCTCGGCCGAGTCGTTTTGGGGCTTGTGGGCTTCAAAGGACGCCGCGCGTTAACCGCTCCTCGCACGGAAAACCGTTTTCGCGACGTTTGAAAAATTATCCGAGGTCGAGGCCGAGGAAAGCAATTTGCCGCCGCCGCCCCCCCCCCCCCCCTCTCTAAAGCAATCTCGGGAGAACAGTTCAATATCTTTGTGAATACGTTCTCCCCCCCGCCGCACCGTTCGTCTTCAAATGTTCTCAATATGTTTGAAAGGGGGGAAACACAACGTCATCCTGAGGATTGGACTTACCCAGGAGAGCAAGTCGTCTCCTATCTGATCGATTACCGACGACTCGTTCCTCTTCCGGACGGCGGCCATCTGCTCCAGAACCGAGGCTGAGAGTCAAGAGAGAGGCAACCGTGTGTGTCAGTGTGCGTGTGCGTCAGTCTGCTGCTGCAGCTTCTATTCTGATTCTCATTTTTTGTTTTTTTGTGTGTGTTTTCTCTTCACTGAAGCTCAAATGGTTCCAACACTCAGATGGGAGGACGGGTACCGTGCAGCTGCAGGATCTCGTCCAGGTTGGTGAAGATGTTCTTGATGTCGGCGGGGGGCAGGATGGCCTCTTTGGAGAGCTTCTGGTAGAACACGTGGTCCAGCACCCTCAGCATCCTCACGTGAGCACGCTCGGTGTAGAACAGCTCTGCGGGCGCAACGCGAGACGTTAAAGCGACACGATGTAAGAATTCCTACCTTAAAATAACAGCTTGAAAAACATTATGCGGCTACAATGACTTTTAATATGTTGATGTCTCCTCCTCCATCAGGGGTCTGTGGGCTAAACACCCGACTACGTGACATGTTGTAGCGCCCGGTCCTTGGACCTGCTTCCTGTCATGATGACCAGCGTCACATAGTCCAGTCCACCTCACAGGGGACTTTTTATTGTCTCCGCTACGCGACGTAGAGACAGAGAGACATGCTGCTGTGGAGACGATCAATAACAGACCTTTAGTTTAATAAAAGAACAAAGACGTCTTTGAGAAAGGGACCTGACATTACTGCTGCTGTCATCTGGAGGAGAGAGAAAGTTACAGGGGGCGAAGGAGATTATTTATGTTTAACTCAAACTCAAAAGAGCCATATGCGTCACCGGAAGAGCCATATATGGCTCAGAGCCAGAGGTTCAGACACCTGATCTATGGTAACTGGGTATTTACCACACTGTAGTAAACGTAAATACCTGAAGGGGGCGCTACAAGGGGAAAACTACATAGTGGGGCTTTAAGTGAAGACGGCGGATCGTTTGCACGCCTCGACACGGCGAACGTCTGGGTGAAACCCCGGCAGATGCTCTGCTTCTACTCATATTCTATGAAACTTGTTATATTCGTTTGAAAAAAAAAAGCGGGAGAGGCCATGTTCTCACCGTTGATGACTTCCTGCCTCTTGATCTCCTGCGGCCTGAGGCCGGCGAGGACCTCTCGCCCCACCAGCTGCTGCCAGTTGGGGGGGTCGTGCTCCGAGTCGGTCCCCTGGTCGTCCTCGCTCTGGACGTCGGCCGCCCCCAGGCCCTCCAGCCTGCGGAGAGACGGAGCGTGAGCTCCTCATCCCGTCGGCTCACGACGCACAACTTGGACGCGGGATAAATAACGAGGCATCCTCACCTTCTCATGACCTTCGGTGTTCCCTCGTGGGCTCTGCACAGACATTAAACAGTATTTAATTTAATTTAATTTTACATTGCTGTATTTACATATATGTTGTGCATATATATTTTACTATTTTGTATTTTATATTTCACTTTGTGTACTGTACTTTATGCACATGTCACTTTCTTTCTTATATTTATATTTTATTGCGTTTAGTTTATTGGTGCTACTGTGTCAACAAATTTCTCCTTGGGGATTAATAAAGTATCGCTATTCTATTCTAAACGGCGTTAAAAAAAAATAAAAAATTAACTTCTTAATCAGAATCAGAAACATTTATTTGTACGTGTGTTGGACGCACAAAGAATTTGACTCGGCGGCTGGTTGCGTACATGAGACAAACAAACGACAACAACAATCAACATAGTGCCAGAATTTAAACTTTATAAAACAATGGCGGAACATAAAAGTGCACAAACGGATAACAGTGGTGGAAACAAGGTACTGCAAGTGTTAAAGTGACGTGTGAGATTAAATATGAAGTATAGAGAGGTGGGCCGGGGGGGGTAAACGCACCTGTCGTTTTCTCTGTCGTCCTCTTGCAGTTGGTCCAGGTTGTAGAGGTCAAAGTGCGACGCGGGGTACAGCAGCCCGTCCAGGGGGTCGGCCTGGAGGCCGTCGCTCAGCCGGGACGGGCCCGAGGTCGGAGTCCCGCCTGAGAGACGAGCGACGGGGTTAAAAAAACACTTTCCTCCTCCTCTGGGTGTAAAAAACACTTTCCTCCTCCTCCTCCTCTGTTGTTTTTTTTCATTCTACGTATGCGTTCGGTTCCGCCGCTCACCCGTGTCGGCGTCTCGCCCGGCGTCCGAGCCGTAGGCGGCGCTGCTCGGGGTCGAGGCGTTGGCCGCCACGGAGTGCATGAGCTCCGAGCCCTCGATGGACTGGCTGCCCCGGAGGCGCCCGGCGTCCGTGTGGTCGCTCGCCCCGAGCGACGGCTGGGAGAGCTGCTTCTGCGGCCGCGGGCGCCCGTCCAGCGCTTTACCCACTGGAACGAACGGGGTCCAGATTAGTAACGGGGTTCTTGCACATTTTGACCGATGCATTTCCAGGACTTTTCCAGGACTTGAAACCAGATGTCCATGACCAAATTGAAATCTCGGTAAAAACATGAACAATTTAGAACATTTTACGTATTGAGAGCGAGCGTACGCTGGCTTATATTTTGAGCGTCTTTCTCTAAAAAAACATATTAATTATTTCAAACTCGGCGTAAATGATGTGATTTTAACAAATTTTTCATGACTTTTCCAAAACTTTTATGATTTAAGTTTTTTCCAGGACTTTTCCAATCCTGGAAATGCCCTTTTGAAAATTACAGGACTTTTCCAGGACATTAAACCAGATGTCCATGACCAAATTGAAATCTCGGTAAAAACATGAACAATTAAGAACATTTTACGTATTGAGAGCGTACGCCGGCTTATATTTTGAGCGTTTTTCTTTAAAAAACATTAATTCTTTCAAACTCGGCGTAAATGAACATGTGATTATAACAAATTCCTTTTATGATTCAAGTTTTCCAGGCCTGGAAATGACCATTTTAAAATTCCATGACTTTTCCAGGTTTTCCATGACCGTACGAACGCTGAAGTAAACAAAACAAAAAAAGAATCTCGAAAAGCAGCGTCATCGCTTTGGCTCCATCGCCAGCGCCGACTCACCGGACGCCGCTTCGATGCGGCTGGGCCGACGCTGAGGTCCGAGGATGCTGGGAAATCGGGGTTTCTTCACCTTCTCCTCGCCTTCCTTTTCCGGCTTGATGCTTTTCTGCAATTCATCAACGATAAAGTGTCAGATACGTGATAAAAAAAAAAGGGAGAGGAGGAGGTCAAAGGGCGACGGGGAATACCTTGATCTTGGGCAGGAAGTTGATCCGGACGCGCTTGGACTCCAGACTGCGCGGCTCCTTGACCCGCACCCCGAGGTGCTTCATGTAGGTGTAGATGACGAACTGCATCGTCGTGCTGAGGTAAAAACAATAATAATATGATAATAAAGCGACGACTCTTTAGTTCCGTCGCTCCGTTTGAATTCGAACCGACGGGACGCCAAGACTGGAAGCGTCTCCATCGTGACCGGCGCCATATGTCACGCCAGTCCTCCTCTACGGTTTACCCACAAACCATCTGTGGTGCGCGGCGAGCATATGGCGTTCCCAACAAGACTGTTTTCAAATCAGTCACACAGTTGAATTATTGAATATAAACACACTGCATTAATTAGATGCTCTCTTTAAAGGGACGGCCCGGCGCGCATGTTTAATTTGTAAACGGTGGGGATGTAGAGCGGCAGCGATATGCGTCACGTGTTCTTTGGCTGGAAAATATGAAAATATCCTTTTTTTAAAAAGTTGAAAAATGACTACCGCTGATACATATTATCAGGACAATATTTTGTATTATAATGAATTTAAAAAAGGGAGAAAAAAAACGACACACAGAGCGATATTAACATTATTTTGGGACGCGTTACAGATTGAAACTGCGATGAACCCACAGCTGGTGTGATGGGCCATGAAGTCCTGAACGATCCGCTTCACATGCTTAGAGAAATACTTCAAAATCAATCAACCAAATGCTCCCCAACACAACCATCGCTTACCATTTCTCTTCCTCCGTGTTCTGAGTCGTTAACCTAAAAACGAGACGGGGAAAACAAGCTGAGTGGCGGATAACGATTAGAAATAGAGCGTTTCTTTTCGTGTATCTCTGTGTGCGGGGAGCCGTCTCCTTGTGCTACTTACAGGACCTCCTCGATCTTGGTGATGATGTTTTCCGCGTAGGAGCGCTCTCTCTCCAGAGCCACGCGGTCTCGGACTCTCTCCTGGTCCAGCCTGGCCAGCTCCACCTCGGCCACCGTGAGGCCCATGCTGCGCTTCTGCCTACACGTCGAGTCACACACACACACACCGAGTGTTAGGTTGTTGTTGTTTATGCGACTCTGTAACGCTTCTTTCTGGTCACAGGACATCTATTGTTCCGTCTCCCCTGAAGGGTTCTTAATCCCCCCTGAACGGGTTGCGTCTATTTCTTGGGAGTTTTTCCTGATCCGATGTGAGGTCAAAGGTCAGGGATGTCGTAGGTGTACAGATTTCAGGGTTCTTACACACTTTGACCGATGGATTTCCAGGACTTTAAACCAAATGTCCATGCCCAAACTGAAATCTCGGTAAAAACATGAACAATTTAGAACATGTTGCGTATTGAGAGCGTACGCCGGCTTATATTTTGAGCGTCTTTCTTTAAAAAAATATATATAAATTATTTCAAACTCGCCGTAAATGATGTGATCATAACAAATTTCCATGACTTTTCCAAAACGTTGATAATTTAAGTTTTTTTCCATGACTTTTCCAGGCCTGGAAACGATCATTTTAAAATTCCATGACTTTTCCAGGTTTTCCATGACCGTACGAACCCTGAGATTTGTGATATTGGGCGATATAAAATAAACCGAATTGGTCGATAATGCCCTTTTCCCCCCATTTTCCTTGATGTGGGAACCAAAACCTCAAGTTATGCATTTCATCAACGCTTCTAAAAAAATAAAGGAAAGTAAAAGATTCAGAGTTGAGGAGTGTACCTGAAATCCTCGAGGTTCTTCTGCAAGTCGGGGAGCAGAGAGTCCTGCAGCGTCTGAACATGTTGTCTGTTTATTTCCTCAGGGATCAGTTCTGTCCGCCGACGGTCTGCAAACACACACACACACACACACACACACACACACACACACACACACACACACTCTCACATACACAGTCTCCAGCAGGATTACAGCGAGTGCATACTAAATATGCCCCATAAAGGTTTGAAGTTATCGGAGCGCTTCATTTTGAACACCTTGTTCCGGCGTGTGAGCGACCTACGCGGGGGGGGGGGGGGAGATAATGAAGCAAAAAGCATGAAACACCTACCGAGGTCAGTGGAGATGGATTCGGGGACAGCGACTTTCAAATTCTGGGGTAAAAAGAAAAGAAAAACATGAAATATAAATGAGTAAATATACTGACGTCCAGCAAAAGAAACTTATTAAATAACATGAAATGTCAATTTGAGAAAAGATCGTAAAATCAAGCTACTCATAATTACGTTAGGACCTATGAATAATAAATAAGTCAATTAGTGACAGATATATCACTTTATTCCAAACTGTAAACTGGAGTTCAGTGAGTTTACTTGAACATGTGGATCATTCCTTTTACCATTTTGAGCTTTGGACTTAAAGAAGCACGTATTTTGGGGCTGTCCTTTGTGTACGTGAAGACATTTTGGCAATTTGGTGACATGCATTTCATGGGTGACGGGGGGGAGAGAGAGAACAGAGACTGCACTCACTGCTCCACGGTCAATGAAGAAGTTGTGCAGGTCCATGAACACCCGCCTGGTCTCTTTGGTGTTGGTCTGCTTGTAGAAGTCGGCGTAGAGGTAGCACAGCTGAGGAGGAACCGTGGACATTTATGAAAAGAGAACGGAGAATCCAAGTTGCACGAACAGAAGGAGACGGATCCACAGAAGATAAACAGTGCGGCGCGAGGGAGGGAGGGAGGGAGGGAGGGAGGGAGGGAGGGAGGGAGGGTCTTACCACGGGGGCGGGGTCGAACTGAGAGATGACGTGGTGGAGGAAGGCGGCGAGGTGCGCGGGACGAGACTTGAGCTGCTCGATGTTGTTGAAGCTGTTGCACTGGCCGTTCGTCTGCAACGAAACGGGGACACCGGTTTGCACTGTTGGGCGATTTCTTTCTTTTTTGCTGACTGCCACGGATCTCCCTAGTGGACGGCTCCGAGTACTACGCGGTTTAAAACGCTAATCAAAACATTAAAAATGAAACGTGTCCGTCGGTTGACATGCAGTGGGAGATGGCGTATAGCTTGGAGAAGAATTAGATGGCTCTCACACCCCCATTTCCACCCATCTCCAGAAAGGCCAAGGATTACACGAATGGCGAGTGAAGTCATTGCATCGTCTCGTAAGCGGTTGTCGATTTTATTTTAACTATTGAAAATAAACGTAGAATTTCAGATCCATTTTACACACCTGCTCCTGGTCCGAGTCGAAGTAGTCGTCCTCGGCTCCGATGATTTGAGAGACGAGGCGGGCGGAGGAGGGGCTGCTGACCGTGGTCGGGGACAGAGAGTCCTGGGGGGAGACGGAGGGTTTGCATTTAGAAACTCTCCCCGCTGGATCTGATGACTTCAGAAACTTCTCTTTCCCGGCTTCACACCCGGAAAAGAGAAGCGAATCAGTATCGTTGCCGAAGAGCGCGGTTACCAGGTCAGTGGCGTCCTCGGCCTCCGGCGAGTGGCAGGAGTTGAAGCTGTTCCTCGGGGTGACCTTTGGGCTCGGGTAGAACGGCTCTCTCGGGTAGAAGCTCTCTGGAGATGAGGGTCCGTACCCGCGAGAAAGCTGCAGGAAGAAAAAAAAAAAGCGTTAGTCTTAGTTTAGCTGAAAGTCGACGCCCCTCTCTATACTTCATATTAAAATCTCACATGTCACTTTAACACAGCACCTGTCTCCACCACTGTTATCGGGTTTTTTTCACTTTTCTATCCTACCATTGTAAATGTAATGTTTAAATTCTGGCACTATGATTGTTGTTGTTTTGTTTGTCTCATGTACACAACCAGCCGCCAAGTCAAATCCTTCGTGCGTCCAACGCGCGTACAAATAAATGTTTCGGATCCTGATTAAGACGTTAATTTTGTATTTTTTCTACGTTGACTTAAAAACTAAACCTCCCAAAAAATTATTTTACAATTAACATCTTCCATTAGTTTTCATGCATTACAAACCAAAAAATGAATGCAGTATCAATACATACTCTTAGCGCAGGGCTAATTAAGATTAAATTAACTCATTCAGTTTAGCGTGAGGCCGCGCCTCTGTTGCCCCGTAGCGTTCCCGGTGGCGTCTCGGCCTCCAGGTGTAGCATGAAGCTCAGACGCCGTTTAATAACGCCGCTTACAGGAGAGCTGCTCCAGGACAGGTCTGCGCCGCCGTCTCCTCTGGAGGGCGGCGTCTCCGACGCGGCGCCGTCGTCTGCGTCGCCACCGGGAGCCTCCTAAAGATGACACGTAAACAACGAGATGCGTTATTAATTACAGGGTTCTTGCACGTTTTGACCAATAGATTTCCAGGACTTTAAACCAAATTCCCATGACCGAACTGAAACCTCGGGATGAACATGAAACATTTAGAAAATGTAGCTTATCGAGAGCGTAAGGCCGGCTTTCTTTAAAAAACACAAATTATTTCAAACTCCATGAACTCAAATTCTAACTCAAATGTGATTATAACACATTTCCATGACTTTTTCAAAACTTTTAGGATTTAAGTTTTTTCCACGACTTTTCCAGGTCTGGAAATGACCATTTCAAAATTCCATGACTTTTCCAGCTTTTCCACGACCGTAACAACCCTGTAATTATAAACAAACTATTTACACGACAACAGTGACAGAGTCCAGAATGAAACGTGTCGAGAACAAAACGAGGATAACACAAACAGAAATATGGGAGTATTCTGAAAAATAGGCCTCAAATTGAGAAAGCGGATTATATGTTGACGCAAATAACAGCAGTAAGTGAAGTAAATAGAATAAGCTGTCACACGGACACAAAAGAGGCGCTTCTTCCGCGGAGAAAGTCTAATCCTCCTATAAGATGTGGATTAGGTTTGTCTGAAGCGTTCCCTACACTGCAAAAATTAAAACCGAAGTCAAATGAAATCAAATTAAGGCAATCTATGCTTGTTTTTTGACTGACACAATATTTCTTCTTACAAGGCAGTTTTAATGTTGGAGCATTTCACTTGTTTTAAGAAATCTTGGCAAGTCACATTTTTCTGTTCTGTTGGCAGATAATTTGGCTTATTTCAAGTAATATTCCCTCATTTTATTACTTTTTTTAGGCAGAATTTTTGCAGTGTAAACTACGTCACGCTGCTTGTGCACGTTGCCGGTGGATCGGTGTCCCTGGAAAACCCCGATTCTGTCCGCGAGTGCACGGCAGTGGGAGAGAGGGGGGTTGTGGGTATTTGATTTACCTGCGTTGCCCCGGTGGCCTTGAGGAGCTGACCCTGCAGCTGAGGAATGTGTTTCTTAGCTTCCTGGATGTCTTTCAGTAGTTTGGGGGAGGGGTTCCTGCTGTACTCCTCCTTCATGGCCTTGAGAGAGAGAGAGAGAGAGAGAGAGAGAGAGAATCAAAATAAGCAATCACGACCAGCCTCCGGAGCGGCTCCACTCAGACCGTCCTTGACGTGCGTCTCGGAGCGATCCGACGCTCCTGGAGACGGGATCGCTCGGGTCACCTTCAGGAGGTCCGGGGGCCGCAGACGGCCCGCATTCTTTGAGGAGGCGTGGAGGAGGCGTGCCCCCGTGCAGAACCGGAGGACTCGCGTACTCAAAGTGCGAACTCCTTCGCTGGCTTTGACGACACGTCTTTTTTTACGAGAAGCCACGAGAACCAAGAGACGTTTTGTGAACGTGTCGAAACACACGGGGCGGTTTCATCCGCCTCGAACGCACCGCGAGGCGTTCACACACAGGCTGACCGATGGATTTACAGGACTTTAAACCAAATGTCCACGACCAGACATGAAAAAGTGGGGAATTGTCGGATTCAAACCAACAATGAGAATTCCAAAGAATACAGTGTACACCGTCTAAATTAACATATGAATATAACAACATTTCCATGACTTTTAAAGGCTTGGAAATAACCATTTTAAAATTCCAGAAGTTTTCCAGGTTTCCCCATGACAGTACGAACACGACAAGGAACAGACCCGGTCTGAAGGGTTTGGAGAACAGGCTAAATCTTTTGTTTCTTCATTCCGTCTCTTTGTTGTTGTTTATCTTATGTTTGACACTTCTCCCTCTAAATATGTAACTAAAATTACCAAATGAAAAAAGAAAAAGTCAGTTTTTTGTTTCTTTAATTCTCTCCGTTATTGTTTATCCTATGTTGTATACTTTTGCTCTTAATATATGTATAACTAAAATTAACATCTAAAAATCAGCACGTGCAATGTCAACTATCTGAAAGACGTCTGTAAACGTCTAACTGACGCCTACCTTCAATAAAAAAAAAAGAATGAAAACCAAGCGTACCCGCCTCCCACCCATCACAGCGTTCTACTTAAAAGACGCAGAGCTCATCCTCCTTTCATTTCCACCACGGATAATAAACCGATTACTTCTGAGGGTTTGGATTATAATCTCAAACACCTGCGAAGAAAAACAGAGAGAGGGTAGTTGGGCTCACCTGTAGCTCCTGCTGCTCTTTGGAGAGCATCTTCTGCAGCATGTCGACCCTCTGGCTGCAGACGCCGCTATTCTCATCCTTTGAGGAGGAGGAGGAGGAGGAGGAGGAGGAGGAGGAGGAGGAGGAGGGAAATAAACAACAGGAGGAACTGTGCATTAGACGACGGACGAGGTAAAGATCATATATGTAATAATGATGCATTTAACGAATATTTAGGCGTGCAGAAGATATGCGAGAAGGGGAACGATGGGATGTAGAGACGCCACTACAGACGGTCCTTTATGAGTCGGCTATGAGGCAATAACATACACACACTTTGCATTTTGCACACTGTCTATATTTTATTTTATTTTGCACTGCTGTATTTGCACATGTTGTGTATATACATATATATTTTATATTTCACTTTGTATGCACAGTCACTGTTTTTCTTATATTCATATTTTATTTTGTATTTTATATTTCACTTTGTATAGTTTATGCACAGTCACTGTTTCTTTCTTATATTCATATTTTATTTTGTATTTTATATTTCACTTTGTATAGTTTATGCACAGTCACTGTTTCTTTCTTTCTTATATTCATATTTTATTCTTGTGTGTTCAGTTTATTGGTGCTACTGTGTCCACAAATTTCCACTTGATTTAATAAATTATATTTCTATTCTATTCTATTTAACAGATGATTCAATACGGCCGAAAAGCAGATCCACCATTAAAGAAATTACACTAAACAACACAACTATATACAGGTTCTTACACATGTTGACCAGTGGATTTCCAGGACTTTAAACCAAATTTCCATGACCAAACTGAAATCTCGGTATAAATATGAAAACTGTAGAAAATGTTGCGTATTTATTGAGAGATATCGCCGGCTTATATTTTAAGCGTCTGTCTTTAAAAAAAGATCTTAATTATTTCAAACTCGGCGTAATTGAAGATGTGATTTTAACAAATTTCCACGACTTCTCCAAAACTTTGATGATTTCATAAATATAATAATAACTTTATTTATATAGCACTTTTAAAAACAAGGTTTACAAAGTGCTCTACAAAAAAGGCCGTACCATAAAAGCATCGAACACAACTAAAACCAAACAAATAGCCAATTAAAATAAAAACATAAAAGGACGACATCACTTAAAAGCAGAAAAGTGGGTTTTAAGAAGTGATTTAAAAGAAGTTATTGATTTGAGTTTTTTTCCATGACTTTTCCAGGGTTGGAAATGACTATTTTAAAATTCCATGACTTGTCCAGGTTTTCCATGACCGTACGAACCCTGTGTATATTATAGCAATTATTAAATTAACTTTTACACGGGTGTCTGTGTTGCTCCAGTAACACCTGCGCTGACTGCTTACCTGTAAGAATGGTGCCCCATACCTTTTATACAGACTGGCATCGTTCCCACTTTGAAAAGGGGAAGTGGCGACCCGTATGAAAGAGCGTGGAGGTGAGGATGAGGAGGAGGGAGAGGAGGGAAGGAAAGCAAGAAACGAGGGGTCGACAGAGGGTAACTAACTGCGGCGGGTACCCATGGCGGCGGCGGGAAGGAGAGGCGGTCCAGAGCGCTGTAGGGCCGTTCTGCTGCCGGGGAGTTGGGAGACGAAATGCTGACCCCCAACATTTCGGACTCGGCTTCGGACAGAGGGATCTGGGCGAGCCCCGGGGGGCGGCCCAACACCGTGAGGGCCACATAGGAGCCCGCTGCAGAGGAGAGGAGAGGTCATCGCAAAGGAGGGTCAGTCCGACGTCAGTTTTAACGTGGCTTTTTGAACACCAGACGGGGAAGACTCACATTTGATAAGTTTCACCACCTTGATGTGATTCGAATGTGTAACAAGGGTCCCGTTAACCTGGAAGACAGCAACGGGGACATGATGAACGCGTGGAGGTCGGGATCGGGGTCCTTCATACAGTTATATTTTTTACTCTTTTAATGTTTTTTTTAACTCTTTTTGGCTACAATTACTTGTGGCTATACAAGCCCTAAAGAGCAGCCTGCGGGCCAGCCTGTACTTCAGCATTGCACATACTGGTTTATTTATAGCGGTTATTTATAGCTTTTTGCACTATCCTCGTGGATATAAACACTTAATCAATGCACACTTTATCTGTAAATTCTGTATACTCCCTACTCCCTGTGAACATGTGTATTGTTGATCTATCTATCTATCTATCTATCTATCTATCTATCTATATCCATTCAATGGGTTTATGTGACTCTGTCACGCTTCTTTCTGGTCACATGACGTCTATTCTGTCCATCCTGGAGAGGGATCCTCCTCTGTAGCTCCCCTGAAGGGTTCATCACTTTTTTTACCCCGTGAAAGTTAGTTTTTTCCTATTTTTGGGGAGTTTTTCCTGATCCGATGTGAGGTCAAAGGTCAGGGATGTCGTACGTGTACAGATTTTTAAATATTGGACCATATAAAATGAAATAAAGGTCTTTTCTAAACGGATGCCGAGACCAAAAGCTTCCGTCTCAGTGCAGCTTCACGCTTAACGTCTCCCTCCATGCGAGGAGATAAAAAGGCGGCAGACGCACACGGCGACCAGCAGGTGGCAGCCTACAGCCTCTTTATTGGCCTTGGACAAGAAAATAGTGACAGTTATTTTAAAATAAAGGCATGGAGAGAGATGTAAGCGATACCTTGATGATCCTATCTCCCGTCTGAACTCCCGCCCGCATGGCCGCCCCATCTGCAAAACAGGAAAAAGAAAAGAAAAAATTGATAAAAGCAACGGAAGCAGCGAAGAAAAGATGTAGATTACAATTGTAAGAATGAAATGGGTGGAGGAGAGAGGCTCGAGACCTGCAGCTTCGCGGTGTAATTGTTGATATTTCTGCACAGCGAATAGAGATAATAAAGCCCCGACAGACCAGATGCTGCAAAGCGACTATTTGAGTTCCATTTTGAGAAGATCATAACAGTGGTTATATTATAAGAAGGACCCGTTTCACAGCTCCACCCAAAACAAAGGGATTTAGGCATGAAACGGGTTATTATGAGATCCACGCCTGGCTCTAACGTCAGCAAACAGACGGAGTGTTTTGTAAACCAAAATACAATCGTACCCGAAACACTATTCCGATTTGAATTGTGAGTCCCTAGTACGGACATTTTTCGGAAGGACGTCGTCCCGTCTGATCGGAGGAGGAGGAGCAAGAAGACGAAGAAGCTGCAGAGAGATGCTGACGGGTACGTTTAAAAACAAAAATAAGTTGTATGAATTATTTAAAAGACTGAGCTACAGGGAGCAGCTCAGGGTGAAGTGTCCTGCTTAAGGACACATGGACTAGGGCGGGGATTGAACCGCCAACCCCCTGGTTGAAAGACAGACCGGCTGAAGTGCCCCACAGAGGAGACTACGTGTATTGCGTTGAGGCGAGTGAGTGACCGATGGTCTCTCTTTTACAGACCAGAAGGTTTCTATGACTCGATAACAGCCCACATGGTCCTCTACCAGACAGGAAGGACACACACACACACACACACACACACACACACACACACACACACACACACACACACACACACACACACACACACACAGAGGGTCCTGACAAAAAGACGATGAAGCAGAAGCTGTGAAACTACAGAGCAGGAACTGCAGTGAACGGCTTCACTTCTCTGATGAAGAGGTTCTCCGAGTCCCAATAACCCGTCACATCCGTGAGCTCACCGCAAACCACTGATGACAGTTTGATGCCAGAGCATCATCTTCATGATGAAGATGATGAAGAAAAAGATAGAAGGAAGCAAGGAGAAGAACAACAAGGAAGAACAACTAGGAGGAGGGGGAGAAGAAGAAAGAGGGGCAGGAAGAAGGGGGAAATGAAAAAGAAGAAGGACGAGGTGGAATAAGAAGGAAAAGAAGAAGAAGGGGGGAGAAGGAAAAAAAGAGTGAGAAGAGGAAGAGTGAGAAGGAAAAAAAAGAGTGAGGAGGAGAGAAAAAGGAGGACAGGAAGAAGAAGGACGAAGAAGAAAAAGATAGAAGGAAGCAGGAAGAAGAACAACGAGGAGGAGAAGAAGGAGAAGAAGAAGAAGGAAGAGGGGCAGGAAGAAGAACAACGAGGAGGAGGAGGAGGAGAAGAAGAAGAAGAAGGAAAAGGGGCAGGAAGAAGAAGGGGGAAATGAAAAAGAAGAAGGACGAGGTGGAATAAGAAGGAAAAGAAGAAGAAGGGGGAAGAAGGAAAAAAAGAGTGAGAAGATGAAGAGTGAGAAGAAGAAGAAGAAGAAGAAGAAGAAGAAGAAGAAGAAGAAGACTCACCTTCCTTGACGAGCTGCACGAACACGGGGTTGTCCCCGCTGACTGTGAGCCCGAAGCCGTTCTCATCTTTCTGGATGATGACACATCTCTGGACCAGACCTGGAGACACAAACACAGCAGAGTCTTCAGGAGGACCAGGAGGTCACACGGAGAAGGTCCGTTACCACGGGAACAGCCGCCCGACAGGAGCATCTAGTGAAGGACGCTTGTTTTAAGGTAAGGAAACGTCGTCGAGGGCAGTTCCACCTCCTTTTAGTCGCATCGTCTTCCTTCTCATTTGGCGACGAGCCAATACCCAAAAGATTAGAATAACTCGAGGGTCCTCCTGCGTGAGGAGGCGTTTTGAACGGGCGCTGCAGACGTGCGTCTAGTTGCAGCCTCCCGGGGGCCGGGAGGAGGAACGTTACATTTCAGGTTTCTTCACGAGGTGTAGCGTAGTAAAAAAAAAAAAAAAAAAGGAGAAGAGATTAGAGGTTATCCGACGTCTGCCCGACAACCGACTGGACCGACAGGACGGTCCGGACCGGAAGAACCACCCAGGGATGAAAAGAAGAAAAAAGAAGAAGCAACAGATACGACGTTGTCTCACGTCTTTGTGGATTATTAAATCAAAGCAAGCTCTCTTAAAACACACCGTAATAAAATAAAAACGAGACTTTATATGTAACTGAAAGCCGAGTGTGTGGGGGGGGGGGCCGATCGATGAGGGCGGGTGTGGGGTCGGTTGGGAGAGTGGAAGGAACGGGAGGCTTAAGACACACAGAGAGGTAAGGGGAAGCAGAAGCCCCAGGCCTAGGGTGGTGTGTGTGTGTGTGTGTGTGTGTGTGGGGGGGGGGGTAGGCAGAGTGCAGGGGGAAGGGAAAAAGAGGAGAGGGCAGGGGGTGTCAAAGGGAGAGAAAAAAGGTGAAAGCATATGCGTTGAGGCGCCGGTGTGAATGCGCCTCCAGATGTTGGCCTAACAGGTTTTGTGCTGGTAAGCCGAGAGGGTCGCCGGGCAGATTAATCCATCTTCACTCATGTATTATTCAGAGGTCGGATTGATCCGAAATCTGCACCGTTTGCTGAAACGCGAGGAAAAGGGAATAAACTGACCTATAAACTGACCTTTCGTACTCGCCTTCAGCCCCACCATCACCCAAAGGAGGAGGAGCCATTATAATAAATCATTGCAACGCAGTTTAAAAGGTCGGACGACTTTCCTTAAATCTAAAAAGGGCCGTTGAATGAAATTTAAGCGATGGTGTGGAATAAAATCTTTTCATAGGTGAATCTATTTCGTTGTAAATCGGACACGCCCTCGCTGGATATTACGACGGGAGATAATGATGTTGATAAACTGACGGGGGCGTGGCCACGATACGGCGCTCACACAGGGCTCTGACACATGTTGACTTTAAACCAAATGTCCATGACCAGACTGAAATCTCGGTATAAACATTTTTTTTTATGTTGCGTATTGAGAGCGTACGGCGGCTTATATTTTGAGCGTTTTTCTTTAAAAAAAAACGTATTAATTATTTCAAACTCGGCGTAAATGATGCGATTCTAACACATTTCCACGACTTTCAACAAACTTTTATGATTACATTTTTTTCCATAACCATTTCAGGACCTTTCCAGGTTTTCCATGAGCGTACGAAGCCTGCTTACAGAGCGCCCGCGCTACTCCGGCGTTTAAGCGGCAAAAAGCGACGACGTAGACGACCCGATCGGGTCTCGGCGGTCCCGGCGTGCCCTTCCCCCGATCGGCCACGCCCCGATTACGCGAGAATCTTTTTCAGAAAGAAAACAAACAATCCCCGCCGGTGATTCGTTTCAACGCGGACGACGAGCGTTCCCGGCCTCGCCGTCCACGCTAGCCGACGTCGTGCGGATAAATTCTTGCGTTTTATAAGTCGATAACGGCTCTGCGGAGATGTCGAGTCACGGAGGATTTTAACCGTTTCTTAATATGCGTTTTGTTCCACACAGAAAACTTTAAACAAAAAAAAAAAAGCATGAAATAATCTCCGGTGCGAGTAACGAGTCAGAGGCGAGTGTTGGCCGAATGTATCGAGCCGTAATCTCGTAATATTTAATTGAACTTTGAAGTACATTTTGATGACACCTGCAGCTTTGTAACCAAGTACGACGAATAAAAGCGTTCCGCGAGATGCGTCCGTTTCAGTATGAAGAACATTTTAATGTAAGTTTATTTCAAGCACCGCCTTTTAATCTAAAAGACGCCTATAATACTCTGGTGTATCTTCTGTAACTAAGCAACCGATCTACTTCCGGTTTAAACCAGCGCCCGCATGCAAAGTGTCCGTGAATAGTCACGTGACGTCACTTGTCAGCTGCATTAGCATAAAAAGGAAATCATTTTTCGCAAATAACGCCAAAGTACCGGCTGGACGTGGATTGTTTTTGTTTTTAACCCTCCTGTTATCTTCAAATTTGCTAATATTTTACCCGTGGGGTCAATTTGACCCCAGCCATTAAAACCTCCAGAAAATTATTTGAATTAATATTGTTTCTCAAGTTTAAGTGTCACTTTATGTTTGTTTGTTGACTATCTTAATAGCCCTTTAAATAAACAAAAAAGTTGATATTTCTGATATGTTTTACACAGTGAAAAACAGCCTGGGGTCAAATTGACCCCGAAGAACACCGATGCGTACGAGTTGCGTTCAGGACATTGAAAACATATCATCATGGGAATTTTATGTTTTCCCAGTTGTCCCCAATAAATTAGGAAAAGTCATGAAATATAAAGCAAAAAAAATATATATAAATATAAATAAAAATATGTTAATCTTTTTTTTTTAAAGACATTGAATGTGGTCAAATTGACCCCAAAGGTCACAGGAGGGTTAAACTTAAACGTCATATTGTGGATGTAGCCAGAGGCTCTTATTGTGGTACTTTTGTAGTTTGACTATGTTGAGGAAATGTTACTTTCTGTATTCTTGTTGATCTTAGTTTGTACTCTAGGTTGAATCACTTATTGTAAGTCGCTCTGGATAAAAGCGTCTGCTAAATGACATGTAATGTAATAATGTAAAGACCAGATATCAGCAGCAGCTGGTACTAGTGACAGCGGCCTTAATAATGAGTTTATTTTTCAAATAGACTAAATGTGAAGCCAGGCATCCAGTGGAAGTATTTTTGTTTAAAAAAAACAAAAAAAAAGGGAGTTAAAAACCCATCTAGCGGCGAGTTCACGCCGCGGTCTTCTCTGCGGCGGGCGCCACGCCGGCCTCTCCTGCAGGAGCGTCTTACCGCAGGACTCGGGCCTCCCCTCCGCTAGCACACTGCCGCTGCCTCTCCTCTGCACCGCCGGAGCTTCTGCTCACAGCGGCCAGCAGACCCCACAACACCCCGAGAACCAACACACGGGAAAGGAAAGACAAACACAGGACAGAGAAAATCATGAGGGAGGAGAAAATTAAATGAACAAACAGAAGTGTGATCAAAAAAAAAAAAGACGACATGATGATTTGGACGGGCAGGAGAGCGGTCGCTAAAAGTTACATTGGACAGCGTCTCGAGTCATAGAGGTGGTCTACCAACGCTTTGGTCCTATTTTTAGAAACTCTACGTCTTTAAATTCAAGCGCTTTTTGTTCAAGTGCAGATTTTATTGTGAAATGCACCAGGACCGGAATAGAATAAACAACATGTGTGGGCTTTGTGATCCAAAAGTATAAGATAATCCTTTCTTATATTAGTATTATTATATATAGTATTATTGTTTGAATACTTTCTGTGGCCTTACTTATTAACTGGGACAGAGATGGGGGAGTTTTATTTATAGTCAATGCATCGCAGTTTGACAATATTCAGTAAAATATGCAATCAGAACATTAAAATGTGCTTTTGTTTTGTCGCTGCACTCTGACGTGAACAACCAATCCATGTTGAATTTACAAGCTGGAGGTGGTTGCCATGGCAGCGCCGCTGACGGCCAACTCACACAGTGCAGTTTCACGATGATGCATTCAGGTTCAGTTCAATTAAAACGAGTATCGGGGTGACGGTAAATTATGTGTTAATGTGTAATCTCATAAAATGTAGTCAAATAAAAATACTATAACAAAGTTAAAGGATGACCGTAAGAGTTTTTGACATGATTTCTTTAACAGTCACGAGAATTAAATAGACTGAAGACTTGTGTTCCAGCTGCTGGGATTAAACAACAAAAGGATCTGCATCTGCAAATATGGATCATCAATAAATCCGCAAAGAAGCGTGATGGAGGGATTTCTAAAAGTTATATTTGCTCTCTCTTTTTCTTTTGCGCTGATCCGATCTGTGAGCGGTTTCATGATCCGAGTATCTGACGCCTCCTGCCCATCCTTAATAAATCCAACCCAGTATGAAATGATGACAGAAAAGATGACACCTAGTAGAACATCGAGAAAATACCATCAAAGAGTTCATGCAAGTTTCAGATAACAGAAAAAGGGGTTAAATAGACATACAGACTACCAGCATGCAGGCATGCAAAAAGGTCATGACACACACCCAGAACATGAATAACGTAAAGTATAATAATGTAGGGACGACGCAGCGATAAAAGGTTTCAATTAAATAAACAATGTTACTTTTCACGTTGTAGAAAGTGGAACAAACCATCGGAGAGACGCGTGGAAAGAGGTTTTAGTGCGTTTTCTTTCGTCTGTTTTGTTGCATCGTGCAGAGAGAAGCCGCCATGAGGGGTGGATGACTTTATATCTTTGTTTTGAATAGTGACATTTTAGTCATATCTTAAATCAAAGTGTCCCCGATTGCTGATCAACACGACACGAGGTGTCCGCACGTCCCACCCGGCGGGAAACTTCAAACGGGGGGGCATAAGGGGCTTCATGGCCGCCTTTAAACATACAGAGAACCGCTTTACGTTAAACTCCAAGAACCACGTGGCGGTTAAATGCAGCTGCAGATTGTTAGGGTCCTATAATTAAACCTTTTTTTGCATTATCGGCTTAAAATCCTGCAACATCTACAAAGAGACGTACGCTTCTAGCAAAGAGTCGGTATAACGCAGCGCGATGGAGGCCGAGCCAGGGACACACACACCATGCTGGCCATTATTTTGAAATAACACACACACACACACACACACACACACAAAGAAAGACAATGCATAAAATGAATCGTTATGCTTCAGTGGAAAGAATCAAACAATTGTCAGACGTCAAAGAAGTCAAATGAATGCACTATTTTTAAAGAGAACACAAAGTGCATAACACACACACACACACACACACACACACACACACACACACACACACACACACACACACACACACACACACACACACACACACACACACACACACACACACACACACACACACACACACACACACACACACACACACACACACACACACACACACACACACACACACACACACACACACCTATCATCGCCAATTGTTTCATGAGACCGTGTGTGTGTGTGTAAGAAAGAGAGAGAGAGAGAGAGAGAGAGAGAGAGATAGATATAGGAGGCACATAAAGTGATGAGTACAGAGAGATAGAGAGACAAAGAAGATGGAGAGTAAAGAAAGGACAGATGAAAGGAGTACGAGGCGGACGACAACAACAAGTGGAAAGTTACCTGTAGGGTCAAACTCATTGGAGGGAAGTGAGGTTTTGTCACTTTTGGGTTTCCTGTCGGGGGGGTGGTCTTTACTGAGAATGCTGCTGCTTCTAGAACACAGAGAGAAAGACGTTGGCGTTCACCCAGCATGCAACACTGTCATGGCGTAGTACTACGCTGCATGTGCACAAGACGCAGGCAAGCGGCGGTTCTGGGGGGGTGGGGGGGTGGGGTTGCATCAGCACACAGAACCAGCGATTGTTCGCCGTAGCGTTGGGGACGACGCGGCGAGTTGACCTCCCGAGTGCGCGTCTACTGTATAATGCGACGGCCGGGAGAGGATGTGGAGTGGCTGTGCCGAGTGGCCAGAGAGAGGACGCTCCTCGCGGGGCGGCGCCGCCGCCGCCGCCAGGCCAGACGCCGGCGTGAACCTCGGGGAGGCCGTGTGTGTGTTCTGCCTACGCCGGGCCCCGGCTGTGAAAGGCCACTGTTCTGCTCGCTGTGAAAGGCCGTGATGGACCGCCCTCAGAAGAGGGACCCCTTTGTCCCTCACTCGGTGTGTGTGTGTGTGTGTGTGTGTGTGTGTACATGAGTAGGATGGGGGGAGAGAGAGAGAGAGAGAGAGAGAGGGCATGTTTGGTCTGAGCTCTGAAGACTTCTGTTGCAGCACAGCACTTCCTCGCTGGAACTCTGCGTATGCAAACCACTGGTGGGTGTGTGTGTGTGTGTGTGTGCGTGTGCGTGTGTCTGTGTGTGTACGTGTGTGTGGCGACAGGATTTTTGCACCCAAAAAAAAAAAGAAAGGGTATTCTTACCGGTTTGCTTTCTTGGGAAACCTGCGAAGTGAAACAGAAGGCTCGTTAGTATCTCACCGCGATGCACTGAGATGCACACAAAGTAAATAGAAGATGAGCATTTATATTTATCTTTATATGCATGTATAGAGGCTGGGAAACAAGATGCCAAGCTGACAGCTCCCCCACACACACACACATATCGTGGTAAGCATGATAATCCCCGTCAAACATCAGTTCTTCAGCTGCCGATTAAGTCCTTTTCCAGGTCAAATGCCCTCAGCCTCTTAGATCTCAGCTCTGTGTGTGTGTGTGTGTGTGTGTGTGTGTAAAAATCATATCCTCATCACGTCCATGGCCTGTTTTCAGCCGAGGCCCCGAGACCGATTAATACCAGGAGGTTAAAGGCCGTATTTGCCGAGGAAGTGAAGAGATTTAAGTATCGACTTGAAAAGGAGACGCAGGGAGACGTTCAGGGTTCATTCTCTCTCGAGCTCATCTTGATAAAAATACTTTGACACAGGAAGTTCTTTCTTTTCTTCTACCTCACTTTGACTGCCTTGGACTGTAACGAGTGTGTTCAGCAGCAAAAATTAGCAGCAAAAAAACAACGTCCCCCCCATGTGGACCCAACAATGTATCCATAGTAACCTCTTGAGCTCCAGTTCCCTGTGTGGGATGTGTATCACTGTAATAAGACATATACGACAGAAGCCACACTTTGAAATAGGCCAAATTGCATTTGAGGTTCCACGTTCTCTAGAAGTCATCGATAACAAAAAGCTATTTAACCCTCCTGTTACTTTTGGGGTCAATTTGACCGCAGTCGATGTTTAAAGTCTCGAAATATATGATTGACATCATATTTGTTGCTTCATATTTCACAACGTTTCCTTATTTAATGAGGAGAATTGGGTAAATATAAAATGATGTCCTGAACATGAGTGCACGTCTGTGTTCTTTGGGGTCAATTTGACCCCCAGGCTGAAATAATCAACATTGTATCGACCTATTCTATAGGTTTTGGTTGTTTTGGATGATATTGAGGTCACTAGAACTATAACACACATTTTTTTTTAAATCTTCAAAGAGGTTTTTAGGCCCTAACATAACCAGCAAACCACTGATAGTTCACACAAGTTCACACATCAGCCTTCTAAACACTATTTTATTTAAGGGCTATTTAGTTATCAACAAACACACATTACGCACCTGACACATAAACATGGGAACTGAGATGTTAGAACATTTGAAGGTAAGGTTAAAGGCTAAACGTTAATCGTATACACTACCGTTCAAAAGTTTGGAGTCACCGAGAAAATGTTGTGTTTTCCATGAAAACTCACAGTTTTATTCATTAAATGAATACAAGATTAATACAAAATATAGTCAAGACATTGACGAGGTTAGAAATAATGATTTTCATTTGAAATAGTAATGTAGTTCTTCAAACTTGTCGCTCAAAGGCAGAACAGTTTTAGAGCTTCTATCACCAGCATAACTGTTTTCAGCTGCGCTCACATAAAAAGGGTTTCAATGTCAAGGAATAATCTGTTTGTGGAAAATGCAAAATCAAAAGTTAAACAACATTTTAAAAAAGGGGTTCAAGGGTTTTCTACCCCTCTGCTAGTCTTCTAAGGCAATAACACAATGCACCACTAGAACATGGAGATGTAAAAAACAGAGAATAGTCATTTACCACATGTATGTATAGATTTTTTTTCTTCTTTTTTCTAAGTGACCCCAAACTTATGAACGGTATTTCATCTATAAATGCATTTTCCCACTGCTCACCACACGTATTCAGGGTTGTTTTCGCTCTGAGGGATAGCAGTTCATTTCAAGCGAGGTTTGTCAATAACCTGGTGTTATTAAAAGTGTAAATGCGCAGCATTAAACTACAGAACAGTGGTACAATCACTCGGCGAGTCCTCCGCGATGGGACTCGTGACCAACGAGCCCACATTAACGCGTTCTCCCGGCGACAGTGCGTCCCTTTCAGCGCCGGCTGCAGCTGAATGGCCCGTTTATGAAAAAGCCTCAGACTGTAATAAGTTCCAGAGCCTCCAGCAGCAGCAGAAGAAGAAGAAGAAGAGAAAAAAAAACTAGCTCCAAGTAGCCCACTCCCTAAGAAACCTCGGAATCGGAGGGATGGAAAAGTCGGCACATAAACACACAGTGAACTGGGACACACACACACACACACACACACACACACACACACACACACACACACACACACACACACACACGGCAAAGCTGAGAAGGCAGATGTTGTTCTTGGTTCATCGTACAGGAACAAATAGAAACGTGACGGGCGAACCCAGTTCACGCTGTGAGTCACGCTCGCAGAAATAATGTTTTGAGCTACTTAATGTTTTAATACGCGTTTTATTCATGTCGAAAAAAAAGATTTGAAGAGAATTAGAAGGAATTACATTTTTTTAGAATATTGAGTAGTAACTATATTTTAAATAACCACAGAGCCTAGGGGTAATTTAAGCATAGCAAACGACAACAACAGCGGAGCGTAAAGCTTCAACTGCATCGCCGTGGGTTAGATGACGTGACACACACACACACACACACACACACACACACACACACACACACACACAGACACACACACACACACAAAGATAACATCTTTAAAGCGATGGCGCTGGTTGTTATTGTGACAATTTAATGTAATTTAATGGCCAATTAAAAATGATCGCGCTGCACAGCATCCTGTATCTCAGCGGCCTCTTGATTAGAGTTGGTAAAAAAACACCAGAACTTACGGGATTGGCGTGAAATCAAGTTTTACAGCTGACAATGTTCAATGTTAATATTAAATAAGGTAAAGCTAAAAATAAAATGTTAAAATATACTCCAACGACAGTTCTCTCTTTAAATTTCTCTTTAAATAAGCGAAATGGAGCGTAGGAAAGAACGTTTTTCTTTTAAAAGCCCAAAAACAACAATAATACGACGACTCACCGGCATAATTACACAAGACACGAGTGCAGAAGAACCTCATCGCGACGAGAAACATCGGAAGCCTTAAAGCGCGACTTACAACCTACGATAGAAACTGTTCATTTAAATATACAAGTGTTGAACCAGGTGTTAAACGCAACGTGTGACGTTACACACAACTCCAAAGACGCAGAATTATGTCCAGAAATTGCACGTAAAACAACTTTAAAGTACTTGATGTGGGTTCTTCCACTATAAAAAGGGCGGACAGCTACGTCACCTCGGCTGAGGTTTGTTATATAAGTCGTCCGTGGCAACGACAACGCCGTGATATGCAACTGGAAAAATGACAGCGGCGTCGTGACTAAGAGAATTCTGAGAGGAAAAGTCACGAAGAGACTCCAGTAGGCACCGGGAAGACGACCGGCCACATTAAAAATCTCTCTCTCTCTCTCTCTCCCTCTCTCCCTCTCTCTCCCTCTCTCTCTCTCTCCCCCTCTCCCTAACAGTGGGCTCTTGCGTAACATCCCAGTGCATCCCCAGTACAGCCTCATAATGGCTCCCCATTGGTCTCCGTCCAGTAGACAACAACGGTGTATTGTTCATGTCCCTGATGACACCCTTAAACACTTCTCTTTAAGAACAATAAACAACGTACAACCAGAGCTTCAACAAGTCAAATGATGAACAACCGCATACTTCCGTACTCTTCGATAGATCGTTGGACCAAAAACTTGGATAACTCGACTTAGACTAAATTATTAATTGAGACATTTATTTAAATTTAGCTCTAGAAAACACACACATTGTGAGATGCAATGTAAACAGCAGTCCTGCGCGAGCGTGGGATTTAAGTAATCAATATCGCTCGTTATATACATTATACCGAGTCAATTTTGAATCCATAAAGTCTACAGACGCCTTTGCTTCGATACGAATGGAACCGATAACTGCGGCCGACTCGTTATGCGTGTTGACGTCGGGACATTCAGTCGACAGATGTTTTCCTCGGCTCAACTCTCCGGATCCAGATATAAAAAGCCTCCACGCCCGAGCGAGGACCTCTTTCTCCACGGGTCCATTAAATGAGTGAGAGAGAGAGAGAGAGAGAGAGAGAGAGAAGGCAGCGTCAGAACAGGGTGGGATGGGAGGGAGGGGCGCGGCCCTGGAGCGGGCCTGGGCTTGAATGCTCCATTGAGGTTTGGTGTTTTGATGGAAAACCGTGGCAGAGCCGGGCCGAGTGCAGCAACGAGGGCGAACGAGACCAGAGCATGAGAGAGGGAGGGAGAGAGAGAGGGAGGGAGGGAGGGAGGGAGGGAGGGACTCTTGCGCTCACACACACACACACACACACACACACATACACACACGGCCATTTCTGTGAACGGGTCTCCCAAAACTGAAGGAGGAAGGGAAAAAAAGAAAAAAGTGAACAAAAAGAAAACGACACGATTCAGGGGAAGCGCTTCAGGTTATTCTCAGTTCCTCTTTAGGATTTTGTCTCAGCGGATAAAAAAAAATTAAAAAATTAAAAAAAAGGCGCAGAGAAGTTTCACTTCACGTCGAATTGCGAGCGTCTACTTGAATGTTTAAAAAAAAAAAAAAAGAGTCGACTGAGAAATACGTTGGCAGATTACATCCGATGTGCACCACGGATTTTTTTTCCGGAGTTGCTGCAGAGATCTGGAGTTTCCTCCCGAAAAGAGTGACACGGCTCACAGGTGGAGGTGGAGGAGGAGGAGGTGGTGGTGGTGTTGTTGGGGCGAGGGAGGAGAAGCTGGGCGTGTCTGGAACCGGGAGAGGATTGGATGGTTTTTGGGAGACTCGAGGTGTGTTTCATTCCACAATGAATTTTAAGGGAAAGAAAACATGGCGAACTGGAGCGTGCAAAAAAGAAAAAGAAAGAAAAGCCACCGGCGACCGCACGACGTCCTCGGCCGCGTTTTAGAGCCGAGTCGCGCCTCGTTATCTACGCCTTCTCTGCAGTCGCTCTATTAAAACCGGTGTGCGATTATCTCTCAATGCTCTTATGAAACCCGAATTCACAGCTGCGGCCTGTCAACACACACACACACACACACACACACACACACACACACACACACACACACAACTGCACGTGCGCACACACACACACGTTGTTATCTCATCTCTATACCTGAGTCACACAATGTGGGCGCGCGCACAAACACAGCGCCGGCGTTGCGTCACCGCTTTCCGCTCCTCGCCGCCGAGCGTCTCCACCGGCGCTACGCCTTTAAACCTCCGTCTGTCTGAACGACGGATTAATATCAAACGACGCTCAACCCGAGAACTGGTAATCACACCGTTTAGCGCCGTGTGCATTGGGTTTTAAGAAAGAGAGCGTATGAGACGGAGAGAGAGAGAGAGGGGTGGAGGAGGAGGGGGTACGGTGTGTGTGTGTGTGTGTGTGTGTGTGTGTGTGTGTGTTAGAGGACGAGAGCAGTGGCTCTGGTGGAGCTGGAGCTCCAGCCTGGGGGGGGAAAGCGGTGCCCTTTCTGCCCCAATAAACCTCATCGGGATTCCTGACGCGAGGGCCGGGGGGGGGGGGGGGGGGGAGAGACATTTCTTCACGCTACGCTGTCTGCTGCGCTACGACACCGGGAGAGAGAGGAAGAGAGGGGGAGAGAGGGAGAGAGGGGGAGAGAGGTGGCGCAACACGCTACGTCGTCTACGCGGCCGTCGGTCACTTTTTCATAATCCTCGAGTAACTTCTTTCGAACCCGGGTATCTTTGAGTGGAGACATATTGTACGTAAGAAATGTTCTCAACATTTAGTTTGAAACCTTCAAAATAAAAGCACGGGATATTTTTCTTACATTTCCTGAAGAAAAGGGGATTATAAGTCTTTCAAATCGTCAGCGGGCCACGTGAAATGACGCGGCGGGCCGGATTTGGCCCGCGGGCCTCGTGTTTGACACCTGCGAGGGACACGTGGACACTCGCATGACCCGTTGACCGGCGCCGATCTTAAAAAAAAAAAAAAAGGAAAGAAAGTAGGAACGGCTTTCGAAAGCGGGTGAAACCTTTGAGTAAAAGCACATGAATAATTATAACCCGATTAACTCACTTTCTACGGGGAGCAGTGCAGGGTTAAGTGCCTTGCTCAAGGACACAGCGACTAGGGCGGGGATCGAACCGCCACGCCCCTGATGGGAAGACGGACTTGCGGCTGACCCAGAGTCGGCCCGTCGACATTCGCGTTGCGTCTTTAGCCAACGCAATGCAACGTCACGTCTTATTACATACTTATTACACTTTTTCTTCCCCACCCTGCTCCTTTCTGTCTTGTTGCCATCATCATCATTTAAAGTGATTGGTAAAAGCCTTCTGCACTCGACCTGCGCTCTGGCGCTGGATCTTGTTGCGTAAGAGGGATGAGACCCTGAATCAGCAGAAAAACAGGCAGCGCAAGATTAATGGCCGCGCTGCAGCAGCCTGTACGACACGGTCTCTCCTCAGAACACGTTCACGTCCAGCAACCGCACTCGGAGCCGGGGTGGGGGGCGCAAACCGACGGCCAATCAGCTACTGCATCCACTTCATGCTGCAAAGATTTCCTAGACACGTACACTGAAGAACAGATCTGTGTTGCATGTTTGTCGATTTACATTTTCCAAGGTTCTTACACATGTTGACCGATTTCCAGGACTTTAAACCAAATTTCAAACTGGAAAATTGTGCATATTGAGAGCGTGCGGCTTATATTTTCAGCGTCTTTCTTTAAAAAAACACATCAATTATTTCAAACTCGCCGTAAATGATGTGATTATAACACATTTCCAGGACTTTTCCAGGACTTTAAACCAAATTACCATGACCAGACTGAAATCTCGGAATAAACATGAGCAATTTAGAAAATGTTGCGTATTGAGAGCGTACGCCGGCTTATATTTTGAGCGTCTATCTTTAAAAAACACAAATTGTTTCAAACTTGCCGTAAATGATGTGATTAGAACACATTTCCGTGACTTTTCCAAAACTTTTTAGGATTTAAGTTTTTTTCCAGGACTTTTCCAGGCCTGGAAGTGACCATTTTAAAATTCCAGGACTTTTCCAGGTTTTCAATGACCGTTCGAACCCCGATAATCAATTTAGCGTGAAAGATGAAATGTAAACGGCGGATCCTCCTCTGTTGCTCTCCTGGAGGTTTCTTCCCCTTTTTCCCCCTGAAGGGTTATTTGGGAGTTTTTGGGACAGGGATGTCTATGTGTACAGATTGTAAAGCGCTCCGAGACAAATCTGTAATTTGTGAAATTGGGCTATACAAATAAACTGAATTGATTGGTCTGTGCGGTCTGCAGAATATCGTGCGTCTTCACAAGTGTCACAGTGGGCTCGAAGGCACACGCCTAGTCTTAAATGGACAAGTGATGAGATGACACTTGGGGGGGAGGGGTGGGGGGGGGGGAAGAGACACAGCTCTCTACCCCCCCCCCTAGTGAAAGTAACGTCTGGGCCCTGAAGCTCTCTTGGCTAACGGGGCAGGATTGAAGAGGTGTCCGCAAGCATCAGCGTCACAGGCTGCTGGGTGATGATGGACGCCCCCCCCACACTACTCAGAGCTGAGGCCTGGACTTTACCCACACTCCGACACCACGACCCCAAAGGCACCGCCGGCTCTCCTCCTCTCTGCTCGCTCGCCTCTGCGATCTCAGCGTCCCTTTATTCCCTTTAGGCAGGCCTGTCTCGACGAGACACAAAGAGAAAAAAGCAGATACTTCCACCCGCCCACTTTCCATTTACAGGGTTCTTACACATCTTTCCCATGACTTTAAACTAATCTCGGTATTCACATGAACAATTTAGAACATTTTGCGTATTGAGAGCGTACGCCGGCTTATATTTTGAGCGCTTTTCTTTAAAAAACATTAATTGTTTTAAAGTCGGCGTAAATGATGTGATGATAACACATTTCCATGACTTTTCCAAAACTTTTATGATTTACGTTTTTTCCAGGGCTTTTCCAAGCCTGGAAATGACCATTTTAAAATGTCATGACTTTTCCAGGTTTTCCACGACCGTACGAACCCTGATTTACACCCGGCTAATTTATGAAGGCAAATTTGATGCGACGGTAACACTGCCTAACCTCGGGCCTTAAAGAGTAGGATGGCAGCCAGAGCCTTCAGGTATCAGGCTCCTCCTCTTTTATGGAGCCAGCTTCCACCTTCAGGCAGACAGTCATCTCATTAAGAGTAGACTTAAGTCATTACTATTTGATAGAGCTTATAGTTATGTCACCTGGTCCCTTTACATCTCTTCATCACACATTATTAACTCTAAAAAAAAAAAAATTGAGTTGAAGAAAATGTGTTAATGATGGAGAAAAGGGCCGACGGCAGCAAAGAAAGGAATGAGTGATCGGTGCGATGGAGAGAGCGCGTGTTAAGGAAAGTGAAATGGGATCTGGCAAGAATGGACAAAGTACGGTGAGAGTTGGTGTGTGTCTGCCAGAGTGACACCCGGGTGTGAGCCGAGTCTTCCTCAGGTCCTCATGGACGTTCGGTAAACAGAACCAAGAATAGTTTTTGCCTTTCTGTGGTGATTTTCAGCAGTTAATCGTTTACAACGCAAATAATTCAAGCGATAATCAAAAGCCGGCGCTCCAAATCCAGGAAGAAACTGACGACATTGCAGATAAAATGCTGCAGAGAGAATATCGGCAACCCCTCTGAACCACAATGTGACCGTGTTGTCAATAACAAAACTCATTTCCAGAGCATCGCTTTAAAAAGACATCACCGGCAATCGTAAGCGACGGTAGAATAACTCCAAGCTGGCACGAGGGAATTACAAGATAGTTAGACGATGCACCACTCGAGTTAGAACTAGCTTTTAAAATAATAAGTCACAAAGTAGTGGAATGAGTCAGAATACAGGACAAGTGCATTTCCTTTTGTCTTGAAATCCAAGTGTTAAGACTGAAGACTATTTCACCAACGGTTCATATTAAAAGTAACAAGACTGTTCAAGATGTGAGACCAGGAAACAAGGAATCAATAATTATATAAAACAGACACGTCTGTGTTTCTTAGAGCTTCCTAACTAGTTTTCCTCATGCCGTCCCCACGGGAGACAAAGTGACTTTCTGTCTCACAAACCACAACTTCACCGTGGAATTGAACCAACAGCTCTCCGACACAGAATACCAAATTATACCGTGAAATCGCAGAGCGCCGGGTTCACACACATTTTGACCGATGGATTTCCAGGACTTTAAAGCGAATTTCCATGACGGAACATTTTGTGAAATCTCGGTCTGCACGTGGAAAAAGTGAGAACATTTAGCATTTAAACTACCGATGACAATTCCAAAGCATACAGTATAGTACATATGAATATAAAAAATATGAATATAAAAAATTAATAAATATGAATATTATATTATATATATTTTTATATAATAAAGAAATATGAATATAAAAAAAATGAATACATATGAATATATTAAATTGTATATATATATATATATTTATTATATATTTGTATATAATAAAAAATATGAATATAAAAAATAAATAAATATGAATCATATATTATATATATATATAATAAAGATATATTAATATAAAAAACGAATAAATATGAATAATATATATAATATATAATTTTATTTTTTATATATAATAAAACAATATGAATATAAAAAATGTCCATGACTTTACCAAAACATTTGGGATTATATTTATTATTATAAGACTTTTCCAGGCTTGTAAATAACCGTCGACTTTTCCAGGTTTTCCACGATAGTACGACCTTGGGAGCTGTCGAGTTTGATTGCGTAATGCCTCGGACACACGCTGGAAACCACGAGGCACGTAGGTCGGGTTGCGCCCGACGTTGCTAAGCGACTGCAATTCAATTATACGAGACTATTATGTCATTAAAACGTTGTGCGTGGGAAGGCTGCGCAGTAAAATAAATCAACCGATACATATTTCGCCCTGACCGAAAATGACAGAATAATATCGGTCCGCTGTAATAGGGTTGTCCCTCGTCACGTGACACGTGGCGCCCGTGTTACCAAAGTTTAAGTGTTTCTCAGGGCGCGGTGATCGCGTCGACACAGCATCGCTCACTCGAGCACGTCATCATGGCGTCCGTCTAGACGACGATGGATTGAGACGCGCGAGAAACGCGACATGCGTCTGGGCCCTGAGGCCACTGTACTGCATCACAGCATTGCACCTTAAAACAAGAAGGAAAGATTAAGTACTACTTTAGGTTGCTCTTTAGAAGACGTGTTGTGAAAACACAATGTATTGTTAGCCTACCGTGTAAAAAGAGGCCCTTGATTTTAATGAAATATTGAACAGAGAATAAAATGTGAGTATAATCCATAGTCTATAATCCATAAATAGGTCTGGGGGCTTTCCCACCTGCTCAAAACATGGAGCATGTAGATCACAGGTGTCAAACAAAAGGCCCGCGGGCCAAATCCGGCCCGCCGCATCATTTAATGTGGCCTCCGAAGGCTTGAAAGACGCGCGATTCCCTTTTCTTAAAGAAATTCAAGAAAAATGTCCCATGCTTTTATTTTGAAGGTTTCAAAGTAAATGGATTTATGTTGTGATATAAGAGACTTGTTTCTTATGTGCAATATTTCTACACTGAAATAGACAATAACCAAATGCAAAGAGAGTTATTTAACACCATGTTCGAGGAGTTTATAAAGCGTTTCCGGCCCTTTAAGAGGGCGGCCGTGATGCCGATGTGGCCCACGGTGAAAATGAGTTTGACGCCCCTGGTGTGGATGGCTAAGATACCACCTTCGTCACATTTTGAGAAGAGAAACAATGAGTTGTGACCAAGTAGGAATGGAAAAGAAAGACCTACACTATTTAAAGTAAGGGAGAAAACTTATTTTGTCAATCGGTCAAAATCCCCATTTTTTTTTTCCAGGCTTGAACTACTTATTTTTGCCAACTTGCAAAATATAAAACATTATCTATCAGTTGAAGCACACGTGTTAGGCGTGTAACAACATGTTTCCCTGCATGCTGTGCTGGGGGCCGTTGCTCTTCGGATCAGAGCTTAAAGCGACTCCTGGATTCTCCTTTCAGGGCGGCGGCGGAGCAGCTGACGCAGCTCGCCTCGCCTCGGTGCTGACGAGATGGAGTCGAAGCAAACTGCATTATGTCAGAGAGGGATGCCAAATACGGGAGACGCATTAAAAGCAGAGCGACCCGTCAGAACTACTCATGAAAACAGTCAACGCGAGGCTCCTACGTTGTTTTCCTTCGGTGTCGACGTCATTCTGGATCAATCGATCGACAAATATCAATATATAATAATTTGGATTATATATTTATTTGCTGGTTGCAGGAACTCAAAAGCTGTTTTTGTTTGTTTTTGGGCTGTTGGACTGACAAAACAAACAGTTATGTTACAATTAATGATATTTCTGAGTTGCAACTCCAATGCATTAACTAGCCGCATGCATTGCCTCTCAAACAGGGCAGCAATGAACTCAAACTCCCAGCAGCCTCTCTGGATGTACCTGGCCTACACTGGCGGAGGAGCGTTCAGCGGGACGGCCAGATTGCTCAAACTGAAAGCTATTGTTTACTATTAGTGATGTCACCGGCACCACTTCCCGGGAGGGCCTCGGGGAGGAGGGGGGGGGGGGGAGAGAGAAAAAACGTGGAGCTCAGCAGAACTCTGTGACAAAGAGCTAACGGCACACTAAACTGACCCGTGGGCTGGCAGCCCCAACCCCGACGGACGCTGGACGCTGGACGCATACTCCTAACAACGTGCAAAACAACATTGGGAGGTGGAGAAGGCGAGGACGGGGAAATACAAAGAAGACAAAAGCTTTAAAATCAATAGAAGTCATTATCAACCACTGTGGAAAACACCCTTGAAATCAGCAGTTAACCCTCCTGGTACCTTCACATTCACTCACATCTTTTACCCTTTTTGACCCCAGCGGTTTAAAACCTCCAGAAAATGATTAGAATTAATATAGTTTCCCAAGTTTAAGTGTCAGGCACTTTTTGTGTGTTTGTTGACGACCTAAATAGCTCTTTAAATAAATTAAAAAGATGATGTTTCTTATATGTTTTACAAAAACAGCCTGGGGCCAAATTGACCCCGAAGAACACCGACGAGTACGAGTTGTGTTCAGGACAGTGGAAACATATCATTGTGTGAATTTTATGTTTTCCTAGTTGTCCCCAATAAATTAGGGAAATCCATGAAATACGAAGCAAAAAAATGATGTCAATCAGATTTTTTGAGACGTCAAACATTGAATAAGGTAACAGGAGGGTTAACAATATGTCAGTGCAACAGCGGTGGTGCAGGGCTAGCTGCTCGTCACACTGTACATTCGTTTACATTAACATCACGGTTTGCATTATTCTCTGCTGGTATGTGACTTTAAGGACCCGGAGCTTGGGAAAGCCAAATAAAACAGCCTCACATTAAAGGATGTCAACCAACTCTGACAAAAAGAAACATGAATAGACAACAAACTAGCGAATCAAAGTTGACAAAAATACCGTATGATATACTACACCGTTTAAAATAAACCTAAAATTGGGTGTTTCGTAACATCCAGAATATCTCTGATTGGACAGAACAGATTCATTAATTTCACTTATTTAAACAAACTAGACACATGATGGTGTCATCGACAGCATTGGGGTAATACTATGTTTTTTTTAAACACACACACACACACACACACACACACAATAGCACTTGGTGCCAGCTCCTGTTGCCATCAGTGCAGTGGGGGAGGGGGTCATGTAGAACGGGGTTGGGCTTTAGCCTCTAGCTCGTGCTCCAGCCAGGAGGAGATTTCAGATCCCAACCTGTGCCATAAAGCTTCTCCTCCTGCTCCGATCCTACAGACCACATTCCAATGTTTTGGGACTTCTCTCCTCGCAAAGTATGTGGGATTCAGGTGCAGCGGCCAGAGTACGTCATGTTGACGATAAAAAAAAACTCTTTATCCTCCAGGTAGGAAAATATAGGGGAATTAATGATTGTACAGGGTTCGTAGTCGTACACATGTTGACCAATGGAATTCCAGGACTTTAAACCAAATTTCCATGACCAAACTGAAATCTCTGTGAAAATGTAGTATTCAAACAATGAGAATTACAAAGCGTACAATATACCTTAAATGAAACAAATGAATGAGAGACGATAGTTTGATTGAAATAATAAACATGATTACACATGTGTATTCCTAGAGTCAAACTATTATCCTTTATGTGCAAATCCATCCGTTCGGACTCGCCGTACGCCGGCTTATAATTTGAGCGTCTTCCTTTCAAAAACATAAGAATTATTTTAAACTCAACGTAAATGAACGTGAATATAACAAAATGTCTGTGACATTTACAAAGCTTTTGGGGTTTAAGTATTTTCCATGACTTTCCCAGGCCTGGAATTGACCATTTTAGATTTCCATGACTGTACAAACCCTGATTGTAAAGATTGCAATAACAGCATATTGACAACTTATATCCCAAAGGATCAGGACTATACCGCCTGATGAGTCTCTGACGTTTAGTGTTTTCTTTGGGTATTGACACTTCATTTCGCCTGCTGGCTTTTCACCAACAGTGTCAAATCTCCCGGTTTAAGATGACAGACGCCTTATATAAGGCGATGAATTGGCTCCGGGCCTGTCGAGAATCCAGAGACTGTTGTAATAGGTGCAGGAGAAGGTTAGGTTTAAATGGCTTAGATGTAATAGGGATGTTGAAAGGTGCACATGGATCCCAGGCGACTGCTCCCTGGCACACACACACACACACTCTCTCACACATACACACACAGAGGCAGGCCTTCTCAATCCTCGGACAAGTACTACTTTACTGTCTGCAGAGAACTCCCCATTACCCATGCTGAGATCAGCAGAGTTTCCATCAAGATCCGAATGTCCCTTCCTCAGTAATTAGATTGTTTAACGTAGTTATTACCGAGCACAGCACCACAAATGAGTGCTTTACTTGGACCTTGTCGAACATGTTTTCATCACAATGTGGGCAAAGAAACGTTGACAAAATGTCTGTGAAGAATCGAGGTGTGCATGTGTGTACGAAGGACTGTGCATACTGTACCTGTCAGTGAAGCTGGACTGTGTGTCACTCATTGGGCTTCCGGTTCTAGATTTGCAGCAAATTATATCCGATTAACATTTTTCCCCCAAGAGTGTGATGAGCCGATTTTCTGGAGCGTCCTTCTCTGGCATAAGTTCTGAAGTAGGCTGGGATTTATTTCGAGAACGGTGTTGAAGATATGTAATACGTGTAGGAGACTGTTGGGGTTGTGGCAAAAGGCACGTCCAAACACCGGATGAGACCCAAAAAAAACAACAACACTATGCTATCTGTGAGCCAATAACGTCACTCCTCTCCAAAATAGAATAGCAAGGAATCGACAGGGCATATCTAAAAAAAAAATTAAAAAAAATTTGGGCCTCCTCAGATGATATCCCAACGCGACTATCAACAATATTTTGGCAACACGAGGGAAGGAAATGCACTGCGTCAGCTGGCGAAAGTTGTCTTTGCGTGCACGAACTCCTCGTATGAAATCCTTCAGCGTTCACATCGCAGTTTCTCCGTCCGATATGAAACGTGTGCACACACACACACACACACACACACACAGTATCCGATGTGAGAGACGCCGTGGCCCTGCGATGCAGCCGGTCCGCCGCCGCCGCCCCGGTTCGGATGAATGGCCTCGGTTCCTAAATGGTCCGTGGAGATGCTGGAGCTCCCACCGCCGGTCCCGCTCGGTCTTCCTCGTCCCCAGAAGAGTGTGCTTCCTGCGGCGGAGTCGACCCTCCCGTGACCATGAAGAACGGCTCGATGCGGAGTGCAAAAAAAACGACCCGTGTTACAAATTAGCAACTGCTAATGTTATATCGGTGGAAAGACGGAAGATAGGGGGAAATGTCGAGAAGGGGGGGGGTGTTCAAAAAATATATAAATAAATAAAAAACTTCTCACGGAAGGCAGGCTGTTGTTGAATCTCGACAGCTAACTTTAACAGCTAACAAAACAGACGAGCTCTATCAGCGAAAAAAAAAAAAAAAAAAGAAGTAGAAAAAAAAAAACTTTGCTCCGTTTTGCTGTCGTTTCGAGTGCAAAGTAAGCGAAGTCCCGTTCACAACAATGAGCCGGGGCCAACGGGCGAGAAACACACACGACACGGGCATGGACGTCGAGCTGGCGTTACGATACGTCTCCGTAATATGTCCTTTAAAAAAAAAAAAAACACAAAAAAGAAGAAGTCTCCTCAGGGAGGAGGGGGGGGGAGGGGAGGAAAAAAAAAGACACGCCAGTTGGAAGTCGGTTAGCGGCGCGCGACGCTCCTTGACTCCATGTTTCCAGAATCCAGTCGTTTGTCGGCAGAATTCCCGTGGATGGGAAGCAGGCTAGCCGAGCGGCTAACGGGACAGAAAAGTAACAGCAGTAACACCAAACACGACACGAAGGCCCACCCAGAAAAGGGGTTAACGTCAAACGCTGTTTTTCTTCTCTAACAGCGAGACGTTATTTTGTTCGAGGGAATTAAAAGTTGTTAAAAAAGCGGTACCGGAAGAAAAAAAAAATCCCACTTTCTGCCGCTAGCAACGCCCTAGCCAGCTAGCCGTTTGGAGTCCGGTAGCGCCTCCGATAACCACTTCCGGCGGGGAGATGGGAAACTCGTTTTGTTTCAGCATGTTGGGAACACGGAGAGATAATGACAACAGTGTGGTGGAGGAGAGCAGTATTACTTCATAAACTATTTAAGTGTTTTAAATGATGTATACATTCCTTTATACTAGGTATGAACGGGAAATAAACGGAAAATAATGACAACAATGTGATGACAGTATCTATTACTGATAGTAATAGTGGAGGATAGCAGTATTACTTTATATAGTATTTAATTGTTTTATATAATGTATATATTCCTTTATTCTAGGTATGAACGGTAAATAAACTGAAATAATAACAATGTATAGTGGAGGATAGCAGTATTACTTTACATAGTATTTCATTGTTTTATATGATGTATACATTCCTTTATACTAGGAATGAACGGAAAATAAACTGAAAATAATGACAACAATGTATAGTGGAGGATAGCAGTATTACTTTATATAGTATTTAAGTCTTTTATATGACGTATGCATTCCTTTATACTAGGAATGAACGGAAAATAATGACTACAATGTATAGTGAACGATAGCAGTATTACTTTATATAGTATTTAATTGTTTTATATGATGTATGCATTCCTTTATACTAGGAATGAACGGAAAATAAACGGAAAATAATGACTACAATGTATAGTGGACGATAGCAGTATTATTTTATATAGTATGTAATCGTTTTATATGATGTATACATTCCTTTATACTAGAAATGAACGGAAAATATAATGACTACAATGTATAGTGGAGGATAGCAGTATTACTTTATATAGTATTTAATTGTTTTATATGATGTATACATTCCTTTATTCTATGTATGAATGGAAAATAAACGGAAAATAATGACTACAATGTATAGTGGACGATAGCAGTATTACTTTATATAGTATTTAATTGTTTTATATGTTGTATACATTCCTTTATTCTAGGTTTGAACAGAAAATAAACGGAAAATAATGACAACAATGTGATATTACTTATTACTGGTAGTAATAGTGGAGGATAGCAGTATTACTTTATATAGTATTTCATTTTTATATATTCTATATAAATTCCTGTATACTAGTTATGGATAACATTTTTTAAAAGATCGACAAATTTGAAGGAAAAATATTTGATTTCTTTCCTTTCTTTTCTTTAGAGTAATATGCTAATTCTAATCAATAAATCAAGTTAATACTAGCCTATGGATTAAAAAAAACAGATAACCAATTAACACATTTTATGAAAATAATTTGATATTTTTGTCTTTCAGAGAAATAGCTAAATATAATCAATAAATCACTAGTTTAAGCTTCTCAAATGTGAATATTGTGTCTTCTTGATTTTGAAGACCTCAGACACTGTGGACAGTTTAATGGAGATACAGTATTGTATTGTTATGTATGGTATACTAGTTCATAGATTACAAAAATAGAATCCCAATTAGTCGACTTATGATTGAACAATTTAAAGAAAAATAATTAGATTTTCTTTCTTGCTTTATTTTAGAGAAAAAGCTTAATCTAATCAATAAATTACAAGTTAATCTTCTCAAACAGTGTGGTGCAACTATACTTATACTACTGGTACCAATAGTGGAGGATAGCAGTATTACTTGATACAGTATTTTCCTATATACTAGGTTATGGACATCAATTAGTCCACTCATGATGGAAACAAATTTTCTCTCTCTTTTTTTAGCAACAGCTAATCAATAAATCACTAGTTCAAGCTTCTCAAATGTGAATATTGTGTCTTATTGATCTTGAACACCTCAGACACACTGGGGAAATTATTATGGAGACGTTTTACCGTTTGTTGATTATTTCTTGAGACAAACCTATCAATCGATGAACTAAATATGTCTTTTACAGACTAAACAGTCTTATTGATTGTATAATCAGTATATTGATTGGTAAAGGAAATACTGCGTATAATTGTGTTGGACAGATATTGCATGATTGCTTGCATTTCCATGGCAGAGAAACCAGCATTCATCCTTTTCCAGTAAGATGTCGCTTTCCTTCAGGTGGTTGATTAACTTGGTGAGTGTGTGTGTTGTTGTGTGATTATTTGCGATGGTTTTGGTGGCTTTCTGTCGGTCTGTGGTTGGTCTGAGACTGGGAGAATGTAGTCATTATGTTCATTATTTACAGCTTACGGTCCACTCCCAGCCCATCGTCAACAAGCAGTGATGAAACGGTCTTAATCCACAGAGAAAAGCTTGAAAGATAAAGACGCAGAGGGAAAACACACTGTGTGTGAGGAAGAGTGTAACAGACAGAAAAATTAAATATAAATTCACAAGTCCAGCTGGAGGCATTCATTCATGTCTGTGTATTTATTTAGTTTTGAATTAATCTGCAGACTACTGCGGTGCAAGTGTACACAACATTTAAAAACAGACACGATACTCATTGATATTCATTGATCCCACTAGCAGTCCATTGATTATGTTTCTATAATTTCCGTCGCTGTGCGTATTTGTTATTTTACTAAACTTGTCTTCCTGTAACCTAATTTATTATCCCAAGTGTGTAAAGTCGTACCACTGTATATGAATATTATTTTTTACTGTGTTTTGGTTGTTTATGGAAAGTTCTAAGTTCTAATAGTTTTCATTTATTGTTTTTATGGTCAATTTAGTTTGATGTTTTAGATTTCAGGATGTTGTAATTAATGTAAAGTGTCTTTGAGTAACTTGAGAAGAGCAATATTAATTATATGCATTATTATTATTAATACATATTTACATTGTTGAATTTATGCTGAGGACAACAATTACACATTTTGATAATGATATATATATACACACACATATATAAAAAAACGGTATGTACATATATATATATATATATATATATATAATATGCATATGATACTATGTTCAGCTGTCAATATTGTTTTTCCTCTTTTTTTATGTAATATTTTAGCATTGCCAAACGACTTTCTTCATGTTTCCTCATTGATCATTCATATATAATTAATATGACACCACCGTGTGGACAGTTTGGGTAACTGCAGTCTGTCCGATAATACCTCGAAGTGTCAGTTGTTACGTAATGATGCAAATAGCAGCTGATTCTTTAGTTTTTATTATTTCAACTCTGTAGTTTTAAAATGTATTTCAAAAGCATACAAACAATCAATTTTTATGTGACGTCACTCGGGGATCAAAAAAGGCAAATTATTAAAATCCCCAGACTAAAAGCGGTTCTTCGTTACTCCTATATGCTTCATGGAGGAAGGTTTACAGCACGAGACAACAAATAAACAACCAAAACATAACAAAAGAACATTCAGATAACTAAGGCACACACCAGTTAGATTCATGCTACCTTGTAAACGTGATGCTCAGAAGATTCAACAAGATAACAAGACTTTGTATATAAATATAAATATAGCAAGAAAAAAAAAAAAAAAAAAAAAGACGGCAGGTGATTTAATATGTTACTGCAGATATTCAATATATTACGACAATAAACAAGATAAGGTCATAATTAAAAAGAAAGACAATATAAAGACTGAGCACAAGAGGTAAAACCTAGTAGTTAGTAACATTCTAGACGGGCACAGAGCGGACTACTGCTAATCTCAATCCGCCTGCTTTCATCCCAAAATGCACTTGTGAGTTCAGTCTGGACAACATAGTGGAAATCAATATAGAGATGAAAATTTTTCTGATAATTAATACCACATTTTGGCAAATGTAGCCAAAGATCACACATGAAATACTATTACAACTCTTCACACATGTAAAAATAAATCCCCCCCAAATAAACTATTTTTCTACGTTAGTATCTTTGAAATGAGTAGAACAGAACTTTGCAAATAAATAACTCAATATATTTGTATTATTTTGCCTTTACTGACAGTTTACATAATTGATAACTGGCATTTTAGGGGCTAAAAAATTAAGATGGACGCATGATTGCACATATTCTCCTCTTGGTGGATCCCGAAATATTAAGACAACGTGACATTTGAAATGTTCTGGACCACATAGATGTAACTAAAGCTCACAATAAATACGATTAAATGATCTCTGCCAGGCGAGATCTTTGTGAGACTTAAACACGACTCCCATGGAATGAAGTGGGAGGAGCTAATGGAGTGGGAGGAGCTATTAGCACAGCGGCAATCTTTTGAAATCACATAACTTCATACACCACATAAAGTACACATTCTGACACCGTGTCCAACACATGTGAAGGTACTCGGAGTGAACATAAATATCTGAAAAAGGAGTGTAACATAATTAACCAGTGTAGCGCTAGTGAGAAGTCCCCCTTTACGCGAGGGAAGTAACATTAAGGACATTCTTTTTGTGCGAGCTTTTTAGGAGTTGCGATGTCGTATGTTAAACAAAAGCACTCAAACACACCACACAGTTCCTCTGGAGTGCATCACAACTCAGATAGAACTTCATCTCCCTGAGTTCACCTTTTGACATCTCATTTACCTTGCATGGAAAACAACAAAAAGCCCACAGGATAAAAAAAAAAAGAAAGGGGGAAAAAAAAGTAACCAAATCCTATTTTTTTGTTTTTTTCTAAATGACTGGACCCGTCTCACACGGGAGGATATCGCATGTAAACGGCCCGTTTCCTAACGTCGGGATTCCCTTCGGAGAGTCCCACTGGGCCACAGTTCACGGCTGCGAATGAAAGCAACATCTGTTCTCAGCGTGCAGAAGGCTCTCGGCCTTTTCAGTCACTGTGTGTGTGTGTGTGTGTGTGTGTGTGTATAAAAAAAGTAGTCAGGTGTGTGTGGGACCTTACAGACATAGAAAACTATGACTTTGAAATATCAGCTCGGCGAATACAAAAAAAAGGATTTTCTTTGTACTTCCAGAGTGAAAAAGACCCAAACGAATGTTTCTTTTTTAGTCCATCTTCCCGTCGTGCCCGTTAGCCGCCACCGCCACCGCCACCGCCGCCGCCTCCTCCTCCTCCTCCCGCCGGTCCGCCTTCTGCTTCTGCCACCTCTTGTTCTTGCGCACGGTGAACCGCACGATGTCCACCATGAACACCCAGGAGAGCGCGTACATGGCCACGCCCCCGCACTTGATGAAGAATCTGGGCCGCGGCGAGCTCAGCTCACAGTACAGCATTGTGCCGCCCACGAACACGCGCATCAGCACGAAGAGCAGCACGAACAGGACGTCCACCACGTCGCCGGTGCGCGTGGCGTAGCGGCCCGTCTGCTTGAGGAACCAGCGCGCCTGCAGCAGCGGGTTGGTGACCTCGCTGCCGAAGAGCACGGCGCACGACTCGATGCCCGACTCGCCGAGCCACAGCGTCACCGTGATGCCCAGGATGCTCACCGTGTGGTGGGCCAGCATCACGGGGCCCTCGGTGCGGAAGTACACGCACCAGGCCACGTCGAAGATGAAGTAGCCCAGGCTCACCAGCATGGCGCTGATCTGCAGCGGCGTGTTCTTGGTGCCTGGCAAAAAAAAAAAAAAAAAAAAAAAAAAAAAATCGGGGGGGGGGGAACGAGATTACGGTTGTATACAGGGTTCTTACACATTTTGACCAATCGATTTCCATGACTTTTCAATGATTTCCCCATGATTTTTCATGACTTTAAACCAAATTTCCATGACCAAACTGAAATCTCGGTATAAACATGAACATTTTTGAAAATTTAGCGTATTGAGAGCGTACGCCGCCTTATATTTTGAGCGTCTTTCTTTAAAAAAAACAAACATATAAATTATTTCAAACTCCATGAACTTAAACTCAAATGAACATGCGATTATAGCAAATCTCCATGACTTTTCCAAAACTTTTAGGATTTAAGTTTTTTCCATGACTTTTCCAGGCCTGGAAATGACCATTTTAAAATTCCATGACTTTTCCAGGTTTTCCATGACCGTACGAACCCTGTGTATATTTACACGATAAAACAATCGATATTAATGTAACTTTATGAATATCAACTCATGTAAACAAAACTTCTGAGGACAGGGTTCATACACATGTTGACCAAGAGATTTCAAGGGCTTTAAACCAAATTTCCATGATAGTTACCAAAAACTTACGGTTGTATATTTACACAATAAAACAATCAATATTAATGTGGCGGGAGCACAACTTTATGAATATCAACTCATGTAAAGAAAACTTCTGAGGACAGGGTTCATACACATGTTGACCAAGAGATTTTAAACCAAATTTCCATGATAGTTACCAAAAAATAATGTACATTTGAGAGTAATGCAAAAGGCCTTTTTCAGGGAGCAAGTAATTAAGGGTTAACGACTTGCAGCTGAAGTAAATTAAGCCTTTAAAGTTGATGCTGACCGTTCCTAGAGGTGTCTCCACTTGAGTTGATTACTTACCCAAACCTGTCTGCGACCCCGTTTACACAATGGGAAATCGCATATATTTTCATGTTTAGGCCTTTCATTTACACAAAAACTGAGGTTTTATCAGGGAAAACGATCATTTCTAAAAACTCCGGCCAAAGTGGAGATTTCTGAAAACTCTGTTTGTGTGTTTGCGTGTGAACGAGGTCAAACAGAGTTTTAGGTGGTCAAACGTCACAGTGTGCGACTAAAGATGCTTCACGTCATGTGAGCGTCCTATGGGACGTATGCGGACGGCGTATTTATGCGGGCTCATAAACAGAAACTTTTTTTAAACAACCTTGTGTGTACAACGTTATTTTTGAAAACGGAGGGGCAGAAATATTAGTTTCTGTAAATACCGGCTATGTGTAAATGTGGCCTCAATCAAAGCAGTGTTGAACAGACTGTCACTACACCCTCTGAAGCGTTATTCGGACAGCACTGTACTGCAGGAAGTCGTGTATCGCTCTTATAATGTCAAGAAAAAGGCGATTAACAAAAGAGAGACCATTACAACCCTTAAAGATATTTCCTTTAGAGAAATGAAGGTGTTCTAAATCTGAAAGTGTCTATTTGTCATCTTTCAAGCAATAGCGTTGATCCTTTGAGTCCACTTCGGGTTATTAACCCTCCTGTTACCTTTGGGGTCAATTTGACCCTATTCAACGTTTACCGTCTCTAAAAATATGATTAACATTATTTGTTTTACTTCATATTTCATGACTTTTCCTAATTTATTGAGGACAACTGGGAAAACATGAAATACACATAATGATATGTTTTCAATGTCCTGAACACAACTTGTACGCGTCGGTGTTCTTTGGTGTCAATTTGACCCCAGGCTGTAAACATATAAGAAATATCTACTTTTTTATTTATTTAAATGGCTATTTAGGTCGTCAAAAAACACACAAATAGTCCCCGACACTTAAAACGTGGGTAAAAATATTAATTCTAATCATTTTCTGGAGGTTTTAACTGCTGTGGTCAAAATGTGAAGGTAACAGGAGGGTCTAGGGTCCTACCTGGATAGGTGAAGGGCCAGGGTCCGTCCACGTAGCCGATGTAGCCCGTGATGCCGACCGCCAGGAGGCCGTGGACCAGCGTGACGAGGCGGCAGTTCCACTCGCAGCTCCGGGACCCGTTGAGGTTGCACAGGAGGAAGTAGAGAGAGACCCAACAGGAGACGCACAGGAGAGTGCCGACCACGAGCAGCGCCATCTTCTCTTCTGGAGACGGCAAAAACAACAACAATTAGTTTCAGTTTCTCTCACAAACAACTTGTCATCCCATCGCACAGAAAGAGATAAAGATGCGTCGCCCGCGCCGCCGTCCAGAGTCTCGCACTGTGCTCTCCTTTGTGAGCGAGCAACAATTCGCCTTTTTTGCTTGAACTATAATAGCACTACAGTTGGTCTGGTGGGGTGAGGGGGACGTCTCTCTCTCTCTGCTGCTGTGACGTTGGCACTGGGGAGGTGAGACCATGCAGACGGTCAGGCCCACTGGCACAAGACGTTCACTGGAGTCTCCAGAAGGCTTCAGAGAGTTTCCAAATGAGATCAAAGGTCACTGGGTGTGCCGCCTCGGACGACGGAAGATTAATTCAGCTTTTATAAAAAATAAAAAAATAAACGCATGTGATACAGATAATAAAATGCATTGCTGTTGATTGATGTCAGGGAAGCATATTGCTAAATGTAGTAGACCAACTTTATTTGTTTTTTTTAACGCAGCAGTTTTAGTGACCTGGAGGAAAAATACGGTAATAATTTTACTGATTACGGTAAAAAATGTCAAATAAAAGTGAAAAGTGGGCTTTATAACTCAATGTGATGTATTTAAATAGCGTCTGTTAACTATTATGTATCAAGAAAGCATGAAACCGTCACTTTCCGAGAGGCAGGGGATGTTTTAAATGTTTCTATTTGCGTTCTGCTTGAAATTTACAAAGAAAATATGAATAACTAAACTATTTATCAGAACAATATATCGAGTTTGATAGTGTTTGAATGAGAGAATATGTGTGCTTCTGTCTACAGGTGACACACTTGTCCAAAACTGTACACACAACAACTACAACTAAAATAAACCCCAAAAGACACACACATATAACATATTTAACACGCAAAGACAACAAATAAATACAAATTAAAAAGAACAACGCAAACTAGATCAAGCTAGGGATGATGCAGCTCGCATTCCAACAGCTGTTTTCTTTACATAGCAATACGAGACATATCGCACGTTTTATTAATTATGCAGTTTATTGACCTGGCTACACTCCACGACTACGAACTGTATCCGCGCGCAGCCGAGTGCCGGTGGACCGGGGGGAAGGAGCTCTGCACCGGGAGAAGACTCCACAAGTTACCGGGCTAGCTGCTTCCGGCATTGCTAGCTTAAAAACACCGCAGCGAGCTAATGTTTCAAAAAGCTCTTCCTGCGTCGTTTTTACGCAGCGAAACGAGACATTTACCTTCACCGTGCGCATGCGACCGTCTCTCGGGTTCACACGGCGCGCGTGTCCGTCTGCCGTGGGGACATCTTTCTCTTTCCGTGAAGACGCTTCCGCAGGTGAATGCAGGTGTGTATGTGTGCGCGCGAGAGGACACGGTGCCTGCTGCCGTCTGCGCAGCTTACTCCGGCATCTTTATCGCCCTGCCATCTTTTATTAGTGCCCGCGACGAGTAGGATTAACGTGCACGAGCCCTGCGTCTATTGCCCCCCTTTATGTGACGTAATTAAGGAGGATTATTTCATGTTTAATAGTGAGAAGAAGAACGTTTCCATCCCACTCGCTGCTTCCCCAAAGCGACGGGAAGTGGCCTCATCTTGTTCCTGAGCAGTGGCGACACCGTGTGGTGAAAAGCAGGAATTACACTTAGTCTTCACATGAAAGAACGACGTAATGTATTACTTATTAATATTAATTAAAGTGACATTTTATAACTTATCAATATTAATGAAAGAAAGACATCGTTTTATTACCTATCAATATTCATGTTTTATTACTTATCAATATTTTTTCATTACTTATCAATATTAATGAAAGAAAGACATCGTTTTATTACCTATCAATATTTTTTTTAATTACTTATTAATATTAATTAAAGTGACATTTTATAACTTATCAATATTAATGAAAGAAAGCAATCGTTTTATTACTTATTAATATTAAATTGACATTTTATAACTTGTCAATATCAATGAAAGACAGTTTTATTAGTTATCAATATGAATCAAAGTGACATTGTTTTGTTACTTATCAATATTAATGAAAGAGACAGTTTTATTACTTATCAATATTAATTAAAGTGCCAGTTTTATTATAACTTATCAATATTAATGAAAGTTACATTGTTTTGTTACTTATCAATATTAATGAACATCACATTGTTTTATTACTTATTAATATTACTAATAGTCCTAATAGGTGTAATGAGGGTCAGAACCAGTGATGTTATGGTGGCGGATTACATAATATCTCCATGAGATGGACAAGCAGTGCAGCCCCCCCATCCAGATATTTTCCAGAAGAACACAATGAAGTATCAAGTTATGAATACAATTCAACATCAAAGAGGTTTAGGATATCGATTATACGGCCCCACAATGGAGTCAACCTCTTTTTTAATGTCTTTCATACTTATTTATTGTCAGCTTTCTACTGTAAATTGTCTAATAAAAATGTGAAATCCCCCCCCCCCTAAAAACAATGTACAAATACATACAATACTATATGCAGTGCAAAGAAAGACTTTATTGAAATTCATGTAAAACTCTTATATATGGTACATTATCTAAACTGCTTAATTTTCTCCAACTTTTTACAACATATTTAAAACTCTTTCATAGAAAAAAATATGTTCACAAACTCGATCTACAATTACATATCAAATATAAATCAGTGGAAATGTTAAGGCACTTCATCACCAGTAAAGGTCACAAATAGAAATGTTCCACTCGTTTGGTTCTTTTTAGTTAGCGTGAAAAAAACACAACAAATTAATCTGTTGACACGGCATTAACGACTGAAATGAACACGGAGGTCAAACTTTAAACTTCTCTTGAAGATCAGACAGACAAAAAATTGAATTTGGTCCAACATGTTAGAGAAAAATGCTTCTTGAATTCCGCTTTAAATATTATCCTGGGGGTTTTCGAGTTGCATAAATTAGACATTTAACTGAGATGAACCGACAAAAAACATAATAAACAAGGCCATAGTTCAACCAGAAGATGGCAGTATATATTATTTTTTAAAAGGCCACAGTTTTTGTGTGAATCCTGACAGAGTGAAACATTACTCCCTTCTTTCGACAGCGATTTCCTTGACTTTGGTTTATTTGGCACTTTTTTAAAAACAGGATGTGAGTGGCGAGGGGGAAAGCAGAACTACCGCGATCCTAAGAACAATATAATCCGTCGTGTTGATCCAGACTCTGTAAACCAAGAACACTTTGAAATGCGTGTGAATACCTATCGTTACCGAGGACCTGTGCTTTTGTTTTTGACTCTAAGAGCTTATATGCAACACAAGATACGACAATATAGTCCTCAATAATTTCACTTTGCAACCAAAAATAAATAACAGCCAGCATCGAAAAAAACGTTTTTTTTCCCCGTCTTTCATCCACAGAGCTTTAGAGGAACGTCAAACTCCCACCATCCGAACGTCCCTTCACCAGGACGGCGGGCGGGTCAGACTCTGCTCTTCCTTCGCTGGGCTTAATTGGTTAATTGATCTGAAATGCACTAAATCCACGGTCGTGCATCTCGTAGCTGGTTTGGGAGGTTATCGTTGTTGCCGTCTGTGATCTTGCTACGATAACTTAAAAAGAAAAAAGGCACAAAAGTGACATCTTCTTTGCAAAGTCACATTATAGTTGATTATTATTATTATTACCCCCGCTGGAAAAAAAAGGCTTTAAATTCAGGGGGTCAGCAGCTCTCCTTCCTCTTAAGCTTTTGGTCTCAATCGGAACCTGAATATGTTTTTTTTTTGACACTCGGAAGCTGAAGATGTCCGAGTGTCACCGCGGTCACGTCGAATATCTCGGCATCGCGTCTGGTGCCGGAGAGAGAGAGAGAGAGAGAGAGAGAGGGAGAGGGAGAGAGAGGGAGAGGGAGAGAGAGAGAGCCTCTCTCTCTCTCTCTCTCTCTGGTCGTTCTCCTAGCTCTCCTCGTCCCACAGACACAGCTGCTTCTGGGGCACGTAGTACGTGAAGTGGTAGCCCTTGCTGCAGCTCTTGATGCCGCACTTGTAGGCGGAGCCTTTGCCCGCCGCGTCCCGGCTGCGGCAGTACTTGAGCTGACACGGGTACCACTCCAGGCGCAGGCCGTAGGTGCACAGGCACGGCTGCCACGGGTCCTTGGTGGAGTGGCACGGCCGCACGCCCGCCGCCTCCGTCGCCTGGGGCAGCACCTCGAACATGGAGGGGTCCGCTCCTGTAGGGGGGGGGGGGGGGGGGACGACGACACACACACGACACGACGGTCAGCGTGGGGCTCGGCGTCATCGAGCTGCGTGTGAACCGTTCTCTTTTCAATACTGTAGGAAGGGGCGGCGGAGGAGTGGGAAAGGGGAGCTTTTGTTATGCAAATGAGATGCGAGTGCGATCTGCGTCCCCCCCCCCCCCGCCCGGCTGATAATGATGCGGGGTGCTCGGCGGGCCGTGACCGTCGGCATTGTCTCCCCTGTATCGGTGCCGTCGGCGCACAATAGGGGCGTCGTTACAGGATTCCCCTCGGCCTGAATGACGCAGACTTCATCGCTATTAAAATAATCTGCGGAGAATAAAGGCCTTTAAAAAAAAAAAATGAGAGATAGTCTTAATCTCGTTGAATGGGAGGCGAGTTGTCCTCTGAATTTACATTTTATAACTTTTTTTATAACACTCAATATTAATGAAAGAAAGACAGTTTTATTACTTATTAATATTAAAGTGACATTTTATAATTTATCAATATCAATTACAATGTAATTTATCAATTACAATATTAATCAAAGTGACATTGTTTTATTATTACTTATCAATATTAATTAAAGTGACATTGTTTTATTATAAATTATCAATATTAATGAAAGTGACATTGTTTTGTTACACCGTTACATATAAATAATCTGCGGAGAATAAAGGCCTTTTTAAAAAAAAAAAACGAATTGCCGATGAGAGATAGTCTTAATCTCGGTGAACGGGAGGCGGGTTGTCCTCTTCGAGTTCAGAGAAGTGTGGAAGATTGATTCGGGAATGTCAACAACGAGACAGAGGAGAAGGTAAACACGAGCTAGCGTGAACGGGATTAGAGCCGAACCCCCGCCGAATAATGTGGAAATTAAAATACTGCAAAAAAAGGCCTTTAAAAACACTAAATTGCTGATAAAAATTGGGTAAGAGGGGAGGATTGTTCTCTTAATGTTTAGAGAGGTGCGGCAGATTGATTCGGGAGCGTGAAAAGAGAGGCGGAGAGGAGAAGGTAAACACGAGATAGGGGGAGCGGTAATAGAGCCGCTATCGCCACGGAAAGCCAGAAGAGGGCGAGAAGAGGGCGAGAGGTCACGAGAATCAAGTGGAGGGAGGTGTCAGACTGATGGAAACCACAGAGATAGAGAGAGCATCTGGTAGATACAGAGGGAGAGAGAGGGAGAGAGGGAGAGAGAAGGAGATGGAGAAAGGTAGAGAGAGAAAGAGAAAGAGAGAAAAGGAGATGGAGAAAGGTAGAGAGGAGAGAAAGAGAGGGAGAGAGAGCGAGAAAGAGGAGAGGAGAGTAAGAAAGAGGGGGAGAAAGGGAGAGAGAGAAAAGAGTGAGAAAGGGAGAGAGAGAAAAGAGAATGAGAAAGGGAGAGAGAGAGAGAAAAGGAGATGGAGAAAGGTAGAGAGAGAAAGAGAGAAAGAGAGAGCGAGAAAGAGGGGAGTGAGAAAGGGAGAGAGGAAGAGAGAAAAGGAGATGGAGAGAGGAGAGTGAGAAAGAGGAGAGTGAGAAAGAGAGGGAGAGGGAGAGAGAGAAAAGAGAATGAGAAAGGGATAGAGAGATAGAGAGAGGATAGTCAATCTAGGGGGGAAGAGACGAGAGATAAGAGAACAGAACGGACCCCGAGAACACGGACTCCGTTCTGTTTTGTTCCCCCCGTTCTGCCCCCCCCCCCGCTGACCTTTGTCCAGCCAGTGTTGGACGTCGGCCTCCCGCGTGTAGACGGCCTCCCGCGCCTCGCTGCACACGTTGTGGATGTGGGAGCTGAGCTGCGAGGCGCGGCTCAGGTTGACGGCGGCGCTCATCTCCAGCTGCTCCAGACCGCGCCGCTCCTCCGCCAGGCGGATGGCCTGAGGGTTCTTCTACACACACACACACACACACACACACACACACACACACACACACACGCGAGAAAGAAAAAAAAGGGATCAGCGTTCGTTCACTCCCCTCATTGAATCGTTCCAAAGAGCTTTAAAAAAAAAAAAAAAGAGATAAAAGTTGATAGCGCTCATTAAGTTGTGCCGATGACATCATACCTGTCTGAGCCGGGCCATGGACTCGCTCGGGATGATCTCATTGCGGCCGAGGCGCGAGACGAAGCACAGCGCCTGGTACTGGTTCTGGCCCCGCTCGAGCTCGCCAAGGATCAGCGCCCGGAATATCTTCACATCCTGAGAGGAGAAAGAGATGAGCGATGATGATGATGATGAGGAGCGGCCGAGCGGATAAAAAAAAAACAAGACGGTTCCCAGAAGACGTGCCGAGAGAGAGAGAGAGAGAGAGAGAGAGAGAGAGAGAGAGCTATAATAACTTAATTTTATACGTTCAGGCTCATCCAGATTCAAACTGATATATTTTCCATTCCGGTCGTTAAAGTCGCCTCCAGACACAGAGATGAATTCAATATGTTGGAAAGATCAAAGCCGTTTAAACAAACGTCTGCTCTAAGTAAAGAGGGGTGTGTGTGTGTGTGTGTGTGTGTGTTCACTCATTTGACAGTTTGTTGATACTTGTGTGTGTGTGCGTGTGTGTGTGTGTGTGTCTGTTCAGCGTCAGCCCGCTCATGCTCCGGTTATTTCTACAGTCGACTTAAAACTCGGGACAAACTTATCGTGAGTTTCTTCACACGGCTTAAAAAAAAAGAAACGGTGATAGCGGAGAGCGCACCAGAAGACGTGTTGCTGTTGGCGAGCGCGTGTGTGTGTGTGTGTGTGTGTGTGTGTGTGTGTGTGTGTGTGTGATTCGACGCCAAAAACCAGAGGCCATAAAAGAGTTCACGCAAAGCATGATGGGAAGCTCCCAAAAGCAGCAGACCTGTCCTATTCATCAGACTCCCTCCCCCACCTCCTCTCCCCCCCACCTCCTCCTCCTCCTCCTCTTCACACTCCTGTCTGAAGCAGACGGGCCGAGGAGGAGTCCCAGTCTTCGAGGCGTTCCCCTCTCGCGGAGGAACTCGGATAGATAAACAGCCCAGAGAGTTCTCCTCACGCTTCCTGTACACACACACACACACACACACACACACACACACACACACACACACACACACACACACACACACACACACACACACACACACACACACACACACACACACACACACACACACACACACACACACACACACACACACACACACACACTGTTTATGCTCTGCAGTTCATTACGGCTCTGCATGATCACAGCCACTTGTGTTTGGTCTGGAGTCTCTGGCAGCCTCGCTGGTCTTACGCAAGAGCGTCACGCCGCGCTGTGTGACCTCTGGGAACGCAAATTACTGAGAAAATATTGATTCTCTGGCTTTTTTTTTTTTTTTTTATTCGACTAGAACCTGTGGTTTCTCCCTCCTCACATCTGTGGGCCGAGCGGAGCGTAAAAAACACGACGACGGGGAGTAAAGAGGAGGAGAGAGGACGATAAACACATCAGATATCACCGTATTGTGATAATGAACTGATACTCATGACTTATTACAGAGAGAGAGAGAGAGAGAGAGAGAGAGAGAGGGAGAGAGAGAGAGAGAATGTGGAGGTCACGGGAGGTAGACGAGGCTGAAGTGAAGTGAGTAGACGTGAGGAAGAGGAAGCACAATGAAGAGTCCCGAGTGGAGGGAGACGCAGAGGCCGCGACTTCAGGACCTCCCATAGTGCAGACACATGGCGCTACACTGGGGGTGTGTGTGTGTGTGTGTGTGTGTGTGTGTGTGTGTGGAGAGAGAGACTAAGGGAAGGCATTTGTGTCAGCCACATAGATTTGCCCCAGGGCTCTCTGGGTAATTACAGAGAAGCAGGGGTAGCTCCACTAACTCGGCGTCTTTGGATCTTGCTCGTGGGCAAAGTGCAGGAGCTGAGGTCTCCTCCTCTCCTCCTCCTCCTCCTCCTCCTCCTCCTCCTCCTGTGTCATTATGTGTCCAGATTAATGATCGTCTACTTCTACTGCCCGGCAGTTGGACGGAGGCCAGGACGGGGCGAGCGAGGTGAGAGAGCAGTGTGGACGGCAGGGCTCCTTTTACTGATGCAACACTTTGTGTGTCGAGTCATCTGGTGGAGGAGGAGGAGGAGCAGGAGGAGGACATGGTGGAGGATGTGGACATGGAGGAGTAGGAGGTGGACATGATTGAGAAGGATGTGGACATGGTGGAGGAGGAGGAGGAGGAGGATGTGGACATTGAGGAGGAGGAGGATGTGGACATGGTGGAGGAGGAGGAGGAGGAGGATGTGGACATGGAGGAGGAGGATGTGGACATGGTGGAGGAGGAGGAGGAGGAGGAGGAGGACATGGAGGAGGAGGATGTGGACATGGAGGAGGTGGACATGGAGGAGGAGGATGTGGACATGGTGGAGATGGAGGAGGAGGAGGATGTGGACATGGAGGAGGAGGAGGAGGAGGAGGAGGAGGAGGATGTGGACATGGTGGAGGAGGAGGAGGAGGAGGATGTGGACATGGAGGAGGAGGAGGATGTGGACATGGAGGAGGAGGAGGAGGAGGATGTGGACATGGAGGAGGAGGAGGATGTGGACATGGAGGAGGAGGGGGAGGAGGAGGAGGATGTGGACATGGAGGAGGAGGAGGAGGATGTGGACATGGAGGAGGAGGAGGAGGAGGATCTGGACATGATGGAGGAGGATGTGGACATGGAGGAGGAGGAGGACATGATGGAGGAGGATGTGGACATGGAGGAGGAGGACATGATGGAGGAGGATGTGGACATGGAGGAGGAGGAGGAGGAGGATGTGGACAGTGGACATGGAGGAGGAGGATGTGGACATGGAGGAGGAGGAGGAGGATCTGGACATGGAGGAGGAGGATGTGGACATGGAGGAGGAGGAGGAGGATCTGGACATGGAGGAGGAGGAGGAGGAGGAGGAGGAGGAGGAGGAGGAGGAGGATCTGGACATGGAGGAGGAGGATGTGGACGTGGAGGAGGAGGAGGACATGATGGAGGACTCTTTGGGGGAGCAGCGTTTAGCCTCCATCATGTCTATATATTTACATCCCATCTATAATAAATGAATTCAGTCCAACAGGAAACAGAAGTTCAACCGTCGCCTTCAGATAACAAACCACGTCGATACGTCTCCACGGTTCATGTGGCGCTGAGATAATAACCACCAGGACGTATACAAGCAAATAAGAATAACAATGACGTCATCCAATAACAATGACATCATCCAATAACAATGACATCATCCAATAACAATGACATCATCTCCACGTCTGCATCCAGACAGAAGCTGCTGGGTTGGACCGCTTGTTTGGAACACACACACACACACACACACACACACACACACACACACACACACACACACACACACACACACACACACACACACACACACACACACACACGAGTGGCCTGTCCAGTGGGTCCAACGTGGGTCGATGGTGTTATTTTTTTTAAAGTAAAGTTATTTTTTTAAAGTAAAGACATTATTCAAGCTGAGGGGGGAAGATACAGACATGGAATAACTTAGAGGCGTCAAGCTTGTATTTTATGCATCATAATAAATATATCCCCTGTGCTCTGGGTATAGATGAGGACCTTGATTACCAAACTGTGAATAAAGTTAATCTTATTTATACAGATTGAGATCTTATTTTGAAAACCCTCAAAATCCGACTCTAGGACAAAGTGGGTGGCTAGAGCTTGAACAAAAAGCAGAGTACGGCCGTTTGAATTCATAACTGCTCCTTAAAAGAAGCGAAGCCTCCATCAAGACGCGTCCTACGCCCTATAAACGTGGATCTCCTCAGACCGACGTGGAATTAAAAGGCCGGCGGACCGACGTTTAGAGCAAACCACCGGGTTCGGACATTAAGAATTAAAAAGGAGTGACCGTCGGGTAATACCATAATCAAAAGGAAAGCTGTAGAGGGTTTTTTTTCTCCCCTCCTACCAGAGCAGAGTAAATGTCAGCGCGGCTATAAATAATCGGCACAAGTACAGATTCCTGAGCGTCGCTCCTTGACACCCGGGAATTAGTCGAACTAGACGAACCAGCGCTGGCCGGGCGCCAAACACAAGTCTGTATTCACGCGGCCGACTAGCGGGCAACACCGAGACCTGTGAAACAGCAGAGGTCGATTTAAGAGGTGCACAAAAAGCCTATTCACACACACACACAATTACACACACACACACACACACACACACACACCGCCATTTACAGTTCTCCATCAGCGTGACCAGGCGACCCCCTCACACACCTGGGCTACTAGAACTATGTGAAGCCCTAAAGATGTGTGCACGTCCTAAAAAGAACAACGGCAAGACGTGTACGTCTCACTTTGGTGCCCACACACACACACACACACACTGGCTCGCATGAATAGACATTCCAACACACACACACACACACACACACACACACACACACACACACACAGTAGTGCCGGTAGCCCCCCCCTCCCCCGGTGAGGAGGTCCTTCCTGTATTTCGATCCCCTCTCAGACCCCCGTCTGTTGATGGGGGCCGTTGGTCCGCCACGCTCCGATGAGCCATGATGAGACTTTTTGGTTTTTAAAGAGCAGGAAAAAAAAAATGTTTTTGAAATATAATGCATTTAAAAAAAAAAGGTCTTTTAAAAGAAAATCGTCTGTAAAACATGTCGGGCATCATATTCGGTCTTTCCAGGTACCTGGTTGGCCTTTATAGAGAGATACAGATACAGAGGTGAGGCTAAAGAGCAAAAGTATATGAAATATCACCATATTATGGTAATAACACAGTACTGACGACTTATTACACAGAGAGAGAGAGAGAGAGAGAGAGAGAGATGGATTGAGAGAGAGAGAGCACGAGAGAGAGAGATTAAGAGAGGGTGAGAGAGAACGAGAGGGAGAGAGATTAAGAGATAGACAGAGAGCGAGAGAGAGAGAGAGAGAGAAAGAGCATTAGGGAGAGAGAGAGATTGAGAGACAGAGAGATTAACAGAGAGAGAGAGAGAGATTGAGAGATAGAGAGAGCATGAGAGAGAGAGAGATTGAGAGCGAGAGAGATTGAGAGCGAGAGAGAGAGAGAGAGATATTGTTGTTGTTTACTTTAAGGACCCTTGACCTTGCACAAATGGCCCAGACTCAGATTTACTGCGTTCAGTGATGGGGCTCACGAGTTTTCAAAGCTCAGGTGTAGGAGGAAGGATTAAAGATCAAGTTGGGGAGACAAGGGGGGGGGGGGGCAAGACCCCCACAGACAAAAAAGAGCTGCGCCTTCGGTCCAAGCTAATTACACCGGCTCTAAGGGAGGAATGTGGAGTCACATTGGAGCCGGTCACACCTGGCGGACCCGAGAGGGAACCAATTAGTGGACGGGGGGGGGTCACTGAATGGACAATAACAACACCTCGGCTGTCGGATGGCACTAGGAGTGTTAACACGTGCACTCAGGAGAGCACAAACACTCCTCTAAGGCTTTTAAAAGAGTCTCCAGACCTGCAGAGTGCGTGTGGACCACACAACGAGGGACTGTTCATCCACGGGGTCTGGAGACGATTACCCCAAACACCAGACATGCTGCTGGAGACTTTTGCAATTCGGGAAATGAGAAGAGTCCAAACAGCGGGCGCTACCGGGGGAGGAAATTAAACGGATAGAGAGATAAGGCGTAAACAATGAGAGGCTGCAGCCTCGTCGTCTACGGCGTCCACGGCGTCTCCGTCCTGCGCTGAGGACAAACAAATGATTTTTTTTAAAATGGGATGATTTAATTTCATTTTTAACAACAAAAAAAAAAAGGCGTATATTTTCACAATTCTCTTGCATATGTAATTACCGTGTAACAACCGTGTATTTACGTTGCCATCGTTCCTGTTGGCGTTTTTTAAGGATCCATTTGGAAAATGTGACTTGGAAAGGTTTCTTCAAAAACAATAAAACTGAGCGAGAGAGAGAGAGAGAGATTGAGAGAAAGAGCACGAGAGAGCGAGATTGAGTGAGAGAGAGATTGGGAGCACGAGAGAGAGATTGAGAGAGCGAGAGAGATTGAGAGACAGAGAGCACGAGAGAGAAAGAGAGAGATAGATTGAGAGCACGATATATATATATATATATATATATATATATATATATATATATAACACTTATAAGCTTGATAGTTTCAGCCTCGACACCTCGGTCAGCCACTATCTTATTCCTTCTTCTTTTGTATATTTTGCTGATCATAATAAACTAACTAACAAACAAACAAACAAACAAACAAACAAACAAACAAACAAACAATCTACAGGCCACAACGACCGTCTTTCTGTCCATCAGGAGGCGGTTGCCATAGCACCCTGCAGGCCATTACACCCTCCCACGCTTTCCTGGAAATGATTGAAATAGAAAAAGTTGCATCATAGATGTCAAACTTCCACAGGGGAGGCCTTCATGTGGCCTTCATGTGGCCTTCATGTGGCCTTCGAGGGCCACAACAAGGCCATGGAAGAAGCATTTCTTTTCTCCCTGGAGGGAACAAAGGGTTGCCGGGTAGAAAGATGGAAGTGCACGGTGGGTTCATCTTTGAAAGAAAAGAAAAAAGTCCAGCTGCCTGCGAACATTGCAATGGAACAAACCCTGTGATCTCTGCGTGTTTTCCTGCCGCCCTGCAGAGTAACCCAACAGGATCTTCATGTACTCAAAATTCCAAGACACACGTCACGAAAAGCGAAGTCACGTTCAAGAGCGCCGCCGAACCTCTGAGGCACAGAAAGAGTTCCTCGAGTAGAGTGAGGAAAACTAAAATATCTGAGCAGCTATTCCCGAAACATCACTGCAGGGTTCTTACACATTTTGACCAATGAATTTCCATGACTTTTCCATGACTTTTCCATGACTATTTCATGACTTTTCACCAAATTTCCATGACCAAACTGAAATCTCGGTATAAACATGGACAATTTTGAGAATTTTGCGTGTTGATTGCGTACGCCGGCTTATATTCTGAGCGTCTTTCTTTAAAAAAAAAAAAAAAAAAAAAAAAATCACATTAATCATTTCAAACTCGGCCTAAATGAACACGTGATTATAACAAATTTCCATGACTTTTCCAGAACTTTAACGATTTAATTTTTTCCATGACTTTTCCAGGCCTGGAAATGACCATTTTAAAATTCCATGACTTTTCCAGGTTTTCCATGACCCTACGATGCGTCGTCTGAAGCGAACAACAGTTCCCGGATCAGGTGACATCCGCCTGCGAAAACAGACGTTTGCAAGTTTGTGCAGGTGACAAAGTGGGACGGCGTTTCAGGGGGGCGAGGGAGAGAGAGAGAGAGAGAGAGAGAGAGAGAGGCAAGGTGTGGTAGCCCAAAAAAGAGAAGAGAAGAGGGGTGACGGCACGGCGCCGACTCGCAACTTGACGTGGGAGCAAAACAACAAGCGCCGGTTGCTTCATTTGGCAAACATCGGGATTTCCCAATAACGCCCACACGGGACGGGTGGACTAATGGCAAATAAAAAATAAAAACGACCCGTGGCACAAAGCCACCAGAACATGTTGACCATGTGAGAGAACGGACCAAATGCATCATGGGTACTCTACTGTAGATCAGGGCACAAAGAAAAAGGGCAAAACAACACACACACAAACACGCCGACTCTTTTAATCCTGTGTTTGACGCAGCGCACGAAAGGGTGTGTGAAGAATCTCAGATTAATGCTCCCAGCCGGCGGGGCGTGTCCACAGAGCTTTGAAGACAACCACAGCACACAGCAGAGTGAGTCGGCCCCGGGGTGAAGAGGGGGAAGAGGATGAAGAGGATGAAGAGGATGAAGAGGGCCCCGGCTCCAACGCAAGGCTTTTTTTCTAAGGATGAAATTAACTGGAAGTCAATAATAATAATAAAGCTCATTCCCACCGTGGCGTCATTGTTTGCAGAGTTCAGACTCTTTTAACACGACGGTGAGAGACGGTGGCCTCCGACATCTGCCGCTCCCGTGACCTGTCGGCATGGCAACGGGGCGCTCTCGTGTTCCTGTGAACACCGACGTGGATGCGTTCAAAAAAACTTTACAGCACGGAGAAGTGGATTACTTTTCTGTTGTGTTGTGGAGAGGGATGCTTTAGGAGGAAGAAGAAGAAGAAGAAGAAGAAGAAGAAGAAGAAGAAGAAGAAGAAGAAGAAGAAGAAGAAGAAAGAAGAAGAAGAAGAAGAAGAAGAAGAAGGAAGAGGAAGAAGAAGAAGAAGAAGAAGAAGAAGAAGAAGAAGAAGAAGAAGAAGAAGAAGAAGAAGAAGAAGAAGAAGAAGAAGAAAGAGGATCGGAAGAAGAAGGGGGAAGAAGAAGAAGGAAGAGGAAGAAGAAGGAAGAGGGAGAGGAAGAAGAAGGAAGAGGGAGAGGAAGAAGAAGGAAAGAAAAAGAAGAAGGAAGAGGGGGAGGAAGAAAGAAGAGGGGGGGGAGGAAGAAGAAGAAGAAGAAGAAGAAGAAGAAGAAGAAGAAGAAGAAGAAGAAGAAGAAGAAGAAGAAGAAGAAGAAGAAGAAGAAGAAGAAGAAGAAGAAGCGTCCCTAATCTTTAATGCTTAAACACTTTGGGTCTCGTTGGTCTTTTCCCTGAGGACAGCCGACGGTTTAAAAACACAAACAGCAGCTTTCCAAAGAAAAGAAAGAAAGAAGAAGAGCAGCCGCTTCACATTTCTCTCCATCAGTGACACCGCGTCTCCTCTATCGCTAAATAAATCAAAACAGAAAAAAAAAAAACAGAGACAATGGTGAAGCAGTTAGTCACAGATGTTACATTCTAGAGCCGCGGTGCGACTACAGATGCCCCCCCCCCCCCCCCCCCCTAAATGAAACCTTCTTCTCCTCCTTCTCCTTCCAAGTGTTAGCCCAGCCGAGAGGCCCGTGGAGTCACTCGCATTCCTGCATTGATCAAACCCGCTAGTTAGACATGAAAGCGAGACGCGGACTACGAACTGATTATCCCCCCCTGACAAATTCCTACATCTGGAAAGACCCAAATATGTGATACATTTCCCTTGGATTTGAAGACACGGTTTAGGTTCAGCTGCAGGTCTTTTAAAAGGCGGCATGAGATCAGACGTCGCTGCAGCGACGGTCCGAGGAAAATATACTGAACTGAAATGAGTGAAGCGCACACTCGTCGCTGCTATTCTACTCTTTTTAAGAGGAGAGTCGGATGTAAACGCTTCCCTGCGATACCAGAGAGTCCCTAAAAGCTAGAGGACGTTAAAGCTACCCTTCACAACTACCAACAATGACCAACTCTCGACCGCGATGACTCATCGTCATGGTTTCATGGCTACGAGTCCCAGCTGGGAGACATTGGGACAGACGTCTATTTATAAAGCATTCCTAGTTATATGTATTTTTTTTATGCATTTTATTCTATTTAATGTTTTGTACTAACTGGACCTTAAGTCTGAAATAAAAGTTAATTTATTGTGTGTACATACATACATACATATATATATATATATATATATATACACACACACATATATATATATATATATTTATATAAATATATATATGAATATTTATGACCATGTGATATCAGTTTTTCTTTTTAAATAAATTTGCAAGAATTTTTTATAAATTGGCAAAAAGTTCTACATTTCAGTTTTTTTCAGACAAGATGGGGTGCCGAGTGAACATTAATTAGAAATAAAATGAACTTTTTGGATTTTACGAAATCGCTGCAATGAAACAAAGAGTGAACAATGTTAAGGGGTCTCAATACTTTCCGTACCCATTGTGTGTGTATAAATATATATATATATATATATATATATATATATATATATATATATATATATATATATATCGCAGTTCTTCAGTGGTTTGAATTGAAATGTACATATGGTAAAACAAGACACTTCCTTATTGTAATTGGTTGAAACCACATGGGAGCTCAGCCTCAGTTGCAAAGAAAGAACAATCAAAAGCAGCAGAGCCCATACACCATTACACCACCCGACATAAAAGAGATCTCCTCAGCATGACACAGGTGTCACAAGAGACCTGAACCACATCTTCTCCTCCAGACCGCCTGCAGAGCCGACGTAGCCCTCCTCACGTCACAGCGCGGCCGATTGGCCGATCCTCTCGGCGACTCACGACTTGGATGAAGTGGACTAAACTTCCCTCCTCGCAGCCAGCAGACCTCTCCGACCAGCGACGGCGGCATTTTCCATCACATCTATTGCCACGTGTTCCCGATGATTATTTACAGGAGGCCTGTCGATGCTCCCGGTGAGAGCAAAGATCAAACCGGTTAAAAATAATGAGCGACTGGAATATTACTTGAAACCTGCACTGTAAACCCATCCGCCATCGTCTGTGTAGTCCATTAGGAATCTCCGGTGATTCCCATCCCTGTTAAAACACTCGTGCGCGGGGGGAATCTGGACCGTACGTTTCATGGCAGCTGGAGGTGACAGCGCTTCCAACTTTCCATAAATCTCGGGGAGAGATACTGCACAGCGAGCCGAACGAGAACCACATGCAGGGGAAAGCAGCAGCAGGAAGAAGTGAGCGAGGCAGAGGGGGCAGGGGGAGACAGAGACGTGGGGGGGGGGGTAACTTACAACAGGCAGCAGAAAGGGGGGGGAGAGGGGGTATCCTGGGAGGTTCCGCTGCCGTTATTTAAATAAACAAAACCATATGTGCGTGGATACGCGGAGGGACGCGGCGCCTCCACCAGCGCCACGCTCACGGATCAGGGGACGTCTCTTCATACGTCGGCGCGTCTTCTCTCTTTCAACTCCGAATTAGCCGTTTTGGTTCGTGAGCCAGACGTGCAGATCAAAAAAGGTCAGACATGCCCACTTAATCCGGGTAAATCTCCCCCCCCCCCCCCCGCCCTCCACATCTCGCCAGCTCCTGTGTGACAGCATCTCACACACACACACACACACACACACACACACACACACACACACACACACACACACACACACACACACACACACACACACACACACACACACACACACACACACACACAGTGTAGTCAGTCAAAGGTATTTTTTTTAATAATCCTGGTCTGATGTGAATGTCAGGGTTTTTGTATGTGTTTTTATTATTTTAATGTCTTTTATTTTACTTGATTTGATTTTATATTAACTGCTTTTATCAATTGTAGTCAATTTAACTTGTCAGTCCCTCCCCCCTCATTGAATACTCCTTGTGGAGGGTATTTGTAAAAGTATATACATGTGGGAAGGGTCGGGTGGGAATGCTATGCGGGTGTGTATGTGGATACGGATGGTTGTGTGTGTGTGTGTGTGTGTGTGTGTGTGTGTGTGTGTGTGTGTGTGTGTGTGTTTTGTGGGGCGGCATCTGTTGATGTAGATGTTCATGCATGTGGAGGTTGGCATTTCTACTCGCTGTGGGCGGGACTATGGATAAAGATACTACTGTTTTGACTGTATGCTGTTTATTCGATCTGCTCGTCTACTTTTAGAAGAATCCTAAATATGGCCGCAGATGATCACCTCTGGGCCGGAGCCCGTCAGCAGCTGTCCTGACCTCTGTGAAACTCAAGCCACACGGAAAAAAAGGATGAATGGAACTACTGCTTAAAGTTCCACTTAAGTGTGGGTGTGTGCGTGCGCGTGTGTGCGTGTGTGTGTGGTTAAATGTCTGCCACTTTTGGGATGTTTTCATTGAACAACTTCAGATTTTTAGATGACAAGGCATCAAGGGACTTTTTTTTATGTAGCCTACTCCTCTGCCACGCGGTATAGACCTCACCTCTAGGGACATTACTTTTATTTTAGTCATGTGACCCCCCCCCCCTCCCTTCTCCTCCTCCCTCTTCACATTCTGAAGCTGCAATACTGTTAGAGGCTTTAAAATGAAATCAGTGGTTCAAATAGACAATTATTAATTCTTCAGCCCATTTAAATTAATCATTATTATGTGTATGCAATCTGATTTCCACCCTCTTCTTTTTTCTTGGAATAAGCACCATTTGATGTTTGTTGTTCACTCTGTGTACCTGAACGTCACGTGTACCAAGACAAACAACGGATCAAAAAGTGTTCTATGAAGATAAACGAAGTTGTGTTGTTGGAAACAAACAAAAAAAGAGAGTTAAAAAGAAGAAGGAGAAAAAAGAAAGTACAAATAACAGTCTATGATGGAGCTCCAGGTGGTCCCACAGGTATATCGGCTCCAATAGGTTTCCATTGTGTCGTATTTTCAAAGGATGAGCAACAGATGGCTTATAACATTAGAATAATAACGTATATACAGTTTTTAAATGTGCCATTAACTTCATGGAATGTACCAACAAAAGTACTTGAGTTGGGGGGGGGGGGGGCTCTGATGGACCCCCAGATATCGTGAGCTTGGAGTCATACTCTCATACTTGCTACATAGTTTCTAACAGCATCTCATGTATCATAGTGTCGGTATGAGATGAAAAGATCAAACGCCCCCCCCCCCCCCTCACCTGTTTGAAGTCCGCCACGAACGTCACGAGCGTCCCGTCTCCCTGCTTGAATTCGAGCGATATGGAGTCCCTCTCGTTGTCCGCCTCCAGCACCTCCTCGGTCACCAGTCCGTCCGCGAGCCGGACCCGGACCCGCAGCTCCGAGCCCAGTCCCAGCGCGACCACCAGCACCAGCGCGCAGAGGCGGGTCAGTATCCGAGCTGAAGACGCCGCAGAGACGCAACTCGCAAACATCCCCGAAGACGCGAAACGGAGCCCGACGAAGAGAGGGAGGAACGGGGGAGAAAAATCGAGGTGAAGATCCCGAAAAGGTCCGCGTTCATGTCTTCTCCTTCATATTTAGAGTAGGGGGTGGGTGGGGTGGGGTGGGGGGGGGGTCGCGTTCACGGGTCGCGCTTCCAGACGGTCCCCGGTGTACCGGCACTTTGCACGGCCATGGAAATCACACAAAAAATCTCCGCTGTCTCACTTTCAACGTGCGCTCGTGCACTGGAAGAAGTAGGGGAAAAAAAAAAAGAAAAGTCTCTCGCTCCGGCGTTTGTTAAGAGCATGCGCGCGCACCCCCTCTCCCTCCCTCTCCTCCCCCCTCCCACTACAGCCAACAGTCCGATGGGTCGCACGTTGCGCCTGATTCCGCTTCGTGTTGATATTTTCTCCCCCTTCTCTCTCTCTCTCTCTCTCTTCGACGTCCCCGTCACTTCCTCTCCGTCCAGCTCCAAACTTTTCTGCAGAGTGAGAGAGTGAAGAGAGAGAGAGAGAGAGAGAGAGAGAGAGAGAGAGAGAGAGAGAGAGTGAGCAGCAGCGGTGGTAGTAAAAAACTCTTAAAGCCACACCACCACCCTCTGAACGCTCTGCCCATCCCCCCTAAAGGCCTCATGTGATCCTGCTGCACGCTGAACTAATAATACCCCCCCCCCTCCACCCCCCCCCCAAAAAAAAAAAATACAACAAAAGGTGTTGTGAGGATTTGTGAAATCATAACTCGGGGTCACGCAAAAAGACTATAACTATAACCTACTGCATAAAACAAACATCCAAAACAAACATTAAGTATATAGGAGAGTTTCTCTGAAGTGAATCACCACGTTGATGTCAGGATGAATACTTTTAAGCAATTTATTTCATTTAATGAAGGAACTTTTTGAAACTATTCCAACATATCTTTGATGCACATCCAGCATTATTTATTATTTATTATATTTAAACTTTTAGACTACAGTTTAAACTGCCTAAAGGCTAATGAGGGAAGCACATGTTATGGTTGTGTGTACTTCCAGAAGCTAATAACCAGTTATAAGAAGAAGGAAAAAAAAACTGTAAAATATAAGATAAAGAACTGTTTTCTTTCTTTTTAAACTCATGTTCTTGTTTTTCGTGTTTTTTCAAATCTAATCTTCTAATCTTCCCTAAGTCATTTTTTTTTTAATATGGTTGATTTGTAGTTTCCAGCTAAACAACAATAATACAGTCCCTCCTTTATTCTCCTGACGTATTATTACATTTGATGATATCCTCACGTGAACTCTGAGTTACATCAAATGAGAGATGATCACTGTGTTTGTGTCATCAATTGTGTTATCTCTGTCAGGTTGCCGCAATGCATTCTGGGTGGGCCCCGGTGACCCCCCCCCCACACACACACACACACCAATGTGGCAGGACTTGATGGTGGATGCTCCAGTGAAGGGGGAAAACAAACAGAGAGGCTGTAAAAGCAGAGCAAACATTGTCAGCCGGGGCCCCCCGGACCCTGATAGACTGGAGGAGGAGTGGAGGAGCGGAGGAGTGGAGGAGCGGAGGAGCGGAGGAGCGGAGGAGTGGAGGTCAGGCAAACACACCCCATTGTGACGGAGTTTAGTCTCAGGCTACATCTCAGTTAGAGCTCTTGAAGAGCGGACGACCAAAGAACAGTCGACGGGGAAATTCAGCTCAATTCTGTTTATTTTGTGTAGCCCAAAATCACAAATGATGCATGTCCCTCATCAGGCTTTACAACCTGTACACACACACACGACATCCCTGACCTTTGACCTCACATCGGATCAGGAAAAATAGAGAAAAAACAAATTCACAGGCAAAAAATGGGATTGTGCCAAATTGCGTCGCGCCGTGCAACAATTTCTTTAGGTGCTGTATTAAAAATCATGTGCGTGCTTGTTTCTTGTTTCTTTTTCTTGTTTCTTGTTGCTCCACCGTCGACTTCCTGTCTCCTCCCACGCAGAGGGGGTCCAAAGGCCGGCGTGAGGCCGTCTGCATGCGGTGACACACGCAGGTGGAGCCCCGTGCGCACATGTTCATGATTAACCTGCTGCTCAGTAATTACGGACACAATGAGAAGCACGTCGCCCGACGAGTTTCAGACGTCCAGAGGAGGTGTGGCAGCTTCCTTTGGTGGAGAAGGAAATCACTCTCGATATTATATTAGTACCGTGTGTATCATTAGGAGATAATAGATTTGGAATGTCATCATATTTCTTTCACTTTCAAACTTCGATTTTCCCTTTTGATTCCGGTTTTATCTCTAGAATATTAAGTGTTTAATAAGATGAAAAGAAAATAAGCTTCTATGTGTATCGAAGGGTGCATTTAAGTGTAGATAAAGAGTGTACCATGCATATAGTTAGGCGATAACAGAATTTATTATGAATGTCATATTTCTGTCACTTTTAAACTTGATTTTCCTTCTTCATCCCGATTTTATCTCCATATAATACATCTCTAGTTTTATAAGCAGAAAAGAAAGAAGCTCCATGTGTATTTAAGGGTGCATTTAAGTGTAGATAATGAGTGTACGATGTGTATCGTTAGGCAATAATAGAATACATTATAAACGTCACATTTCTTTCACTTTTATACTTTGATTTTCCTTTTTTAATCCCGGTTTTATCTCCATATAATACATCTCTAGTTTTATAAGCGGAAAAGAAAAGAAGCTTCCATGTGTAGTTGAGGGTGTATTTAAGTGTAGATAAAGAGTGTACGATGTGTATCGTTAGGCGATAATAGAATACATTATAAACATCACATTTCTTTCCCCTTTAAACTTGATTTTATTTCTTTATCACAGTTTTATCTCTAAAATATTAAATGTTTTATAAGATGAAAAGAAAAGAAGCTTCCATGTGTATTTAAGTGTAGATAAATAGTTACATGCATTTTCAAAACGTTTTTTTTAATATGAACATTTAGATTACAGAATATGATCCGATGAAGTCATATTTAAAGAATATATCATGTACACAACTGGAAAGCCGCTTCAAGAGGATGTATTAAGAAATCCATCATATTCTAGGTCATATCACAGGGTGACGTGGTAAAAAAAGAAAAATCCTTAAACGCACACAGACACACAGACACATCCTCACACACACACACACACATCCTCACACACATACACACACACACACACTTTGATATCTGCTGTAAGAAATGTGACGTATTTCCCCCCCTGATGAGGGAAAATTGTGCTTATTTGTGAGGTACTCGACTTTGAGTACATCCAAGGTCTTAATACTGAATTGCAGTCAAGTGCATGTGTGTGTGTGTGTGTGTGTGTGTGTGTGTGTGTGTGTGTGTGTGTGTGTGCGTGTATGTGTGTGTGTGAACCACCCAAACAGAGCTACATTCACCAAAATAGAATATTCTGCTGAAAAAAGCCGTGTCTCCTCTGCATCTCATCATGTTTGTTGTACTTTGAATAAATGAAGTGGATTAAAAGCATATTCTCAAACGGTCATAGCAGGAGGTTGAAAAAAAAAAGAAAATAAAGAAAATATTTGCATCATGGGTTGATCCCCCGAAAAATGCGCAATATTTTCCTCCATAATGGTTCGCTTGAAGAAACTGTTCAGAAAGTTAATCAGAAAGTGTGTGTATGTGTGTGTGTGTGTGTGTCTGTGTGTGTGTGTGTGTGTGTGTGTGTGTGTGTGTGTGTGTGTGCACAGTATTTACTTAAGGTCTGCGGGAGCTGAAATCAAGCTGCTTTCCAGTCCTCTGATGATATTTACATATCTTCTCGTCCTCCCTCTCCCCGCTCGGCCTCCACTGGGCTGCCAGTTGCTCTCGGAGCTCCTCGCTGTCGGCCGCCTGCAGCAGGAGGAGGAGGAGGAGGAGGAGGAGGAGGAGGAGGAGGAGGAGGAGGAGGAGATATCCCCTTTCACATGCAGGGCTCTGGGGGCCACGATAAACCCCCTTCTGGAGAGCAGGCTCGCGTGGAGAGTTCAGTTATATGAGGGAGGCGAGGCTGGAGAGGCGAGGAGGGATTCATATACAATATATAGCACGGGTCAAATCTGCTGAGTGTGCATTACATCAAGATAGAGGTATCAGTAACAGTAATATCAACAATGTTCAAGATTAAGATGGAATTTATAATCTACAGTTTAAGATATTTTTCTACGTACAGTATGTAATATAAATTGGTATAACACACATTCTATCTTTGATGCACATCCAGCATTATATTGTGCTGTGTTTATTATTTATTATATTTAAACTTTTACTGCAAAAATCAGGATGACAGTTTACTGCCTGAAGGCTAATGAGGGAAACAGATTATTGGAGGCTGATAACCAGTTTTAAGAAGAAAAACATTGGGAAATGAAAGATAAAGAACAATTTTCTTTTAAAATGTTGTAAAGTTTATAAAATATAATCCCATGTATGTAATATATAGTAGTAGAACACACATGTATCTGCATTACAGTTACATTACAGTGTAATAACACTAACAGGCTTTTACTTACAGGAAGCACATTGCTACTTTTCCTCAGGTAAAGAATTGAAATGTGTCGATTGTTTTGTTTTTATTTTTATGTTAATCTCAAGTACACAAGGATATGAATGCCGTCTGTATCTTCTACGTCAATTAATCACTGCGTAGCATCCAGATGTTCCCGCGTCAACACGATAGCGTGGGATCAGTTGAAAGGGAAACAAAAAAACACGTTTCCTTTAACCCCTTGTTGTCCAAGAAAAAGACATCACACACACACACACACACACACAAACAAACACTATGAAAGAATTCCACGGGAATTCATGTAAAGTTAATGAGAAAGAGAGAAAGAGAGAGGGAAAGAATGAGTGGGAGATACACAGGCGGGGGAAGGGGAGGGAAAAAAAGTTTCTTTTGAATTGTTAAAATAAATAAACATGTTTGGGTTCATGGCTCGGAGCATTAAAACCCCCACGGTGAGACTCTTTCCTGGCACGGTCCCAGCAGCGAGACATGAAAGACGATCCCGCTCCCAGCACGGAGCGGAGGAACATATCGTTTATCTTTCCACGTGAGGGGAGGTCAGAGCCGGGATCCAAGAGCCGAGGTGGAGCCGCCTCACGCTTAGATTCAGACACAATCCATATGCAAACTTCTTCTGACCGTCTATTGTGTGCGGATTTGCGGTTATTGTATAACAGAAGAATATGTATGTGTGTGTGTGTGTGTGTGTGTGTGTGTGTGTGTACACATCTGGCTACCCTTTGTGTCCTTTACAAATATGTCTGCATCTGGGTTGTTTAGAGCCCCCTAAAATGGAAATAAGAATAAATCATAATCATGACAGTCATAAATTCAACATGCGATGCTTCGGCCAAGAATATCTATTTTGCAACTCTTCCCTCATCAAACGGTGACGAGTCATTTTTCGGGTTCCTGAGAAATCACGTGACTCGGAACACATCTGTTCAGAATCCATGTCGGGCAGATCTCCTCTGTGTTCAATTAATCAGACGCTTGGCTCGCCGGAGTTATAAGAAATGACTCGGGGGGGGATTTAATAATGTTATCTGGGAGTCTTTCAAAGGTGACTCACAAAATAAAGTTTCCTTAGCAATTAAACAAAATATGTGATTCATATGTCTCGTGGGAAAAAACAACTTCCAGATTTTCTGGTTCAGCCGTGAATGATCCCAATGTTGGCTGTGAGTAAACTTTCACATCAATATCACCAAAATACTGAGCCGGTTTATCTGACGTGCTTGAGGTCTTTTCCACAAGAAACCAGAACGAGCACTAGGTAGTAATCAAAAGATTGGGCATTGAATTATGAAAATGTTGGCATTAGTTGCATGCCAATATGGTAAAAACCTTTTCATGACCTTGACCTTGACCTTTGACCCGGTCGATCCCAAAATCTAATCAAAAGGTCCCCGGATAATAACCAACCATCCCACCAAATTTCATAAGATTCGGTTTAATACTTTTTGAGTTATGCGAGTAACACGCATACACATAAATAAATAAATACACAGCGATCAAAACATAACATAAGGTAAACACATCATTTATATACCTGAAGTTTGAACGCTCTCGGTGAGAAGAAGTAGCTGTGGGTGTATTCAAGGAGACACGTGGCGATCTCCTTCAATACCAAAAAAGGGGAATTGGTTCATCCCAAAATTGGTTCATCCCAATCAGGAAGAACGGGAAAAAGTGAGGCAGACAGTTTACGCAAAAGAGAAATGATGACCGATCATTATAAGATGGGCATGAAGCTATCGATCATAAACTGAGAGAAAAGTAAAATATGATAGATTATGGAACCAGCTTCCACTTTCAGACACAGTTCCCTCATTCAAAAGTAGACTTAAGACTTTCCTCTTTAATAGTCTTATAGTTATAGGGCTGAATCAGGTTTCATGGCCCCGCCCCTAGAGATGCTGCTAGAGGCTGATAGGCTGCTGGGGGATGTTTAGGATACACTGAGCACCTCTCTCCTCTTCTCTCTCTCCTTATGGATGAATTTTCATCCCTCCATCACACATTATTAACTCTTCTCCACGGAGTCTTTGTGACTTCACGTCTCAGAGGGTCCATTGGCTGTATCTGATGACTCCTCCCATGGCCCTGATGATGCCCCGCCCACTTTGAGTCCATGTAAAAAGATCTGATGAACAAATGTGCAAATCAGAGCCAAACAGAGCTCCATAACATTATTATTTGTTCAACAAAGTTGTAATCATTGTGTCATACTATGACCTCCTTGATCTGATTGTATTGTTGAATCCACATCAGGTATTTCTGGTTGGCTGGTTCTGTAGAAAAACAGCCAACCAGTAAAATGTCAGTTTTCTTTTTTAAGTTTGAAAATTAGGGGGAACATTAAGGAACATTAAGGTGTGTATTTTATGTGCATAATTAAACAAAAACAAACACTGTAGATATTTGATAGAAAAAAATTGTTTTCCGGTTTCAACACGTACAAAATGTTAAACTATGAAGAAATAACCATAAGTATGTGCAATATGTTGTTGTGCAAAGTTAAATTAGAGAAAAAAATGTAACCTACAAGTTTCACAACAGCCATGGCTATTTGTTGAAAACACATGCATATATATATATATATATATATATATATATATATATATATATATATAATTTATAATATTCTTTTACATTTTTATATACATGTATATATATATAATATAAAAATACAAGATACATATATTTATATATATGTATAAATATAAATAAATATTATATATATATATATATATATATATATATATATATATATATATATATGTTTATGTATTTTATTTAGTTATTTTTTTTCTATTATTTTTGCAACCATGAAATACAGAATCTGTATAAAGTTCAGTTTTTTTCATAATACTGACCCAAAAAACCAAAACATTTCCAAAAGTCCACCGAGCATCCAGGCATAGCAGAGAATCTCTGAAATTACCGGAAACAGAAGCCGAGAAAGTCAAGGATACTAATGAAACACCAGCGATATGAAAGAAATGAATACTTAGCTTGTTGGAAATCAAATCCTTCAATATTTACTCGATTGATAGTAAAAACCTTCAGTCACCTAAAAGTAATAAACCCATTGAACGTATTGTTTCAGCACAGCGTGTTCAAGTAAGAAATGCTGATCGTAAACCGACTCTAAAGAGTACGAGCCTCGTGTTTGTCACTAAATGAGTCGTAGTCTAGTTCTGCTACATGTATCGCTCCATGGAGACGTTGGGCATGACGTGTAATAATAATGAGAGCGATTGTGTCAGCAGGTAATTGATGTGTCTCAACGGCCTCTGACTCAGCCTGGGAAGAAGAACGTTAGCTGCTCATCCAGTTTGAGAGATTTTAGATTGAGTCATTAATACAACTAGAGCAAACACATTAAAAAGGACATGACGGAGAGAGAGAGAGAGAGAGAGAGAGTGAGATTGAGAGAGATAGAGATTGAGAGAGAGAGAAAAGAGAGTGATTGAGAGAGATAGAGAGAGATTGAGATTAAGAAAGATAGTGAGATTGAGAGATAGAGAGAGAGATTGAGAGAGAGAGAGCACAAGAGAGAGAGAGAGAGATTGAGAGAACGAGAGATTAAGAGAGAAAGAGTGAGAGAGATTGAGAGGGACAGAAAGCACGAGAGAGAGATTGAGAGATAGAGAGCACAAGAGAGAGAGATATTGAAAGAGATATATAGAGAGAGATTGAGAGAGACAGAGAGCACGAGAGAGAGAGATTGAGAGAGAGAGATAGATTGAGAGAGAGAGCACAAGAGAGAAAGAGAGATTGAGAGAGAGATAGATTGAGAGAGAGAGCACAAGAGAGAGAGAGAGAGATTGAGAGAACAAGAGATTAAGAGAGCACGAGAGAGAGAGATTGAGAGAGAGAGATAGATTGAGAGAGAGAGCACAAGAGAGAAAGAGAGATTGAGAGAGAGAGATAGATTGAGAGAGAGCACAAGAGAGAAAGAGAGATTGAGAGAGAGAGATAGATTGAGAGAGAGAGAAAGGGAGTGAGAGAGAGAGAGAGATTCAGAGACAGAGCACGAGAGAGAGCGAGAGAGAGATTAAGAGAGAGAGAGTGTCTGTGTGTGTGTGTGTGTGTGTGTGTGTGTGTCGTTAGGTGCCGTGTTTTTCTTCCTGCCCCTGAGCCGTCTCTTGACAGGCAGAATGTCGGGGTTAAGTCTCCCTGCTGACCTCTGACCTCTCTCCATTCTTGTTGGAGGGATGTTAACCGTCTCCAGTAAATGGAGCAGCGAGTCCTCCTCACAGTCCAAACAAGGAGCCGGGGCATTCTTACGAACGTGGGAGTCCGGCGGATGTGATACCCCCCCCCCCCCCCACTCCCACAATGTTAACGGCCTCTCTCCCGCTCACGCATGTGGCGTCGGGCTTTGTGTCTGCGTGCCGTTTGCTCTCGTGAAGCGAGGCCCCCCCCCGGGCTTCAACGGTGTCCGGTCAGCAAAGCCAAAGCCTGTGTGGCTGACTCATCCCCCACCCTCCTCCCCCCACACCTCTGACCAACGCCACTGGTCCAATCCGTGGCTGACCAAAGATAAACAGATGTGTGTTTGGACAGCATCCGTCGGCCTACGCGTTCGCTTCATTTGAATCCTGTGGAAAAACTGGATCTCCGTAACGAAGAACAGATTGATGAACATCGAGGCAGCAAAACAGCTGGTCGAGTCAGAGCGGAGTCATCGCCACGCGGGCCGGAGATTAACCAGCACACACACGTCATTTTTCCTTTATCCCTGGAAGATGGCATGCTGGGAGGAATTCCCCACGCCGTGTGTGTGTGTGTGTGTGTGTGTGTGTCTGATCCGGGAACGTCTTCAGTTAGAAAAGAATAACGAAATAAACATGTCATTTTACTAGTTTTTAGTCAAAAGTCATTATCTGAAAAACTATTAATTCTCATGAGAAAAGAAACGCAGAACACGTTTGAAAGTTACGACTTCTTTACAGAAATGTTTCCACGGTTCCGGTCAAGGGTTTGTGACGGGGTGAGGCTCAGGTGCAGAGAAACAGAACCAGACTCATTATGAATAACAAAAAAGTATCTTTAATGAGGCAAAAAGTTCCCAAAAAAAAGGAAAAAATCAGCAAGCAGGGAATGGGAGGTCAAAACAGGCAGGAAGACGGAACTAAAGACAACAATCCAGCAGGAGAAGAGGGAAAGACTGATGCAATACATAGGGGGGGAAACACAGGTGTACGACATGAGACACTAACGAGACAACAGTGGCTGAGGGCAGGTGAAGGGAATTAATCAATCAAGGAGACAGAGTAGACATAGAGAAGACACAGAACACAGGAGACGCAGAAGAACAGGGCGTTACAGTTCCTTGTGACTGGTATAGAACAATTGAGAGATTAAGAGAACATGATTAAAGTGCTGCTTTCCCAGCTGAATTATTTTATTTTATTATGCATTTATTAAATTAATAAATACATTTATTAAATTATATTATATTTTTCTAAAAAATATAAATATATATAATATAATATATATTCATTCATACAATTTATATTATATTTATGTACAAATTATTATTATATTATTTTAATTATAATTACTCTAATAAAAAACATTTATACATTAAATACGTAATAACGTACAATTGGCTAAAATATTTATGACAATTATATATCACAATATTACTGTACACACAACATACATGATGTGTTTCTCTCTCACATTCCTGTATACGTCTTTATCTCTTTGCGATACAACTATATGGAAGGACTTCAATTGATTTAAATGACCTGTTGACTTCTAAAAGTATATTAATTTTATTGTTTTACTTTCTCCTGCCTGTGAATCAGCATGTGTGAGACACCAGTGCAGACACGTGCTTGTGGGTTTAAGTCCGTTAAAGCTGCCGGCGCCCCTCGCTGTACAGTGCTCATAAGCCTCGGTGAGGAGGGAAGGATTTGCAGAAATATTTTCATTCTTAATAATTCATTCAAGTCAAAACAAACTTAATGCCACTTTGAATTAAATCGTAAAGGCACATTGTATAGACAATAAAGAGCTGAATTAACTCAATTAAAAGATAAACAGCAATCTCAAGGACACCAGAAAGAGAAGAAAGGACATTTACTAAATACTGACAAATTTAAGATTACATTTCTACTCTGATGCCCCCAATAAGGTGAAACAAGACCCTTTAATACTAATATGAATATGAGGAAAGTATCACGCAGATTACATCAATATGCTCCATTCATCAAAATACACAATTTCTCTTTTGTTTTATTGTGTTTTTTTACAGTGCCATCTTTTACAGTGTATTGTACTTTTTCTGTTTTAACTGTTTAAATGTTTTTGGCCCTGTAATTGCCAAATAGTTTTTAATCGACTGCTGTACTGCACTTTGTGACACTTTGTCCAATCTATAAATAAACTTAACTTACTTTACTTAATTTCTTACACGACCAGGCTCAAAATTCGAAACGATTTTCCGATTAAGGAAGAACAAGACAATCTAAATATGAATTATGATAGATTTTTGTTTATACCTAGTATAGAAATTAAAATTTTCGTGGGTGTTAAAAAAAAATCAAAATGTTTTAATGAATTACTGTAACATGTAAATAAATCTGCTGCTATCCTGACTATGGATATAATGTAACAACTACTCTGATCGAATATCTGGCTCGATTTCCTTGGCACGCTATCCTGCGAGTCCATTGAAAGAAAAATAAAACGCTCATTTAACGGGGCATCAAGGTGCATTTGTAATAAATACCGTATCCACTTCTCCATCGAACAAACGTGGCCCATTGAAGTATTGTGTCCGTTAAACACGACGTGACGCCCAGCCTTCAGGCAAAGAGGGCGACAAAAGGGTTTTAGATATCAGCCGCTCTAATTGGCGTTGCTCCGATGAACACATCGAACTGTCTCCTGGGTTTCTCAAGTTGAGCCATTCATCTTTTTTTGGGGTGAACGGAAATGTGAAGAGGTCACGAGATCCTGGAAAGAAGATCAAATTAGGCGTTAAAGAAAAAAACCTTACTGCATTCATATGTAATAAAAGTGTAGTGCACATGGTCTCAACTTGTTCTGAGGAAACTCAGTTTAGATTGTCCTTTAATCTTCGTGTGCAGCTCCATTGTGTGATGAGATAATATATATTACATATGTTGTTTGATCAGAGCATTCCTGCAGGGAAATGTCAATACAGTCTGTCACGCTATGTGGAGAAGGTAATTACACACAGGAACATGAAGGTGCCATCTGGAACCGAATAGGGTTCTTCAGAGGGATGCCATAGAAGAACCAGTGTTGGTTCCACAAAGAACCTTTCAAACCAGGGTTCTTTAAAGAACTATTTTATTGAAGAGTTCTTCAAAGAACCTACAAAGGTGTCTCAAATAACCTTAAAAAATGGTTCTTTAAGGCACCATTTCTGGTTCCACAAAGAACCTTTCAAACCAGAGTTCTTTAAAGAATCATTTCCCTAAATAGTTATTCAAAAGACCTACAATGATGTGTCAAATAACCTTAAAAAATGGTTCTTTAAGGCACCATTTCTGGTTCTTCAAAGAATCTTTTTAAATCAGGGTTCTTTAAGGAACCATTTCTTTAAAGAGTTCTTCAAAGAACCTATAATGATGCCTCACATGAAAAAATGGTTCTTCAGTTGGTGATGGTTCTTCGTAGAACCACAAAGACTTTTAAAGAACCACTTAAGAACCATTATTTCTCTGTGTGCACACTCACACTCAAATATGTGTACGCACTTTCTCTCTTCATTTTCAACAGCAACACACATATGGTTTCATTTTTTATTTTTTTATTGCTTTGAGATCATCAACTTACAATTTGGGATTGCAGCAGAATGCACACGAAAAAAAAGAAGTTCACGTTCAATCAAAAGAACATCGGACCATCAACGGGGTACGTACGTCGTGAGTCTTAATCAACACCAGACTAAGAGGAGTGAAATTGACGTTTATTAATTCTCCTACTTGGTTTTGTAATGCACAAACAAACCTAACAATAGAAAAGAAAAGAAATATGCAGCACAAATAAAGTCTTTGGTGTTTCATTCATTACCCTGTATTATTACGATGATGCTTTTATCCGAGCTATGTAGGTGGTATTCAGCCGACAGGTGAGGAAATAATCACTCTGGAGTTATTGCCAAAATATTGGTTAAAAAACGCACGGTAATAAAAACACTGGAGGAAAACTACCCAGATCTGATATCGCTGGAAGGGAAGCTGTGGTTCGGGCGGAGATAAGTGGCACCTTGTTGGATATCTGCTCATATTTCAACACATGTTCAGCTCTCGAGTCTAACATGAAGCAATAAAATGTATGTCAGGATGAAGCCGTGTGAAACTGTGAATGAATGATGTTGAGATCATGCAGTCTTACACGAGGGGGTCAAATGGGAGAGATAATCAGATCATAATGCGACACACAACACAAATAAGTATTGTTTTTTGGTGATAATGAGCTAAATCCAATAATCATAGGTGAAATGTGACCACAATTGTTTGTCATGGAATTAACAGCATGTGTCAGTACAGCAAAAATATGAAAAACAATCTCAACTCTAGACCGACAAGTCAATGTTACATTGTAAGGTTCATATCAGGCTGATTGTGTATTTTCTTGAATTTTTCTCAAACAAATCTTGGTCAACATTTGTTGTTTTAAAATATTTTCTATTAAATGAAGTGATTGAGTTACAATGGAAAGCCCCTCTGACATGTGTTGTCTAACCTTTAGCTTTAAAGATTGTGACATGAACAGACATAAAAAACACAGTTTTACATCTATTGCATTTTACAGTACATGTGTGTAAAACATGGGACCTTGTGTGGCTTTATTTTATTGAACAGTGTTGATAGCAACAGTGTTGATTAAGGTAAGAGAACCCAAAGACTTGATGGTTTAATTTAACTGCTCATTGGGAGTGAACGTAAGGTAAAGCTGCATTATTTTCTTTGGGAAAACACTCAGTGCACCATATCAATCAAAAACATTTAGGTGAAAACATCCTACTTTGGTGCATTTTATTCTTCTACCGGGAAAAATTAAATAAATGATCGATTACTGTTTGCGGAAAATAATTTCCATTAATTCAATTCTGCAGTCAAATCCGTATTAGTATTTAAATAAGTAGTTTTTGTTGGAGAAATTATTCCATCAAACTCTTGATCAAGAGTAGAGAGAACATAAAAACCATACATATATACGGAGAGGTCCCTCTCTGTTACATTTAATGCTAAAGTCTAAGTAAAAGTCCAAGATATGCAACCTCAACGCCTACATTTAGTTCAGTATGTAGCCAAGCAATCTCTTTCCCCTCCATACTGATCCTGATCCATCTGTCACCTTCACAACGCCGCGCAGAATGTCTTCGCCGAAAGCCTCAATCGCATGTTTAAAAGTCTTTCCTGAGTTGGATCACAAAAGAAGACCCCTGCAATCAAATTAAAAAAAACACTTAGATTAGCAAAGGTAAAAAAGACACAGCGGTTCAAGATGAAACTTCAAAAACTAAGGCGAAGGGGGTCTAGCTGCAGAGCTCCAGGTCTCGGGCCCACCTCTCTCCGTCGGACCACTTCCTGGATGAATCAGTGCAACCAATAACCCACACAACCTTGAGCGATAACAACGAGGTAAACAATACAAGTTTAAAGCTATAGTTGGTATTGGACATGCCTATCTGTCTGTCTACCTGTCTGTCTACCTGCCTGTCTGTCTCAAAGCCTGCCTGCGTGCACTCTGCCTTCGCACTCATTGCACGTCTCGAGCCTTCCGCAAGCTGCTAGCTTGAAAGCTGTGAGTGCTAACGGTAGTTAGTTATTTACGTTTTTCGTGGAGTAGATTTGGAGGGAGAGGCCTCGAGGGCCGGGCGGTATTGCTGACTAGGCAACTACCAAACTTTTGAGCTAGCGCTGCTAGCTACTTTCTTTGGAGAAGATTTGGCGACACTCTTCTCTACTCTTCTTTTTTTCGGTTGGATTATTTTTCTTAAATCTAGCATGCTCTTGCTAGTTTCTCAAAATCACCAACCTTAGATTTAATATTTTTAAATGACTGCACCGTAAAAGGTAAGCTGCAAATAACTTGCAACAACCTTAATGTTAAATGCTGAAATTATTTGGCACCATTTTTTTTTCTTCCTGTTGACGTTCCAACGTTAACGTTAGCTTGCTAACGCCACAAGGACTTTTACCTTTGTGTTATTGCTGTAGGTTGTGTGGTATGGGCATAATGCGATGTACGGAAAAAGTACTCAGATCCTTTACTTCAATAAAAGTAGAAATACTGAAGTTTATGAAGTCATGAATTCAAAATGTTACTGAAGTAAAGTACATAAGTAGTACCAGCAAAATATATACTAAAAACACTCAGTATGTATTTTTGTTTTATTAACAAATACATTTTAATGTTGTACTTTATCAATGTATTGGTCATACTTTGTATTCTACTATACTAGACTACTGATTCATATTATATAAGCGTACCCTTTTTTATATATCAAAAGAAGCTCATAACTTTAAATGTAAAATAAAGTAAGTGGAGTAAAAAGTATAATGTTTAATAATAATAATAATAATGTATACTTTATTGATCCCACAATGGGGAAATTCGTGTCTGCATTTGACCCATCCTTCGTTGTGAAGGACCACTGAAATGTAGTGGATTAGATGTAGTGGATTAGATGTATAAAGTTGGATAAAATGGAAATAAGTGAATCAGTTAGTATGACCAAATAGGCTACTTTATTTGTTAACAATAAGCTCCATACAACAATACACTGCCCAATATAATAAAGTTAACTGTAAATGTAATTAATGGATTTTCCACCATGGCTTCTGGTGATGGAGATGGGTCCCAGCCTGTAGCTCTGCAGTGGGATACTACTGAATCGAACGTTTAAAAGACAACTTAGTGAAAAAGAGCTGTACCCAGATCAGCGCAAATTATGTCTGACCAACATTTAGGTGGTTATCGTCCACCACAGATTAAGTCTATTGGACTGAATTTGCCTTAGAGCTGTGAGTGAGAATTGACATTCCTCTGAGGAAAGTCAAAACTTAGTCACAGCGTGTATTGTGTCAACAACTGGACAATGTTGATGTCAAATTACAGAAAAAAGAGGCTTGTAGTTTAATTTCATAAGCAGAAAATGTTGTTTCTTGTTATTGTATATAAAAGGTAAGATGGTGTTAAAGAAAAATATAAAATGAGTGACAATTTCATCACTATGTTTCCAGCCGAGACGACAGCAAATTAAATGAAGTCGTATTCTCGCATAACATTTTACCGAGATCCAAGGGAATCAAAGAGAAGCTTATGTTTCTATCTTCGTAGGTCGTTGATATTTTCTTTCAAGGCCGATTGGCTTCTACAAAGCCAAGACCTTAGCACTCTAAGAATCTCTCAAGCTGAGCCAATTTAGCTTGAGCCAACTAAATTTGATCATCCCCTTGGTTTCCCTTTTTGTGATTACATTTATCTGGACTTTAGTGCAAATATTAAAAAGGCAGATCTAAAGTGATGAAAATGCTACACATTCTTAAAGGTGTGGCTTTTGTAGAGTTCACTAGAAAGAAGAGTTGCTGTGCAGAAATGCCAGAGAGAGGCAGAGACAGAGTGCACTCATGACACTAACACTAAACACTAAAGCACAACCAAGGAGTCAGTGGCTTTTACTTACACAGATACCACAGCACTCACTCATTGCAGAGCTTACTTCTTCTTCCCGCCTAATGACATATTTTCAGTTTTTTTCTTCTGTGCCTCATTGAACAAAAGACACACCTTTATGTTAGCAAGTGGTTCTACATATCTTCCTCTAAAAGCGGGAAACAAGTATTTCTGCCATTGTTGCTACACTCTGCTTACTGTAGGTACCTTCAAGGCCAGACGATCCTTGAAGGTACTTACAGTCAATGTTATTTGGTATTCCACACGGGCTCAACGACATTTGGAGGGTGTCAGGTGGAAATCAACAGGTGATGAAGTTTGAGACATACTTTAAAAATAGTAGAGTAAAACAAAAAAGATATATGTGATTTGAATAAAAATATGATTGTGCCGATAGCCAGACAGATACTATAAAATAGGTTCTACCTCTGTCATGGCATCATCGATCTGTTTCAGCTCCTCATAGTGGTCACGCGAATCTCTCAAAGGTTGAACCATGATCTCCTCAATCTGAGGAAAAAGCTGTTGGATGCCACAGTAAGAACATTCATTAATAATCAATGTGTGTGTCCTGGTAAAGGAACACATTTGTACACACACATGTTATCCTACCTTCATGACAGTCTCAAACATTGGGATGAGGACAAACTTGATGAATCCGATCTGAGCGGTGGGTTTGGTGACTTTATCTCTGTCCATGAAGGGAGCCACAGGGAGGCCCTCAGACTTCTCCCTGTCACTCTGGGAGGCACATAAGTAGGAATGTATTCATTCAAGCTATTGCTCACAATGAAACACAATCTTACTTCACCTTGACGGAAATAGATAATGGATTTAAAAGATGGCTTTGGCTGAGGTCACCTGCATGAAGTACTCCTCCAATAAGCAGTCGACCCACGGCTCAGCTACCTCCGTTGGCCTCACTTCGTTGGAAATGTCACAGCACTTGATCAAAACCATCTTCAGCTGAAAACACACGCACATGTATGAACATACACACAACACAAAACACAGGATAAAGGATCCTACATAGCATCGACTGTGTTTCTGTGACTATTTCCCATAATTACACTAAAACAATCTACAACACGCCCGATAGATACAAGCCTGCTTATGTTGACGTCTTGCATGTTCATCTACAGTAGACAGCTGATGTCGAGTGGTGATGCAACGTGATCTCGTATACATACGCATGTCATATGCTCTTCGACGGTGAAGTCGAAGCTGTCCACCTTTTGCTTGAAGGAGTCCAGTATCTCCCCGTGTCTGGCCATGTCGGTGGCCAGAATGAGGGTGATAATTGCCTTGAAATATAAAAAAAACACACAAAGTCAGCTTGTCACTTCCTCACATTTAAAGCAAAGTTGTCTTCAGAATAATATGTCAATGCGTGACAAGACTGTGTATAATTTAGATAAAGCTCAGCATGCTTGTCTTGAATTTACATCTCACCTGCCGGATCTGTTTGAATGCCTCCGGATCCACGTTTGCAAAAATGTTGCACTCGGGAAGAGAGAGGATCTGGAAGGCCACTGCACAGTGATGGTTCTCCAGGGGAGATATGTCATTGTAGCGAACGGCCAGCTCCGTGCGGGCATTGATTTGGTATCTGATGGATGGATGACGCGGGTGAATGGATAGATTGATAGTATATTTCAATGAAGCTTGTCTGATATGAGCACTGCCGAAAACCCAGAACCAAAACAACACTCTAATCTGAACCAGGCTGTTTTCATACCTGGTCTCTCTCCATGCTGAACTAGTTGCACAGTTCATTGACCACAGTGTTGTGCAAAGGATGTCAAAAACACAACGGGGTCGATCTGCAGTGATCTACAGTTAACACACTTACGTACAGAAGAAGGAGTCTTACGTGTTGTTGTAGCCAGGGTGATCCAGGTCGTGACATACGGCAGCTGTCATTAGAATACCCATATCTGTGAGAGTCATCTTATCCTGGACAACAGTGTAAATCAAAGTTAGTTGAAATTGGAAAATGTCAGGACATTTTTAAAAATTGGTCATGGACACACACACACCTGTAGGTTGCAGAGGTTAATCATGCCATACATCATCTGACTAACGCAAAAGCAATGGCGAAAGTTGTGGAAAGGATTACTGCGGTAGTTCTCCTGAATTGCCAACTGGAAGACAAGATAATTCATCATGAATCGCAAATCAAAATTATTTCCAGCATTGTATGATTTTAAAATGATTTACTTATCTGTGTAAGAACATTAATATTAGCAAGTAAAAACTTTTTGGCAATCTGCACCATGTGCATGGTGGTATACAGTATATCAATGTGAATATACAGTATATCCATGTGAATAGTGGTATACAGTATATATATATATATATATATATGCATATACAGTATATCCCTGTGAATAGTGGTATACAGTATATATATATATATATATATATATATATATATATATATATATATATATATATATATATATATATATATATATATATATATGCATATACAGTGACTCCTGGTCGTATACAGTATATCTATGTGCGTATACAGTATATCCATGTGCTTAGTTATCCTTTACTGCTCTATTTGTACCAGCCAGCGTTTGAGTGTGATGGGGTTCATGTTGAATTCCTTCACCAGTCCCAAGTCATGGTACATATACTCCAAACAACTTAGCATCTGCAGCCACAAAGGAAGAGAACAGACATTCAGACTTCAATCACTTGGATGCATGGAATGGAAATGTTTGATTGAGTTATGAAGCGGCAGAGTCTACCAACCTCGTTGTGTTCCCAGTGCCAGACATCAAATGTTGGCTTCTTGAGCGCCTCCACAGTCTCCTGAGACAGCGTGTACTGTAAATGCCAAATAAACGAAGCCCGTCAGAACTTTAAAAGAGGCTGTAAATATTCAAGAAGAAAGCTTTTTTCTTCTTCGAATAAGTACTTAAAGTAATAGTTCCAGTGGACATACTTTTGGGTAATTAGGGACATCTCGTCTCGGAGTGACCTTCTTCCCATCGTCAAAGTTGTATTTGCACGGACAGTTTACTCTGAATTTAAAAGGAAAGAAATCCCCCCCAAAAAGATTTTTTTTTTACCGGGTTTGGTTTCGGTTGAAATCTGTAAAATGTATCGTCCAACTTCCCATTCAATTCACCTGCCACCACCTCTTGAAGTCATCTCATCGCGTAGCTTTTTCAGATCATTTTTACACTTCTCGATCTCCACCACCTTCAGGCCCTCCACTGAAAAAGCATGGCAGGAAATATCGCATTATAGCATTGGAGGTTCTCAAAAGCTTTTTTTGTCGTGCCCCACTTTGGAGAAAGGGAAATGTTCCCGCCCAACCGCCCAAAAAATGGTTTATGCTGACTTAGCTTTTTGTGAGGAAAGAAAATCGCATCACTTTTAAGTAAACCAAACATTAAGTAAACATGCCCACAAAGGTACAGGCATTTCGCCATGTTTTAATTCATTACTTGAGTTGTATATCTGTGTACTTTGAACTTGTGAAATATGTGTATATAAGTTCTCAATATCGGTCTTTCTGCCTTTCCTCCTGCACCCTACCTGTAGTACCACTATGCCCTACTAGAGGGCCGCACCTCACAATTTGAGATGCACTGAATTAGATTGATATTTTAATTTAAAAAAATATACCACGTACGTTCCACTCTCTTCTCCAGCATCGCTAGCCTGTTGGTGACCTCGGTCTTCAACTCGTTAATGCGAAAGGCTCTGTGAGGACAAAGAGGCGAAAACGACACACAATTTACACGGTACGTTGGTAATCATAACACAAATTGTGTGTGCGTGAGGTGTGTGTGAGAAGGCTTCTAAGGCGTTACCTGCTGAACTGATCAGCCACCTGGGACAACACGTTCTGAAACATGTCCTCTTTCTCCACTGACATGAAACATACACACATAAATCATCACGAAAGCATCTACGTTGTCCACATTTATATTTTCAAGCTCGTTATTACTTTCCCAGTAGACGTGTCATGTATTAGGTAGAGTGAAAGGAAAATAAAGTTGTTGTAGCTGTACCTCCAATTTGACCAGTAGACAGAGGGACAACCTTGTACAGAGAGCTGTGAGGAAATCAGGATGGAATTATTATTATGATTCAATAAGTTTGACCATGTATTTGTATTATTGTTTTCATTTTGATGGAGCAATTTGTGCACATGGTTAATTCAGTCAGCTGCTGTGTGAATATAATTGGGAGTTTTGAAGAAAACACCCCTGGGTTAGGGTGGATGTTTAGGAAAAAAGATGACATAAAATGAAATGTACATTTCTGACATATCTGTACAAATACAATACGATAATACTGCTGGTATGTTACTTTGGAGAGTTGGTGGGCATGGTGGGATCTATGGAGACCAGCGCTCCTTCTAGGTCCATCATCATGATGGCAGTGTTCCTGCAGTGATAGGCGACAAGTAGAAATCATCTGAGTTTTATTCACTTTCCTTAATATTAATTCACATAAGAGATGAACATAAATTATCCTCATATATCATATGAAAGCTATTAGAACATGTACACATTTTCACGGTATCAAGACTATATCATCTCCTCCATACAAAGAATAACTACGGGTTGACACATTTATTTTCCTCAATGTAGGTACACAACCGAATTAAACTTGATGATAATGATCTTGCTTTTATACTTTATTATGGTCTGCTTCGTTGTGCATGTCTGTTACATGCAGACGCTCGTTGTATGTCACCGGCCATTTTCCTGCACGCTAATCTTGCTATGTTGTGCGACATTGTTGTGTAGCTTCATGGGAAACTTTTTAAACATATATTAAATAATTTTCTAAAATATATTAGAAAACAAAAATGACAAACCTCGGAATATTGGATGAGGAACATAGCAGCTCCTTGATGTCGAAGGGGCTGCAGTGCCCGCTGAACACCACCTGGGGGCAACACATAACATACATGATGGAGATGATGGGTGAAGGTTGACACATGGGATGAACTTTTTAGTATGTATTATGTATCATCTTGTCTCGTAACATTAGTAAACCTAACATTCGGCCTGCTTACACACCCAACGCAGTGTGTGTGTGTGTGTGGTTAAAGGAGGACCTGCACACAGCGGTGGTTTATGAGGACTCGATGTCCCTACAAGGTGGGAAGGTATCAAGTTTCAACTTTTTTTCTTTTCTTCAGACAATCAAATCACAGCGGATGCTCAAGTGAGGAGTCGGCTCACTGTGTGGTTGATTGAGGTCAAGTCACCAAGGAGACCAGTGAGAGAAGGAAAGGGACAGCTGGAGTGTGAGAAGGAGACCGCTTCAAACTGCCCAGTTTAATAATGTTATTGCTTTTAATGTACACTTTTATTGATCCCACAGTGCATTCAACCCATTCTTCGTTATCAAGGAAGCGCCCCGGGGAGCAACTGAGGGTTCAGTGTCTTGCTCAAGGACACTTCGACATGCAACTAATGGGGAGAGCGGGGATCGAACTGCGTCTCGAAGGAAGCAGGTGTAGCAGACAAACACTCAGGCCGTGGGCTCGGGGCTCTTCAACAGACATGTGTCATCGGCAGCTCTCTACTTGAAGCGCTCTCCATCACACAGGTCAGCGAGTGTGTCATGTATCTCTACATCTCAACTCTGTGTGTGTGTGTGTCATGTATCTCTGCATCTCAACTCTGTATGTGTGTGTGTGTGTCATGTATCTCTGCATGTTTGCATCTCAAGCCTCAAACCATTCCTCACGACTGTTTAAAATGACCACTGAGCTCTTGTCGTCTTATGACTACAAAATGAATTTGGCATTAGACAAGTTATTTTTTATTCATGCTGAATTGCTGTTTTTCTATAAAGGTAGGAGATTGATCAAAATCCATAATTTCAATGATGCAACAGAGCTGAAAGCAACAGGTGTTTTCCTTCTGTCAGACGGCTACCTGCTCTGATCTCCTCAAACAGCCGCTGGGAATACTCGCTACATGAGTCAAGAAAATCTATTTTTAATTGCCATAATTAATCTTGTTATAGTTGACTTGGAAATGAAACCAATTTAGTATTATTGATGTTTGTTTGTTATTGATGTTGATGTAAAATGTAATAACTAAATAGATTCCAAAATGTAAAGTTAGTGGATCCACAGTGCATGAATCAACACATATTTTGTATTGTATTGCCAAAATACACCATATTAATTATTTAATTAGATTGACGTTAGTTAGACACCATCAACCATTATTTTTTATGTTTAAACTGTAGAAATAGTTGTGCAACAAACCTTCACGGTCTGCAAGCGAAATGTTTTTCAAGTCTTTATTATTTATTTATTTATTTCTATTCATTTCCAAACCCAAATAGCACATGACTCTATTTGCTGGCAATAAAAAAGCGTATTCCCTAAAAAAAGGACGGCTAACCTTATTATCGTCAAAAAAGACAAAAAGACATTTCACCCAGCAAAAGTCACATTATATCTATAATAAACATCTTTTCACCCACCTTTTGCACTTTCCCATCCACATCCAGGTAAATGGTTTTTGGGGCATAAGAGGAGGAGCTGGAGCCCATCTCGACCTCCCTCTCCTCTCTTACACACCTGCAAAGATTGTGGCTGGAAGCCCCTGATCAAAAGCCTGATGAGCCAATAGACAAAAAAACAACATCGTCAGGGCAGCATGGTTTCTGTCACACATTTTAAACAACATAAGAATTTGTAAAGTGCATTTGAGTAACATAATCAAGATGTTGCAAGAGGTTTCAAATATATAATAAATGTAATAAAATAGCTAGAAAAATATTACTCGTGAAAATGTAAAAAAACATTACAAGAAGTTTAAAATAAATAAGAACATTTAATAAAATATCTAGAGAAATATTACTAAAAAATGCACAAAATCGTTGCAAGAAATTTAAAATAATTTAGAAATATAATAAAATATAAAGAAAATAATACTCTGGAAAATGTAAAAAAAATACATAAAAATACAAAATTGAATAGAAATACACAGACAAATATTAATGGGGGAAAATATAAAAAACATGATAAAAAAACAAACATTTGCATTTCCTATTCTCCATAAATTTACGAAGCAATCCAATATTCAAACTTTTTTCTTCAACAGAAAACAATATAAAAGTGTTAAACATATCAGTCATATTATTGACAAAAAGCAACGGCACTCACAGTGTCAGCGGTGCAGCTTTTCCCCCCGTGGAGACCGAAGGTCCTTAGGATGCAGCTGAGTCACATGCAGACACACAAATACACACCACATGCAAAAGGACGAGCCACGGGAGGAGAGAGAGAGAGAGAGAGAGAGAGAGAGAGAGTAGGTGAGTGATGTTAGAAGGCGAGGAAGTGATCGAGAGCCAGAGAGGTATGGAGTACTATGAGTGTAACCGGCACTCTAAACCGGTTGCCAGGGTACCGTTACTATGGAGAACAAAAGACAACCCATAATGTCTTAATCGATGCAAGGCTTCTTCTTTTTTTTATCAAAATGATTCACTCGCTGGAGAAAAAAAAAATATATTATGGCTTCATCAAATACTCTGAGTGAAACCTAGCAAATAAAAAAAAATAGACTATACAGCAATTGTTACGAAATTAAACGGCATATTGGGAACGCACCAAAACCTCTGATTGGAGCACTCAGCACATTACGCTACATGGAAAATGATATCTCATCAGGGAGACCGAAGGGTCCTAATTTCAGGTGAGGCTTGAATGTGGTGACGTGCATGAATGTGGAATTGTATGTGCGTATGTGTGTGAGTGTGTTTTTATCGGTTATATTTTTTATTTAGTTCTTTGGTTTGTTAAATTTCAATCACACCAGTCATCCCATAGTTATTATAGCCATTACACATCTTACAGTCAGTGGTATAATACAATATTTATACACTTACACAGTGTCATTTTTTACTATGTTTTCATAATAAATTCTCCAGAATATTTTTCAGAATATATATATATTTTTCTCCACTTTGTGTTCGTTTAGATAGATTGACATAAAACAAATAACAAAATGTTAGATATAAACATTAAAAAACAAAAAAAACAGGGCAAAATGAAACATATATATACAGTGTATATATATATATATATATACATACGTACACACACGTACATACATTTACACCCAACAACAAAAATAACATCCCTTATTGATTATCATAGCTTTCTTATGTATTCATTTAGAATTTAAAACATACTTTCTTATTTACATGTGCAAGTATATATATATATATATATATATATATATATATATATATATATATATATATATATATATATATATATATAAACATGAAAACTATACATTGGTCAGCAGGGTTATGAAAATTGGTGTAAAGGTGAGCCAAGGTGGAGGTCTAAATGTGTCCTTCTAGTTTTCTGTGTGTGTGTGTGTGTCACCCCACACCCCCCCACACACCCCCCTCCCCCCTCCCTCAGACCACTCATCCCCTCCCATGGTGTCCACTCCAGGTCCAGCAGGTGGTTTTGTCAGACGAGTTGCAGCAGAACACTTGAGAAGATTTTTATTTTTAGCAACAATTTCTGAAGTGGACACGATGACTTATCTTATCGCCGTGTCATTTTTTATTTCACGTCACAAAACAATTTTAGAGATATGGAAAACGTCCTCACGTCATCCCTCGACAGCGGCTGCCGAAGAAGTATTTAGATATATAAGTGAAGTATTAGTACATTCATGTGCAATCTCTGCCATCAAAACCATAGAAAACACAAGTGCCATCATGTAAATGTACCTGAAGTATCAAAAGGTAAATGTACTTATAATGCAGTGAAATAGCTTTAAATGGTCATTTATACTGCAATAATAATAATAACCGATAGGAGGCGGAGACTGTAAAAAGTAATACATCCTTAACCTGTAATGTGAGTACATTACTTGTTTTTCGTTATGTTATGTAACCTGCTGCCATCTTTGGCCTCATTATTGTAAACAGATGAAAGTGATGTTTCCCTCTAAGACAGAGAATACAGTTCCCAATATGTCAGACATACAATTAATTAACTAACATTTTTTTTATTTTTTTGACTTGTTTGGACCTAAAGAATTCTCAATAAATAAATGAAATAAAAACCCTCTTTAGGATTTTTAAAAGGGGGAAATATATCTTTAGTGGATCTATGAACAACTCATAGATATTTATAATGTGAAAACAGCCCAAACTCTTTTTATTAAGCGTTATAAAGATTAAAAAGGGGAACCATTGGTTTAATATTTAACAAGGCGTTGCATTTTATACACTCGTAATACGCATTAACATTCGATATCCGTTGTTATCTTAAAGGTCACAAGCGACAAAGATAAAAATACACTAGTTAGGCATTTATTAGGCATTTTTCGAGCAAAATGTAACAGTGAGTAGAAACTGGGAGAAGACCCCGGTAAGACTCTCTTCTCCATCTTCCTTTTTGTTATCCATCAACCCCCCCAAAAAGATGAAAGCCTGCGCTCTACATGGGGACCACCTGTTGTTACCTTCTCGTACGGAGGAGTTCACGTCCACAGGCTGCTGTGAAGAAGCTGTTTTGAGAAATCTCATGTATAAATTCATCTGAAAATGGAATCATCATAGTTGTATCAAACAGAAAGTTTCGTAATATACGCGCTACGAGAACACATAGTGGAGACATCGGTACAGTCTATATATAAACCATAAGTATTTCTATGTACTTTACTTGTAATTTTGTTTGTGTTTTTGATGGCAAACAGACGTATAACTAATAGAATATGTGACATCGAAATAGAGAAGTAATTTCCGAGCTTCACTTTCATCATCTGAGTACATTTCACGAGTATGAATGAGTACATGCACACATGTGTGTGTGTGTGTGTGTGTGTGTGTGTGTGTGTGTGTGTTAACGTGATGCTTATTCATGAGTCTGTGTGACGACTGGGGAATAAATTGTGTTTGAAATGGAACAAAGACGACGAAGCGCAGCTCTGGAAAAAAAAAAACCCAGGCGGATCTGATTTACTTATGCAATCACACAAGACTCATCACACACACCTCAGGTAACGGAAGACACACACACACACACATCGGGATAAAAGCCATTCATCGGATCATGCAGATCTTCAAGACAAAAGATGTCCAGCTGGAGCTCTGATACAGGAACACATCACCCTGATGATAGTGATGGAGGTGTGTGTGTGTGTTAGTGTGTGTGTGCGTGTGTGTGTGTGTGTTTTGGTCTTTTTATTTTGTGTTAACTGTTTTTTTGTTTTTTTAAAGCACTATAGTAAGGATAACAATAAACCAAATATTAAGTAATCAATACTTGTTGTGTATGGATACAGTTGCCATACATTTAAGCCATTTGTTAGGAATAGTTTGTCCATAATCAAGAAGAGGATGTTCACAGAAGATCAATTGAAGGCCATGATTGCTGAACCTGCATTGGGATTTTCTGTAAACTAGATTTACGGTATTTACTGAAACATAATTCACCTTTCTTAAAGTCAATTATTACTATTATTATTGTTCTTTGTGATTCAGGTAGAACTGTGCTTGATCCTGATTGACCTTGTAAGGTCAAGTATTGGAAGAGTAGAGGCACTTTGTGATGGTCAACCACGGTGACGGTGAAACATCGGCTGCATGAAGATAAACGATGCACAATGTACTCCTAAATAACAAAAATCGACTGCTATATTTTGTAGATTAAAATGTGTAAGGTAATATATATTTACTAATAATTATCTTCCTCAAGTGTGCATTTAAAGCAATGTGTGGGCGACACCTAGTGGACTCGAAAGGAATGACACCCAAAGGAAGATTTCTACTTTATGTTATTATTATAAAAAAACAGAATAATCCTGTAGAAATCCAAGAGTCTAATAGCTTAAGTATGTCTTGTAGCTGTAGAGTTTCAAAAATATTCATAACAGTATACAACAGCTATTTAAACTGTTTTTATTACCGTTATACAGTGATCTAATTCCACAATAATGAATACACTTTGCAGTTTAATTGTTCGAAAAAGAAAAAATGAAAATAAACACCCTATCTAAAACTATTAACTTACATATGTACAGGTATACTTAACATTTATATTCATCAAGAAACAAAATATATACCAGATGTGGATGTATTTGTTTAATTGTCTGATCATTCTATACATGTCATACTACAATATACTTTCTTTCTTTATCATCAAAACTACTAGAAATATTGTGCATAGCCATATAGAGACATAAGATGATAAATAATGGCGTATGAAGTGAAAGAATTAGCTGAAAGTCAAAGAAACTACACGGAAAGAAAAAAACGTGCAGCTGTCACTGCTGTGATTGGCTGCCGGTCTGATCACGTGGGTCCGGGCACTCCACCTCCACGGGCAGGTGCGGGCGGCTCGGGATGCCCACCGGCGGACGGGCTTTTCTTATCGGGCTGAAGCCTCGCGGCGACGAACCGGGGGAGTGGGCCGGTGACCGGTGGGCGGGGCGGAGCGGCGGGACCGCGAGCGGCTGCGGGAGAAGAGGCTGCGCGAGCGGAGAGGCGCTGCGCGGGTACCGGCGCGGCGCGGACCACACGGGCCGCTCCGTCCTATTGGAGGAGGAGAGCGAGGAGGCGGGGCTAGGGAGCATCGGAGGGGCGTACAGGGCAGGGATACTCGGTTCTGATTGGATGGCAGCGCTGCTGCCGGAGAATTCTTCGAAGTGCTCCAGAGTCTCCTGGAAGAAGACGAACAACACATCTTTACTCAGTCTATACTTGAATAAAACAGATTAGCACTCAGTGGCACTTAAATTACATGTATTCATGGTATTACTTATAGTGTTACTTATGGTATTATTTATTAGCCTGGCGATGTCATCCTCATAATTATAGTCAGAATGTGAACTTCCCGAACAAATAATTTTGAGGGCAGGGCTAAATTCGGTCTGGTATTCAGGCTAATTATTTATGGTATTACTCATTGAATTACTTTTATTATTACTTATGGTATTATTTATGGTATTACTTATAGTATTACTTATACTAATACTTCTGGTAATCCTTCTGAAATTACTTATTGAATTACTTTTAGTATTACTTATGGTACTACTTCTGGTATAGTACTTATGGTATTACTTATAGTGGTACTTATGATAGTATTTCTGGTATTACTTCTGGAATTACTTATAGTTTTACTTATGGTATCACTTCTGGTAGTATTCATGGTGTTTTTGTAGTTTGTATTTCTTGAAGAAATGTTACTTTCTTGGTTCTTGTTGCTCTGAGTTTTTCCTCGTGGTTGAATTCACTTATTGTGAGTCACTGTGTAAAAAAGCGTCTGCTGAATGTCATGTGATGTAATGATGAATGTGAATCAGCTGTGGTGTTAATCTCTGATCTTCATTGCAATGAAGCAAATCATCTGATGCTCTACGTCCACTTTACTATGGGATGTTGGTCTGTGGACCAATAGCCACACGGCCTTGAGGACATTCATGGCCCCCAGAAAATGAATCTGAATGACTTCGGTAATCCTTTGACCTTATACCTGTAGTACCACCAGCAGCCAGCAGGGTGACGTGTTTTTGGAGAGCATTTAGCTCATTAAAACCGCTGAGCATTCAGGACATTGTACTTCATTGCAGGCCGCCGACGGAAAACGAGTGACTCACGTCTTCGTTGAGAACATAAAGCGGCATGGGACTCCTTCGGCCGAGGGTGGATGGTTTGGGAACAACATCAACTGCAAAACCTTGTGTATTTATTATACAAGTTAACTTTCTAATTTGCAAAAAAATAACAGTGACACTATACTGTGTTTTAAAGGTCATTAAATGTAAGTGTTGCTCACCATCGTGACCATTTTCACTCTGGTCCAGATAGATGGGAGCTCTTTGGGGGACAGGTCGGTGCTTCTTTCTACAGCAGGAACACACACACACACACACACACACACACACACACACACACACACACACATTCAATCCTTGCTTGCTAAATGGTAGTTACACGCTACAGGTCACTGTGTTTATTACTTTCCCCACAACATGTTCAGAGTGTAATGAAACTGCTGAGCTACACTTGAGATTCCAGGCACACCCTCAAGTTCAATAGCAAAGCCAACGGAGAGAGAGAGAGAGAGAGAGAGAGAGAGAGAAGAAAGAGAGGGAGAAAGAGAGAGAGAGAGAGAGAAGAAAAAGTAGCTCTCACTTGGATGGCTTCCAACAAGCGCACACTGTCACCAGGGTGATGAGGAGGAATATGCCCCCGGTGGACAGGATGATGTATAGCGAGCTCCGCTCTGTCCAGAGAGGAAAACAAAAGGAGGAAAGAAAGATGGAGAGGGTCGTGTCAATAAAAGTGGAAACATGCAGTGTGTTTACTTCACTTATAACTACAAGGCGTTATCTGCTTTCTCTTTCTCAGTGGAAAGAAGGTTTCGTGTCTTCACCGTAACACATTGTGTTAAAATGGAACATCCTGTTTCCTTTTAGAGAAATCTCAGAATTAAATATAGTCCGGATATGCAATAAAACATTGCTTTTTCCACCACTGCTGAGAACTTTAGAATACGTATATAAGTGTATTTTATTACATTCCATGCTTATTATCATGTACAAAGTATTTGAATGAAACAACGGATGTCATATATAGGTATACTTTACATTTTACCATTATATATATATATACATATATATATGTATATATGTACAATATATATATGTATATATATACAATATATATATTAATATTTATATATATTATATATATATATATATATATATATATATATATATTCTTGGTATTATATTATTATATTCTTCTTGGTTGCAGACTGGGACTTAGATGCATACACGTTGCTTTTCACTAATCCCTGATCCGTCCCCCCCCCCCCCCACCAAGGAATTCGTCACGACCCCTCGTAGTGAACAGCCAGCCCTCTAATCTTGATTTGTGTTCCCCAATTATTCTCCACCCATAGAGATACAGGGATAAGGTATTTCCCTGGGAGACACATTTCATCTTTTAGAAGAAAAAGATAGAGCCCGGATCTGCAAATATACTCCAAAAGCATTTGACTTTTCTTTTCTTTTTCTTTCCTTAAATCGCTTGCCAAGTGGTTTTGCGTGTGCGAGAGGCAGCGAAGGAGCGCCTTGGGGTGGTGGTCGCTCCAGAGAGGGAAGAGAAAGGAGTGTGAGGGCCCGTCGCTGTCTCTTCACGCAACACACATACAGTAATAATGAAGTCAGGATTACTGAGCTCCACTGAGGCAAAGCGTTCTCCTCCCACCTGCCTCCTCCTCCTCCTCCTCCTCCTCCTCCTCCTCCTCCTCCTCCTCCTCGTAAATGTCCGTCCATTCATTGGATGAGGCGGCCTCTCCCTCTCTGACATGTGGCCTGCACGCCGCATGGCGCCCCAGTAATGGACGCGCTCTGGGCCAACTCCGCTGCTCTCAGCCTGGATTCGCACATGTCGTAAACAACATTGTTTATCGGGAAATGGCGTGCATGTGTACGGGGTCAGCGTCAGACGATAATTGCTTCTGTCAGCGACTGAATATGAATGCTTGTTGAACAATGAGCTCAATACGTACAGTGTTTTCATACAGTGGAGGTTGGCATTTCCATTTGTTTTATGGGGCACCTTCTGGTTTATTTGTTTTTATTTATTTTGTTTGTTTCTATTTTGTCTGTATGCATCTTTGGTGGCTAAAGAGTTTGTGGATCAATAACATTTTCTAATCTAATCTAATCTATTTATTAGAGCTATAAACCACTGTTTGGAATGGAAGTAGATTTAAATAAAGCATGCTTAGCATGAATACTTATTTAAGTATTTATACTTTTCACTTTCCCAGGATACAGAAGAATATATAAAACTGGCTTCATACACGTTTCACCCTCTGGTTTCCAGGACTTTTCCAGGACTTTTGGTCCAAATCAGTCTCTTTTCTATGAAGATACGATTTATTTATATTATTAAAATGCGCATCCATTAAAAATAAAAATATTTTAAAAAGTTATTATTTAATAGATATTCAATAAAAAATAAGTGTAAGTTCATGAGATTTATTTTAAATATATTTTAAATGAGCATCCAGAAAAAAAGACTTTGAAAATAGTTATTTTTTAATAAATATTCAATAAAATGTAAGTGTGCGTTCGTCAACTGAATTCTATATATATATTATATATTTTAACAGGGGGTGTATAACTCAAAAAAGGTTGAGAACCATTGAACTAGAGAGGTATGTGAGATTTAAAAATATATATATTTAAAATGAACATCCATTAAAAAAAAGCTTTTGAAAATAGTTATTTTTTAATAAATACTCAACAAAATATAAGTGTAAGTTCATAAAATTAATTGTTTTTATGATATATTGTATGCAAAATGCTGAGTATTACACATTTTTTCCCAAAATGCTTTGCGCTGGTCAGGAGGTACTCGGCTGAAAGAACCATTTCGTATGGGTTACATAACTCAAAAAAGGTTGAGAACCATTGCTCTAGAGGGGTATGTGAGATTTAATATATATATATATTTTAAATGAGCATCTATTAAAAAAAAATCCTTTGAAAATTGTTATGAATACTTAATTTTTTTAATTCTATATTATATGCAAAGTGCTTTTTCAACCCAAAATGCTTTGCGCTGGTCAGGAGGTACTCGGCTGAAAGAAACATTTCCCAGGGGTTACATAACTCAAAACAGATTGAGAACCATTGAACTAGAGTAAAGAGTCATAATAACACCCTCTGATGTCAGTTTACCATCATATAAACCAGTATAAACACGTTGGGACGCTCTGCTGGCGCTGCCACCTACTGTAGACGGTGAGCTGGACGGGCGCGCTCCTCATGCTGCTGATGAGGTTCTCCACCGTGCACACGTACACGTCGTCGTCCGACATCACCACGCGCGACACGGTCAGCACCTTCTGGTCGTGGGACAGCAGCAGACGCGTGTCATTGGCCAGCACCCTGCCGCCCTTCAGCCAACCGTAGACGGGCTTCGTGCCGTTGTCGTGGGAACAGTGGAGGTGGAAGTGCTCGCTGTACTCCAGGACGGAGGAGGCGATCATCTGGATGTACGGTCTGGACACGGGCACTGAGGAGGACGAGAGGGCGTTTCAATGAAGATAACATTAAATTAATCAGAAATACACCTTAGAAGACAAATGGATGGTTAGAAAACCCTTGTGTAATGATGTGAGCGCAGCTGAAAACAGTTACGCTGGCGAAAGAAGCTATAAAACTAGCCTTCCTTTGAGCGACAAGTTTGAAGCTCAAAATCAATATGTACAATAAAAATCATTATTTCTAACCATATCAATGTCATAACTATATTTTCTAATCATTTTGCAATTAATTTAATAAATAAAAGAGTGAGTTTTCATGGATAACACAAAATTGTCCGGGTGACCCCAAACTTTTGAACAGTATTTGTATACAAACTCATGGGCAGCTAAACAGAAATATTGTAACAGTTTATCTCCACACCTTCCTTTTATTCTTAGTTGTTTTCATCCTGTCTCTCTAACTATCGCGTCATTCCAGATCCTGCTTCCCATCTCCTCAGTCCAGCTCCCATCAGCTGCCTCTGATCACCTCGTTAGTCCCTCATTCCCTTCACCTGGTCCTCACGCCCGTCTCACCTGTTGCCCATTCCCTCGTTAGTCCCTCATTACCTTCACCTGGTCTTCATGCCCGTCTCACCTGTTGCCCATCCCCTCGTTAGTCCCCGTCTACTCAGGTTCCCTCACTTGTCCTCTGTCAGGTTCTCTTGTGTTTTCCCCACCGAGCCCTGATTATTCTGTCTGTTCCGTTTCTGAAGACGCTCTTAGTAAAGGATCTTTATTTGAATTATCTGTACACAACTTTTGCACATCTGTGTTCTTTGGGGTCAATTTGACCTTAAATAAAACATAAGAAATACTACACACTACAATATACTGTCGTAGTGTGTCTCATCCTGTACTGTTTGTTATTGTTTTATGTTTATTATGGTCTGTCAAGGGACGACAGATGCTAAATAGCTGTATAGCGCATCAAATGGTGACATTTATGTTTCTCTTTTAAATAAAGATAATAATAAGAATATCAAAATGTTATCTTGGTGTGTATCTGTGTACTTTTTAAATGTATTTAGGAAGTCAACAAACAAACAAGCATAAGGCACTTTAAAACACTTAAACTTGAGAAATAATTTTAATTATAACATCACTTTCTGGAGGTTTAAATTTCTGGCCCCAAGGGTGAAATACGTGAGTCCATTTTAAGGTAAAAAGGGTTAAAAAGAACACCACTAACTAAACTTGTGTTACATTTACACTCTATTCATAAAGCATGTGTAGTTCTATGTATTTTACTTGTGATTTTGTATGTATTTTATTCTATTTGAATGTTTTCTACTATCTGGACCTTGAATTTGAAATAAAAGTTTGATTGATTGACACTCTCAGGCCAGATAACTTTTATTTCCAACCTGCATTGCTATTTTCTTTTATCTCATAACTCCTCGCAAAAAGTTCTTTGTGCGTACCGTCCACGGTGAGCCCGATGTGGCGCTCCCCGGTGAAGGTGTCGTCGGTGATGGAGATCTCCACCTCGTAGGCCCCTTCGTCCGACAGCCGCAGGCTATGGAGCAGCAGCGAGCCGTTCTCGAACACCAGGATGCGGTCGCGGTACTCGGGCCTCAGGTTCCCGATGATGTCGGTCCCGATGGACTGCACCACGGTGATGGGCTTCTCCCGCTCCCTCCGGAGCTGCCACTTGATGACGGGCTTGTCGGCGCTGCTGCTGGAGTAGCTGACGGACAGGAGGGCCTCTTTGCCCACCGTGCCCCGCACCACCGGGGCCGGGCTGGTCACGTTCACCCCGGACGCCTCGCCTGGGGAGAAGAAAAGGAAGAAAAGAAGACGGCAGTGAGGTGTTGAAGTGAGAAGAACTTAACGCTATGGATAAATATAACTAAAGTTTACTTTTAAAACAAATCCGGATGACTCATTTGGCTTGATTTAGAGTGAGCGGGTCATTGGACCCTACACAGCACCTGACTCATCATTTGTTCACATCACCCCATGAAAAGAATAAAATATTAAAAATTAAAATAATTTTTTTGAGAAAATACATGTGATGGTAGACGAATGAAATTCATGTCTAGATTTTCACAATGTAAGCGGTGAATAACTCCATTCCACTAACAACTGATTTAATTGTTAGTAATGGTGTTGGTGATGAGATACAAATTATATTCCTGATTTTTTGGGGGTTTCTGACAACTTTTGGAGGATTTGACATTCACCACTGAGGGTTAAGGGGTCATTTGGGGTCCCTTTGGGGTCATTTGGGGTCCCTTTGGGGTCCCTTTGGGGCCCGTGATGCTCCAGCAGCCAGTAAAGATCAGGTGAATCACTCCAGTATTCACACTTACGCGACCATTTTTCACTTTTAACCGATAATCTAGCCTGTGTTTTATGTTTTATTCATTCTTATTTATTTAAATTTATTTTAAAATGTTCGGTTTTAAATTAGAAATGTCCTGTCTTTATGTTTTTATACATGTTTATTGTTTTTACATTCTATGCTTATCATGTACAAACTGACTTCATAGAGTTGTACTTTACATTTTCACATCCATAACTGCATTAATATGTTTTGGATGTTTTCTTCTTGGTTGCAGACTGGAACTCAGATGTATTACACTAAGGTAAGGAGGTAAGGAAGTAAGGAGGTAAGGAGGTAAGGAGGTTTATTGTCGTAAAAACATTCATTGAATGTGTTTATGTAACTCTGTAATGTTCATTCTGGTCACATGACATCTATTGTTCTGTCCATCCTGGAGAGGGGTCCTCCTCTGTTGCTCTCCTGAAGGGTTCTTGACATTTATACCCTTGTGACAGTTATTTGTTTCCTAATTCTTGGGAGTTTTTCCTGATCTAATGTGAGGTCAAAGGTCAGGGATGTTGTTTGTGTACAGATTGTAAAGCCCTCTGAGGGGAGATTGTAACTTGTGATATCGGGCTATACAAAATAAACTGAATTGAATTGAAAAGTACAGCAGAAACAGATAAAAAACACTAAAGACATTCTAATTTCATATCAGGACATTTTAAAATAAATCAAACATGGGAACACCGGCATCAAAGGTTCGAAAGTGAAAAAAGTCTCACGTAGCTTTTTCCCTAATCTCTGATCTCTTTCTTACAAACACCCCCAGACCTCTCGCCGTGAACAACTAATACTCTAATTTTGATTTGTGCCCCCCGATGATTGCCCATAGGGACTCGGGCTATACGGCCGTACAGTGGGGGGCCGCATTTCATCTTTTCTAACAGAGCCGTGTCCTGGGAACCGAACAGTGGCGAGGCCATTGCGTGCCCAGCGGAGGTTTCCTATAACTCAGCTGTTGGCTGCATCCCACTGTTAAGGCCTCAGTGATGGAGAGATCAACCTAGAGGAGAAGGAGGAGACAGAGGGGCTGCACTGTTCACTATTCTCTCTGCAGAGTTAGCAGGGCATCGCCTCATTGCCGCGGTAACCATTGGGTCCGCCTGACGGGGGTGTTGCCGAGGCGACGAGACAAAGGGCCCGATTGTTGGGACTAGTTTTCCTCCGATTGAGAAAGAGGGAGAGAGAGAGAGAAAAAAAAACAGAGGGAGAGAGAGAGAGAGAGAGAGAGAGAGAGAGAGAGAGAGAGGTCTTTGTCACTGGTGAAGTTGGAGATGGACACTGGATCAAGTGATTCTACCTAAACAAACCTGGTTTGTGTAAACTGGTTGAACTGGTTACGTGATACGGTCATTATAATTTAATTAATACATAATTTTTTTTTTTTTAAATCCCCCATATGCTTAACTAACTTCTTAGCCCTCAAATGGACTCATCCCAAGAAGCTGGACGTGCCCTATTCAGCCTGATGTCATCACACTTATGTCACCCCCCCCCACCCCCCCTCACACAGCTCCAGGCTCCTTTGAGCTGAGGGTGGGGGCCGATGGAGAGGAGCACCACCCGTGAACTCATCCATGATGTCGCCAATCGAACACGAGGAGAAGAAGAAGAAGAAGAAGAAGAAGAAGAAGAAGAAGAAGGCGAGGAGAAGAAGAAGAAGAAGAATTTAGATGAATTTAACCTGGATTAACTTGAACGAGGATTAGATTTCTTTTTTATACGATGAAAGCCACCAAAAAACTTTAAAATAGGAAAATTCTAAAATATTTTTGATTTAAATAATAATTACTCAGCACAGTCTGTTTTTCTTTCTTTCAGTATTTAACAATTTGATTGAAATGCATTTGATTGGTTGTCTTCTGAATTGATATAGCAGAGGGTCCAGGGGGGGGGGGGGGGGGGGTTTAAATCCTCTAATCGAATGTTTGATCTTACCTGTGAAGAGGAGGAGGAGGAGGAAGAGGAGGCCAACGGGCGTCAGTAGAGGAGGAATGTCAGTAAAAGCGTTGCGTGAAGAGGAGGTCTTCCTCTCCACCTTCATCATGTGTCCTGAGCAGAGTCCCTCTCCCACTTGGCGAGCATGGTGTCTCCACCCGGCACGTCTCCGCGCTACAACCCTTTCCCCACCGCCTGCCTGCCGGCCTCTGCCTGGTCCCACTGAGCCCCGCTCGCCTCACAGCAGCCCAGTCACACAGCCAACACACAGCCAACTGTGTGTGTGTGAGTGTGTGTGTGTGAGACAGAGACACAGTGTGGATGAACCCCTCTCTCTCTCTCTCTCTCTTTCTGCTGTGAGTTGCCTTTTTCAGAAAGAACGGCTCAAAAGAAATAGTGTGATAGCTTCTCCCCCCCCCCCCCTTTTTTTGGTCATGATATTTATATTTCTTTTCTTTTTGGTTGTTTAAAAAAAAAAAACTTTAAGGATCAAAAATATTTTTTTCCTTAGTTTTTTTCGTTACACATAAGTAAACCATTAAGAGGTTAAAATGTCATATTGGCCTTCAGCTACTTGGCGAGTATTCCTATTGGTGGAGAGAAACGACTTCAGCTCTAAGAGGAGAGCCCTCTTAAAGCGGCCAAACGTCTGAAAAACACCCCCCCCCCCCCACACACACACATCGCCCCCCCCCCTCCTCCTCTTTGTCCCACTTTTGTCACATTGTCCAAACTCCTCTCTGCACTGGAGCCTCACAATAAACTCAACAATTTGTTGCCGGGGCAACCAAAACGTTGCTGTTGACCCCACACACACAAGCACGAGCAGCCTCGAAGACCCCTTTTTCTTTTGTGGAGGTGCGTATGATCCATAATCCATACCTGCAGGTGAGAGCTACACCGACCTTATTGCAATACAGATATAGATGTCTAAAGATCTATTATTATTATGAGGAACATCCCAGTTAATTTGTGTTGTGTAATTAATAGTAAAATGAAAAATATATAAATTATACACAAGACTTTACTGTTGAAGAGTAAAGATGGAGGTGACGTGTTATTATAAAAGCTATACTGTTAAAAACAAACACACATTAAGGAACATTAAGGACCAGAACGTGTTGTTCTTACTTTGTCCTCTAGGTGGTGCACGTGCTACATTCAGAGGGAGACAATGTATATACATGTTTATTCTTTTTCATCAAACGGTGTAAATGAACTTAAATGAATATAACAACATTTCCATGACTTTTTCAAAACTTTAGGGATTACATTTTTTTTCCAGGCCTGGGAATAACCATTAAAAAAGTTCCAAACTTTTCCAGGTTTTCCATGACCGTACGGACCCTGCATTATTTTGACTTATCGACCATAAACATGTCTTATTATATCCGACACGATGTTTACGTCATCTGCCACTGTATTTTTTTCTCGCATGCATTGTTAACAAATCATCTCTCCCACTTCAGGAAAGTCTTTCATCAAGTTTTTCTCTTTTTTATTTTTGTATATATTGTTTGATGGACAAAGAGATGTTTTATGCAAAGGAGGATGCATGGATAGATAGAAAAGCTCCAGGAATGTGGGAACAGATTGCTCCACCACCACCACTTACTCTCCAGGCCTCAGACTTCTGTGTAGCCCTTCAAAGCCTCCACCTCTCACCCTCCACCTCTGCCCTCGATAAAACGCAGCGCCTCCCTCTTCCTCTCATCTCCTAACGCACTTTAAATCAAGGCAGGACTCTTTGACAACGGGGCCTGTGTGTGTGTGTGTGTGTGTGTGTGTGTGTGTGTGTGTGTGTGTGTGTGTGTGTGCTCGTGTTACAACAGAAACCGTTCACCATCATCACGTTTAGCCCGACCGCAGTGATGTCATCCTTTGTGACTCAGACCTAAAGGATTACACTAAATGTACACTACCGTTCAAAAGTTTGGGGTCATTTAGAAATGTCTTTATTTTTAAAAGTAAAACATTTTTTTTCAATGAAGATAACATTAAATATATCATAAATACACTTTATACATTATTAATGTGTAAATGACTATTCTCTGGTGTTTAATGAAGTCTCTACAGAGGTGTGTAGAGGCCCATCTCCAGTGTTCTAATGGTACATTGTGTTATCGCCTTAGAAGACTAGCAGAGGGGTAGAAAACCCTTGTAATCCCTTTTTATGTGAGCGCAGCTGAAAACAGTTACGCTGGTGAGAGAAGCGATAAAACTGGCCTTCCTTTGGGCGACAAGTTTAAAGAACTACATTAATATTTACAATAGAAATCATTATTTTTAACCTTGTCAAAGTATTAACTATATTTTCTATTATTTTTTCAATTAATTTGATAAATAAAAGTGTGAATTTTCATGGAAAACACCACATTGTCTGGGTGACCCCAACCTTCTTTGAACGTTATAGTGTATCTTTACACTGTGACATCACATCTTTTGACTGTGCCTCCTCACTGATGGTAATATATTAAATGTTGTTTATTTGAATCCTCTCATAACCTCCTTGGATGGCAGTCAGTGGCCGTAACCATTGTACAGCAGCGCCCCCTGCTGCTCGGCCATGGCTAATTCATCTCTAATTATCACCCAGGAGACCACAAGGATATTATTTTTTTCCTCTCCAAGCTTGTGTGAGAAAAGAGCATCAAACCCACCGAGCATATGTCACGTGACCTCCTCCTCCAATAGTCCAACCACAGCTTCATTACAAAGTCACATGACTCACGCGAGGATCAACTAACACCCAAACTGGATTTTCTCAGTGTGTATTTATTTCTGTCTTCAATCTCAGAATTAAATTTAAAACACAATGGGTGTTGCGCAATCTCTGTGAGGTCTGAGTAGAAGAAAAGAGAGTCAGTCTACACAAATAAATAAAAATAAAACCCATACAGTATGTTTATGAGTAGAGAACGTCAAGATGAGGAGGAAGAGGCTTTTACAAAACACCACTGATGCTCGATGTATCGACAGTTTGTGACACAATCAACAACGCCTGTGTGTGTGTGTGTGTGTGTGTGTGTTTCGTATGAGTGACTTGAGTGGGATCTGTTTTTTCTCTCCCTACATGTAGAGTTGGAGTTGGTGCTGAGGCTCAGATGTGCGTAGGTGGGCTGAGTGGGAGCGCTGGGACACTGAAGATGTGCTCGAGTCTGTTTCTCATCAAGAACAAGACTGATGAGCCAAGGGAAGGGAACAAGTGTGCATCAGGCGGGTTGCAATAAAGGTATAGAGACACAAAAAATACAGAATAGTTGCACATCACTCGAGGTTCGAGGTTCGAGGTCGTGCGTAGACCACCAGTCCAGACACATTGGACTTGTGCAGGGGTAAAAACACACGATAATTAGATTATATTAGATTAAATATTCCTTTATTAGTCCCACAGTGGGGATATGTCAGGATCACAGCAGCGAAAAATACTAAATAAGAAGAAGAAAAATAAGAAAAATGTAATAACACACAATACATAAGGTAGCAGTATTAAATACAGTTTTAATAACAGGTTCTTCACATTAAAAGGAGAGGGCACATGTTAATAAATAGCTCCCAGCTTGTGAGAGAAAAGAGGGGTAAGGGGGTATGTGTGGGGGTATTGCACATTTGGGAGGTGGAGGAAGGTCAGGTGAGGATACTGCACAGATTGGAATATTGCACATTCTTCACAAATAGTAATATTTCACAAAAGCGAGCTGAGGTGGTGTTGGGTTATTGTTTACACATTTTACAATACTTTTGTTTTGCCATCAGTCTAACTGTGAAGAAAAAAAAACGTGTTCTGTGGGTGGCTCAGGTTGTGTGTGTGCAGTGTGTGTGTGTGTGTGTGTGTGTGTGTGTGCTGCCGAAGTGAGCCTCCCATGCTTCCTTCTGCTCTCCTTCCCTGGAAGGACGCCGTGTCCCCGTGGTCCTCTCAGCATCCCTTGTGACTCTTTGTCCTCCTCTCTGCCTGCGCAGTGTCACCGTACCAGACACACTATCTCTATATTTATATTGGCCCTGTCTGTTATTATTACTATTGTATATATATATATATATATATATATATATATATATATATATATATATATATATATGTATTTTATTCAGTCAATCAAATTAAATACAATACAAAAGAGAATGACTGAAAAGGTATAGGTAGAAGCAAAAAATGCTTATAAATTCCTATCCTAAATTGAAATCAAAATAAATCAGAAAATTAATATAAAATAAAGAAGAAAAAATAAATTTTAATAAAATAAAAAAACAAAATATATTTATATATACTACCACACACATCTTCGTTTTTAATCACATTTATAACTCTCAAGAATTGTTTTATAAATAATTCCCTTGAAAACCAAAAAGCAGTTCAACATTCTTACATCCATTTTAACATTATTCCATAATTGGACCCCTAGAACAGAAATTATGAGTAAAAGACCAATTAATGTGTCTCGTGTCGTTGTCAGTAGAGTACAACGAGGAATACGAATTAATTATACACTAGATTTATTGCGCAAGAGAGACAGAAATGAGAGAAAATGTTGAGATATGATGACTTTGTTTTACTCACCCTTTGATTAAAAAAAATATTATTTATTTGTTATCGTCTGTCACTGTTTTATGTCGTTAAACTTCCTTTAATGTGCTATATTAATGTCTCGGCCAGGACACTCTTGTAAAGGAGATTTTTAATATCTCAATGAGGCTTTTCAAGGTTAGACACATCTAAATAAATACATAATTCAGCTTTATGGGAACTGCCCTCTCCAATTAGCATCCCTGCTACTGTAATAAACACAAATCATAACTTTGCTCTTGAAGAATAGGGATGAAGATGACACATTATTATAAAACTGTTTAAAACAAACACATACTTAACCTGGATTAGTGAAGTTCAAACACAAGACATTCCACTGTATAAATTTAAGATGTATTTATTTGTGTGAGAACATGACAAAGTTCAGCGAGGTGCTATATTCAATAGATTTAAAGAACGTCTCTGCAGACTTTATATATTTCACACATCTGATTTAACACATTTCAAAAACCCACCAACACGACATCCGAGCGTATGAAGCAATGTCTCAAAGTAACGCCGTACTAAATGCATCTGGAGACGTGTACATTAAGTGTAATTATGGCATGCTTACTGTTTATGGAAGATCAGATTTATAGAAAAAAATGCTTGAAAAGTTGAAATTTTGAAAAATAAATCGAGGCAAATGCAATCTGAATTACACATCAGGGAATAAATAGAAGATCATTTTAAGATTTTTTTGTAAGCAAGGCAAAATAGTCAAGATGCAAGCACATCGTGAACAAAGCAAAACAAATAATTTAATCCGTTAAATATGCAGAAGTCTAATGCTGATGCGTACACGGTTTTATACACAGATGATCCATCAAAAAAGAAGAAGGAGAAGAAGAAGAAGAAGAAGAAGAAGAAGAAGAAGAAGAAGAAGAAGAAGAAGAAGAAGAAGAAGCCCCGTTTAGCATTAGGACATTCATTTTCACGTTCACAGATTAAAAACTAGCACGCCACCAGACAAATGTCACAAGTACATGCAGTGAGTTGCAAATTCTGGGTCAAAGACATCCGTACTGATGAGAGTGTTAAAGTTCACAAGTTTCACATCACGCACCCTCAAAAACTCTCTGTTCATCTTTCACCGCTAATGTGGTTTTCCAAGAAAAAGAAAGAAAGAAAAAGACTTCCCGGGGGCAGACGAGGTGCGCCGGCCGTCCCCCTCGATACCTTTACGTCGCCGCCTCCTTCTCTTCATCCAGACGTGTCTCCTCCCTCTACTGTCCCTCCTCCGGTCTCTAGAAACAGATTTTTATTTTTATTAATGCATTAATGTGTTAGATAAACAACAATTTGGGCACTCTGGTTTCTGCCTACTCACCAAATCCTATTGTCATTTTTAATTTCTGGATTCATTGTACTTGTGTGATGTAATGACTGTGTAGTTACTGTGTAGTAATGCAGGTGTGTTTACACACAGACACACCAGATACACGTGTGTGTTTAGGTACATATGTAGACGTCTGGTGACCTCCTGTTATGTATTTTTTATGTATTTATTGTCCTGTACTCTAGGTGGGTGTACCAGTGGGTGGGTTCGTTATCTGTTTGTATACGTCAACAAAAAGATGAAAAACAATGGAATTGGAATTAAACACTGCGTAGCTTGGAGTATTAGAAGTATTAGCCTCAGAGGGCTTTACGATCGGTACACATGTGACATCCCTGACCTTTGACCTCACATCTGATCAGGAAAAAAAACTTTCAGGTGGAAAAAAGTGAAGAAGCTAAAAGAACAAACAATTCAGTTGTGGAAACGTGGTCTCCCCCCCAAAGGGAGGGAATGGGAATATATATATATAAAAATATTTATATATATATATATATACACACAGTATATATGAATATATATATATATATATATATATATATATATATATATTAGAATATATATAAATATATATAAATGCTTTATATATAATTATATATACATTATATAGGAATATATACATTATATAGGAATATACAGTATATGAATATATGAATATATATATATATATATATATATATATATATATATATATATATATATGTATGTATGAATGTGTGTGTTCATTATATATGAATATACAGTATATGAATATATATATATATATATATATATATATATATATATATATATATATATATATATATATATATATATATATATGTGTGTGTGTGTGTATGTGTGTGTGTGTGTGTGTGTGTGTGCTGTACCTAATGCACCGGGCGCTATAAATACATCTCCTTCAAGGGACGCAAGGAAGTCAAAAAAGTGGGTTAGGGAGATTCACTGACGAGCATCCCGTGTGTCAGAAGACAATAGAGCTTTGTCTTTGAGGGAAAGGTGAAATGTTGAGGGAGAATAAACCTGTTTGAGAAAAAACTATTGATGAGTGGAAATCTGATGTCAATATGTGGAGTTCTGAGTAAAATATTCTACTGTTAAAAAAAAGAAAAGTAGTAGTCATCAATATGACATTTACATGGATGTCTTTACCACAATTGACATTGCATGTACAGATTGTCTTGAATATGATGCTCAATTTAGTTATACATATTTATACTAAGAGACATGGTAAACAACAACAAAAGAGACAGAATGAAACAAAAAGAAACATAAAGAAAACAACATTTAAACTCAGGAGTGATCTATCCTCTATTGTACATTCATTCATTTATGAAAATAAAATCAGGTCTATGAGGTGTTACATATGTAACCCATTCATCCCCCATTATATACTGTTTGGTACTACGAGGACTTTGTTTGATTTTATTAATTTCAGAGTAAAACAATTACACAGTAAATCTAATCAAAGTGCAACTTTCAGGGACATTTTGGGCTAAAAACTGAATTATGAAACTATTTTCTTCTTCGCAGTCGTATACAATACAAACTAAGACACACACATGTTTACCGTGGAGAGAACCTTCCAGGTCAACTGAAGATTTATATAAACGCGAGCGTCTTTTCTCTCTGGTGGTTTATCAGAACATGCACGAACAGATCCATTAACAACTGCAACAGGATAATTAAAACGAACGATTTAATCATCTGTTGAACGCAGAGCCGACGTGGTAAGTAAATGAGTCGCAGCTATGCGTTGCATTAATCACACGTTGGATAACCCATGGGGGGGTGGGGGGGGGGGCTCTAATAGGTGTATTTAATTATGTATGACTTTTAAATGGCTTCTTCTACATGTGTGTGTATGACAGATAATTAGTTTATGTTCTGGAAAAAGGGAGAAAATGTATTTTTTAAAGTAAAAATCTCAATTCTAAAGCATATATAATATATATATATATATATATATATATATATATATATATATATATATACATACATATAATATGTATATATATATATATAATATAACAACATTTCCATAACTTTTCCAAAACTTTTGGGATTTAATTTTTCCCCCAATGACTTTTCACGGCCTATAAATGACTTTTATAGACTTTATAGACTTTAATAGACTTTTTACAGGTTTTCCATGACCGTATAAACCCTGTATGTATTATCTTTAAAAGTTTTTAACTACACGTCTAAAATGAGCAACGGATGCTCTCGTTCACTTACCTTACACCAGCCTGTTGTCGCCCTTACAGTCACTACCCATAATGCCTTGCATGTGACCTATAGTCTTATTCCATGGTTCTACACCACTGACCTATCCCCCCCCCCCCCCCACCCCTGCTCACCTCCTCCCCTTCCGCTTTGTCCTCCGGCTTCATCTTCTTGCGGGTCATGTGACCGCGGAAGCCCGCCTGGATCTTGGCGGCGGCCCTGTTGGCCTCGGGGTCGTCCAGGGGGATGTCCATGATGTCCTCCTCCTCCTGGGGCCGGCTGCACTCCTCCTGCACAGAAGGGACCGAGAAGGCGGAGTCACGGAGGGCGTGGCACGTCACGTGAGCATCGGCGGAAGAATCTATCCCTCATCGGATTGTAAAACCATATTTCGATAACTGTATACTCGACATCGCTGTTGTTTTTCGACGGTGAGGGGACGAGTGTCTTACCCCAATTAATGAGTTCACCGGAGCTCTCAGGGGGTCACTAACCCACATTGTCTCCTTTTTTTACTCGCCCCGTCTCCTCTCGATGTTTGAGTCGGCCCACTTTTCTGTAATGAATCAACATCTGCTGTCTTATTTTCTCTTTTCACCACGGAAAACAAATATATGTTTTAAAAGCCAGAAAAGAGCAGCGGCCATTTTCCATGACACAAAAATAAAGCACATTTATTTTTAAGGGTTACAAATAAAATCCTTCATTTTCAATAATGTTTTCATTGCGAATACTTCTTCTTTCACTGAGAAAAATATTCATTTTTGAGTGATAAACTAATTCCGGCATGTAGACACCACGAGAAGCTGATTCACTGAAATCACAGCGTCTGAATGTCCCCGAGGAAACATGAGGTGGGCGGAAGAGAAATTCTGGCTTGTCATAAAGTGTCATTAGAATAAAAACACGGTGGAAACATTTCAGCTACACACCATCGCTTATATATATATATATATAAAAATATATATATTTACAGATTGGCACCTCACATAAAAGGCGACCCACTGAACGAGCCTCTTGTCATCCCACTGCCGTCTCCAGTGAAACCCCTCCAGTGTAGGAGTGAGACCACCCACCTGTTCATTACTGTCTGACTGCTGGGGGGGGGGGGGGGGGGGGGGCAAAATATTCATCCACTTACGAGGGCGAAAAAGTTTGAATTTGAAGTACAACGCGTGAGCCTTAAATTATTCAAACGGCGAACATCGTCGGAAGATTTTAAAGGGCAATGCAAAATGCTCGTAAATATGAGCGGTAACTACAATAATAAAAAAAAAAACCTTCAATACCCAATTAACTGCTTCAAAATAAAGAATTAAAATCATAATAATCATTAAAAAAAGTTATTGTAAGGCTTCTACTCACAGTGTGACAGTCCATGTCTTACGCTCAGAGAGGATGTCAGTCTTCAGGCGATGCTGACCTCTTTAAAACGAGCCTCCGGTATAATACAGATGCCTCACTGGCTCTCACTAACAGTCCCTGTGTATGTTCAGTAACAGCGAGAGAGAGACAGAGAGAGAGAGTGAGAGAGAGAGAGGGAGAGAGAGAAAGAGGGAGGGAGGGAAAGAAAGACCTCCTACAAACATGACAGCATGCGTTCCATCTTTTCTGTCCCACTAAGAGGCTGCTGACCTATAAGTCCGAGGTAACGGTCGCCGAGCACAACCCCCCAAAAAAGACTGGAAAACAGGCTAAATATGAAGATTGTTTCATTGATTTTAAAGTTGTTGACAGTTTTGAAACGAGTGAAAATTACGAATCTGTCAGATGTAAACACGGGAAACCACAAAGTGACCAACGCATGCACCACATGCATCATACACATTCACACGTTGTGGTGTTGCAACAACAAACTCCACAAACAAACAAAAAAAGAAGAGATGACCAACATAGAAATACTATGTAAAAAGCCAGATGGTCATAAAACAATCAATGCTGACTTTCAGATTCTACTAATAGCGTGAAAATAAAAAAAAAACCTGTGTGTGTGTGTGTGTGTGTAAGCATCTTGGGCTGTTTTACACTAGTGGGTGTTAAACATTTATTAGAGGCAGAGTGAGCTAACAACCCTCTCTCCATCCCTCTGATCCCAGCTGGTATGGCCGCCCACACTCTTCTGCCAGCCTCAGAGACAAGACGGAGGGAGAGAGAGAGAGAGAGAGAGAGAGAGAGAGAGAGAGAGAGAGAGAGAGAGAGAGAGAGACAAAGAATATCCATTTATCTGAGTTATATATCGGACGCACAACGCAGTCATGTAATATGTCAAATTGTCCACTCACACTTAATTTCACAAAGCTGACAGGCTTTACAGATCAATTCGCCGCTGAGGGAACGATAACTCCCGAGTAATTAAATGCGCCGTCGTCAATCACGGCTCGGATATAATAATTTATATATCCGACGCACTATTTATTCTCCTGCGTGGAGAACAACAGAACAACCTTTCAGGCATGTACGTTAAAATAATTAAAAAAAGACATCTGACGTACGTACAGATGGCCCATTTATTGTCGTCGTGGGGTCGCGTTGTTTCAGTGGAAGCAACTTGTGCCACTGAGCGAGGGCACGGCGAAATATCAGTCTACTTTGTGCATAAATTACTGTGTAATCACTCCTTTAAAAAAAAAAAGCTTTTAAAAAGGTAGATTACTGACACAGATGGTGCCTAGCAACTATCAGCATCGCCGTCTCCTATTAATTCCATGACGACCCGAAGAGAGAGAGAGAGAGAGAGAGAGAGAGTGAGCAGGATGGCGAGGGGTTACCATGGTAACGTCCTTAGTACCCCTTCCTACACGGCAGACAAAATCAGACAGGGCTAACGTTGACAGCAGGAGAAGAAAAATGGTAAAGGTCCTAATTTCGCAAGACGAATTGTCCGGTCTGTCTTTTTTCTTTTTTTAATGATGACGGATTACTGAATCGACTTTCAATCTGCGGAGGCTGCAGCGCCTCCCGAGAGGAGAGAGCGGATACGGCACTAAAAAAAGCTCAGCGTTACAGTTTGGCGAGCATGCGGCAGAGCAAAGGCCTCAGACAGCATCGCCAACACAAGAGTACACAGCTGGTGGGGGATGGAAGACGCTGGAACAACAGGTCCAGGTCCAGGTCCAGGTCCCCCCCCCCTCCCCCCAAGGCCCCCCCCCCCAAGCACATCAAAAATATATTTGGTAATATCCTTTATTTATACATCCTGTGCCTCTGCTCTCCTCTCGGTCGCTCCTCAGTCCCTATACGGCTCCTTTATGGACACAAACACACACAAACACACACACATACACACAGGCTGATTAACAATCAACCACTAGCTGAGGCTGATTAGACCTGGTCCCGCCCGACACCGTTCCCCGATCCACCCCCAAGCTCCACCCTCTCTGCAGCCGAGCCTAACCCCCCCCCCCCCCCCTCCTCGCTGCCACAATGACATTCAACGTTTATTGGAGCAAAATATGAACTATTTTTGGGGATATTTTCTACCCTCCCCCCCTGGAGAGAGTCCAAGGGAAGAAGCTGAAGGCCACTGTGGATCGGACTCGTCCTTGAAGGGTTGTGCTGCGTGAGACAGAAATGAGAGCCGTCTGAACTCATAGGGTGGAGGAGATGTGGCGAGATGATGCAACAGCCTCAATTAAACTACCTGTGTGTCTTTGCATGCGGAAAAGTTTCGGAAAATACTTCTGATGATCAGAGCGTAAATGGAAAAAGGGCTTTGTGTACTCTGCACCTTCTTCCTGCAATATGTTCCAGATTAATACATTTAAAAAGTCAACAAACTTTTGACACCACTTACTGCTTTCAGATATAAAATGAAAAAACTGGAGGCAGATTCCCCCAAAATGTCACATTGTAACAGTTCAGCTCCACACCTTCCTTCTTGTATTAGTAGTTTTCATCCCGTCTCTCTAACTATCCCGTCGTTACAGATCTTGCTTCCCATCTCGTCAGTCCAACTCCCTTCAGCTGCCTCTGGTCACCTCGTTAGTCCCTCATTACCTTCACCTGGTCTTCATGCCCGTCTCACCTGCAGCCCATCCCCTCGTTAGTCCCCGTCTACTTAGGTTCCCTCACTTGTCCTCTGCAAAATCGTCTTGTGTTTTCATGCCAAGTTCTCCAGTGGTATTCGTGTATATTCCTAACCTCTGATTCTCGACCCCGCCCCTTTTTGGACTTGTTTATTTCTTGGACTGATCTCCTGGTTTTCAACTAAAGACATTCATCTTTGTTACTCCTGTCTGAGTCGTGCTTTTGGGTCCACTCTAATAGCCCCGAGACACACGTCTCTTAACTTTTAGTTTATTTGAACTAGTCTTGTTCTTGTGTTTTGTTTGTTTTGTGTGTTTCTTATGTTTTTTTAGTTTGTATCTTTGTGTTTCTCATGTTTTTTAGTTTGTGCATTTGTGTTTCTTATGTTTTTAGTTTGTATATTTGTGTTTCTTATGTTTTTTTTAGCTTGTAACTATGTTTCTTATGTTGCAGCTCGTCTTGTCCAGGTCATCCTCGAAAAAGAGATTTCTAATCTCAATGGGACTCACCTGGTTAAATAAAGGTTTAATAATACAAAACAACAAACTAATATCATACAAGCCCCCGGCCATGAATGTTAAACTATCGGGTCTCTGTTCTCACAACAACAAAAAGTATCATCTTTAATGTTAAGCTATTTCAAAATGTGTGCAATAGGATGCATCACTGGTTCATATATTCCGTATTGAGAGGAATGCTCACCTGTATATTTACCTGGTCGACACTCTGGCCTTCAGTTTCCGTGGAATCCTGCTGACCTGCAGCCGGCGGGCCTGAGCTCCCAGCGGGGAAGATGACGGTGTCCTCTTCACACATGGCATCGCTCTTCTTTTCTATTCCAGAATCACTCTCTCCTTCTTCCACAAGCTCCTCTGGTTCTGAATTTCTCGCCCTTGACGTGGCGACCTCCGGCCGTGACTCGCCGGCTGTTCTCTGACCCTCCTCCGTCTCCTCTCGGAGACGTTGGGCCTCTAACGTTTCCCCCTCCGCTGCAGAAGTTGATACGTTTGACCCGGTGACTCGTGACGAACGACCCCCGCCCTCGCCGTGACCTTCTGCACGTACGACCCCGTCGTCTCCTCCAACCGCGTCCGCCGCCTCGTCTTCTTTGTCGTCAGGGTTGTCTGACTTTGACTCGTCTTCAGAATCCTCCTTCTGGTGGAATGTGCCTCCTTTTATCTCCTCGTTATCTTCATTCAGATCGGCTTCATCCTCTGGCTCCTCTTCGTCTTCACCCTCTGGTTCCTCTTCGTCTTCACCCTCTGGCTCCTCTTCGTCTTCACCCTCTGGCTTCTCTTCGTCTTCACCCTCTGGCTTCTCTTCGTCTTCACCCTCTGGTTTCTCTTCGTCTTCACCCGCTGGCTTCTCTTCGTCTGCCTCGGTGGTGGGCTGATGTGATGAGCTGGTTTTAACACCTTTGCGCTCCTCCTCCTCCTCCTCTTCATCATCATCACTATCATTTAAATTTAAATAATTTATTTCATTCTGACTTTCCTCCCCTTCGGAGTGAACTGCATTTTCATCTCCCTTACTTTCGAGTTCATCTTGGTCTGTTGCCACACCGGTAACCTCTTCAGAGTCTTCCTGTTCTTCCATTTCTAATATCTTGCTCTGTGAGACCTCCTCTGAGCCCTCTTCCTCTGGCTGATTCTCATCAACCACCATTTTTATCTGCTGATCCTCTGGAACATCATCAAAGCTGATCTCAACCAAGGAATCCTTCGTGGGTGCAGCATTGCCATCCAAGCCACCCGTAATATGAGCAGAACTTTCATTTATTCCTCCGGGGGAAGCCTCGGTCTCTGTTGCTTCCTCCTCTTTTGCTTCTTCTACCTGATCTTGATTGTACTCAGGAGTTTCAGATTCAGACCATGTTGATTGTGCAACAGTTTCGTCCGGTTGGAGGTTGGAGCTATCATCCTCATCTTCATCAGTGGCTCCTTCATTTGTTCTTTTTGTTGCTCCGAGCTCTGCAGCAGACACAACCACACCTTCTGAGCCTACGCGCTCCTCATCTAATCCCGCGGTCTCTTGTTGAGCGCCTCCTTCATCCTCTGCCGTTCCTAACTCCCCAGCACACACATCTACATTTCCAATTGCTCTGAACGATGAGTCCGTGGGCTCTAACTCAGACTGATGCAAATGTCGGTCCGAAGCGGAGCCGCTGTCTTTTCCAGGAATAGCCTTTTGGGTAAAAGAACAAACAACAACAAAGGTGTAATGGTGAATACATGGAGAGATCTAACAAAGAGCGATTTAGAGGAATGTTGAGAGTATAGTGACTTTGAATAATTACCCAAGTAGCCTGAAATGCATTGTTGTTATACATGTCTTTCAGTTTAGCTTCCCACTCAGCAGGGTCCAATCCACTATCTGAGTTAAAGCAACACAAACAATTAATTACGTCACAGCTAATGGCAATGTGTCTACATTTCCACAAATGTGACGTTACAGTTAGTTAGTTACCCTCTCTCTGTTGGAGAAGAGCGTCGAAATACCGTGCGGCATATTCAGGGATGTCTTCGGGCTGGTCTCGCAGGACTTCCCTGGTCAAACCTTCCAGGACGGTACCGAGTCCTCGCGGGACCCGCAGGTAAGCGGTGGAGAAAGTCACGGACATGTTTGAGGTGTTTGAGGTGGGGACGGTGACTCTAGGGATAACCGAGAGAAGACGGACGTTTTTATCAGTTATTTACTTGTTATTCAGAGTAAAAGAGGGCGGAAGATAACGTCAGTCGGTGCACGCCGTGTCTAACTAACGCTAACAAACACTGGGAACTTTAGAATATAAGCTAACGTTGCTAAACATGACGTCACACACACATTTAGATAGCTTTAATTAATATATACACGAGCACGTTTTAGAAAATGTCAGAACGTAAGTCATTGTTTACACCTGTTACCTTAAATGACGTGAACTCTATCCATCTTTTAGAGTTTTGTTTGGTTGACAACTGTTGCTAGGGAACGGTTGTAACTACGGATACTGACAAGGCTCACAACTTATAGCAACTAACGTCATTAATAAAGATAATAGTGGGTCCATATTACACGTCGGACATACACTTATACAAAAACATATAATTGGTTAACACAAAATCATTTAAAAAAGATTAAAATATACAACGTTAAACGTAGTAACTTGACTACTTCCTGTTCAGGTAACTGTATAGTGATGACGTCACAAAGACGCGCGAATTACTGCTAGATGAAACAATAAAGATGGACGCGCCATGCCCAATAAGACAAGCTAGTAATATCAAGTGTTTTACTTAGAAAAATATATATGTCTATATGTATATATGTGATGACTGCATATTCAGAGTTGGTGGTCATCCTGCTGACCTCTCTGGGGGACATGCAGCCTGTCAGGTGAACGAGAGGCCTGCAGGTGAGTCATCTCTCCTCCACTGGAGGAGAAGCAGAGGAATAAAGCTCAGGTGATGTCAGCAAGGTGGGATTACCTAGTCTGTCTCAAAACTAATAAGCGGGCCTCTTGCAGTTGGCTCTTTAATGATATTGTCCTTGTTACTTGGAGAAAGAAAAACTTTTTTTTTACAGCAACTCATTTATCGCAAGCAACCAATACCTACTAATGTTTTATTTAAAACATGATTAGGTATTAACTTTGCAATCTGCAGATGTTTAAACCAATAACAATACGTAATTAACTTGTTAACATTCAATTCAATTTTCAGTCTATTTGGTACATCTACTAATTCAAAGACCAGTTTTTTAGAGAGGTGTTGTTATTATTATTTTGGACGCTGTAATTTGTAGTGGTGTTAAATGATATTGCGATCTATTGAGCACTGGTTCAATACTTAATAAAGTCACAAAAATGACTTATTGTATATACAATTTCATGAATTAATATATAAATGGAAGAAGTCTTATATTTGAGCAGACGCCCACATTTCTTGTTTGGCATTCTCGTGGTGACTGATACTCCCAGCAGCTCCTTACTCTTCCCTGGACTCAAATTATCCGTGAAATATAGCCACATATCTGCTCATTCGTTAAACTTGAAGCTATTGTATATTGTGGGTATTAATTCTGCCTCTTTGTAAACCAATATACCACCATAATAAACCACTATAGCGGAGCCACACAACATCGCATTTACCTCCTTTGAATTCATGAAGCCTTCATTATCTATGATCTCTTACATGAAAAGGAGAATAAGCTGTCCTATGAATTTGGGATTTGGTATATTTGGTAATATTTCGTGATCACCTTTATCACTCGGGGTCCGTCTGTTTTGGCTCAGGCGCAGGTAGACGGCTAATCCTGCAAGCATCGTCGCCACGGCAACCGTGCCTTTTTGCTAAAACCTTAAATTCCCCTGTTAACATGGAAACAACAGTATTAATTAACAAATAAATAATTTAATAATTGGATTTTTACAGCTTCATACAGTACCGGTCAACGTTTTTTTTTTAGCAAAGTAACCGCTTTATTTCTACAATAGATGTAAGAATAAAAAAATAAGCTACAGGGACCCTGCAGCCTTGCTTTCACTTTTCAGTCCAGTTCATCCCTTGAGGGTTAAAACCCATGTGGAAAAGCACTATATATATATATATAAAATGTATTACAAGTATGATGATACCCAAATGATACACTCACATGTTTGAGTAACTACATGTGCACTCGTGTTTTAATAGTGCAACGCATACATTTTGCACACCTGGCATCACTGCAGCTCTCTCTGCTCAGAGGATTTGCCCGACACACGAACATGAAGTCATTTATTTTCAAATCGTCACAATTTAAAGATAAAAGGAGTTCTTTGGCGTGTGGATTCATTGAATTAATTCCCAATGTATCACACATACGTCCCATATTTGATATATTCTCTTTATAGACGTTAAATAAAACACACGGGTAACGTGAATAATTAAAATAATCCACTAACAGACACAATATCGAGGTGAGCTGGAGCACACACTCGTGCATTATTGAAGTGGAAGGTACAGTGGGGAGCCGTCACCCGGGACTCACATTTCATGTTCTCTCGTTTCACTTTCAATGACCCGGGGTCCTCTCACTTTCATCAGTCCGTCCTGAGCCTTGAATGAAAATATACACACACACACACACAAAAAACAAATGGATTTGAATTATTAGATTTTAGTAATGATGAGGTCATGGACAGTAACGCACCTGTTCTGTTTTTCAGCATCGTGGATTTTTCTGCTGCTGCCACAATGTGGACGCGCCTCAGGTAAGAGTAATTGAGCTTATTTAAGAAGAAACTCGACGGTCGTTCTTATTATGTGTCTTCTAACGTCCTTCCTGCAATGAAATCTACGTCTGTAAGAATCCTCTGAAGGCAGTGCAGACGTCTCCCTCCACGTGGATCAGTGTCCAGAGGGGAAATACTTCTCCCACCAGCTTTGCTTGGAATGTCCCTCTGGACATTTGTAAGTCTTCAACTTCCACTTTTTATTAGTGGCCTCAGGGTTCGTACGGTCATGGAAAACCTGGAAAAGTTCTGACATTTTGAAAATGGTTTATTTCCAGGCCTAAACTATTTTATCTCATTTAAGGTATATACTCGTGTAAACACTGAGATTTCATAACATGTTTGCTCATGGAAATTTGGTTTTAAAGACATGGAGATGAATTGGTCGACATTTGTATGAACCCTGGGACCTGCATACCTATTGCTATGTACACTATGATAATACATATGTATATATATATTTATATTCATACATATATATATATTTATATGTATATATATTTTTATGTTTATATATATACATACATACACACTTATAAATATATATATATATATAGAAAAATATATAAATATATATAAATCCACATAAATATATATATGCATAAATATATATATATATATATGTATGTGTGTGTATGTGTGTGTGTGTGTGTGTGTGTGTGTGTGTGTGTGTGTGTATATATATATATATATATATATATATATATATATATATGCAACCGATACTAAAACGATTAATGAGACATTTAATGGTAATTTACAATGAATTCATATCTTTATGTTGTGTAGTTGCCCCGGCGATGTGTCTGCACCTCGGAGATGTCCGGCAGACTCGTTCAACCTCGAGACGGGAAAGAGCAGCGTCAGCGACTGCAAGGTGAACGGCGGCTGTCAATAGCAGCACTTTATCCCTGTTGTTGTTGTCATGTCCTCATACACGAAAACTACCAACTCAGCAAGAGTTTGTAAAGCCTAATAGTTACATTTTACTTGGATAATCATTTTATTGGTTCTCAATCTTTTTTAACCTTTTCTGGACTTTTTTTGACTTTTTCTGAAAATAACCATTTGATTTATTTTCGAATCCTTATAAAAAAAATTTTTTAAATATCCGTCGATGTGATTATAATAATAAATCTGCACAACCAAGTGACTTAAAAAGTGCCGCCTGATCAGTGCACATTTTGGGTTATGTTAGTACACAGCGCTTAATTAATGTCTGATTTAGTATAGAATATATACCATTCCCTTAACAAACTTATATTGTTTTGCATATTTATTTGATAACTATTTTTAAAGGATTTCTTTTAATGGAGTCTCATTTTAAATATATCTTTTTTTTAATCTCACGTACGCCCTGGAGTGCCTTTACGTACCCCCAGACAAATAGAATAAAAGACCTTTTTTTCCCACCGCAAACATTTACATTTGTCAAATTTATCTCAGGAAAAAGCACAGTTGGAACTAAAAAGATTAACAAGCATTTACTGCGATGCAATGCAGAAATTAAAGTAATGTCAAAGTTAGAATAATCTTTACTGTAAATTTTGCATTTGTGGAACATACAGAAGATCGGAAATATTTGTGTCTCTTGTCTGACATAAAGTGAGTAATAATAAAGTAATAAAGTGCTAACAGTTAACAACAATAAACATTTAGGCACCAATTATCTATAAATTAATGACTAGTCACACCTGTGTTTGACATGCAGATCAAATTATAAAAAGGTAAATTCGACATAAACTTGAGATATGTTCCCCCCTCATGCATGTGACGTGTCTATATCTGAAACCTTAAGTATTGGTGTGTGCCCAGCAGTATTGTTGTCGTTGTATTGTCTTCACTCATTTGTGTGTGTGTGGTCAGCCTTGTTTTCCAGGCCTCATCAGTTCAGAGGACAGAGTGGACTGTCGGCTCTGTCCTGCAGGCGTCTCATGTGATCCGGCCAATGGGACGCTCTCTTTATGCCCCCCGGGGCAGCATTCTCCCGAGGGGGTCCTCCAGTGTCTGACATGCCCTGTGGACTCTGTCTGCACCTCTGGGTTTCCCACAACGGTAAATATCACAGCAGACGGTGACGTCCTTATTATGTGTCGCATCTGAGCGAGGCGATGTCTGGGTTGCATTTATTATTAACTTTATTTAAAAGGGACTATGACCACGAACAGTTAAAACATACATGTCACCATTTGATGCACTGAACCAGATTTGCATCTGTAGTCCTTTGACAGACCATAATAAACATAAAACAACAACAAACAGTACAGGATGAGACACACTACTACAGTAGATGTGGTGAGAAGAACACAAAATACACACAATGTGAAGCTACAGTACAGAACATTAAAAGTAAGTCATAAAAAACATTAAAAATAAGTCATAAAAAACATCAAACAGTAAGTAATACATACTATTAAAAGTAAATAATAAAAAACATTAAAAGTAAATAATACATACTATTAAAAGTAAGTCAGAAAAAACATTACAAATAAGTCAGAAAAAACATTCAAAGTAAGTAATACATAATATTAAAAACCATTAAAAGTACATATTATTAATAGTAAATAATAAATAAAATTAAAAGTAAGTAATACATACTCCTAAAAGTAAGTAATAAAACTATTTAAAGTAAGTGATACATACATCTAAAACAAAGTAGTAAAAAACATTACAAGTAAGTAAGTAACACATACTATTAAAAGTAAGTAATAAAAACCATTACAATTAAATAATACATACTATTAAAAGTAGTAATAAAAATCATTAAAAGTAAGTAATACATACTATTAAAAGTAAGTAATAAAAACCATTAAAAGTAAGTAATACATACTATTAAAAGTAGTAATAAAAACCATTACAATTAAATAATACATACTATTAAAAGTAGTAATACAAATCATTGAGCGTAAGTAATACATACTATTAAAATAAATAAAAAACATACAAAAGGTTGGTAAAGTTTGCCTTCAAATGTAATAAATCCATCCACTACATGTGCTCCTGTCTCCTGTGTGTGCCTCTCAGTGTGGACCTGGCACAGAGCCCAGCCCCCATCACACGGTGTGTGACGGATGTCTCCCGGGCTTCTACTCCACCGCGTGCACCATCCGGTGTCTGCCGTGTCCAGCAGGTATAGAGCGGGAAGAAAAACCACCGTTATCTCATCTGTAGCCTCAATACAGCAATAGACACACACACACACACACACACACACACACACACACACACACACACACACACACACACACACACACACACACACACTCACAGAACAGCTTCCTCCCACAGGCCGTCACTCTGATAAACACTTAATCAGACACATCCACATACTTGCACTATAACTTTCTCTCTGCACTAATATCCCAAATTCATTTTCACACATTAACAAGGTTATAAATAATTATTTTTATTGGAAATATTAATGTTGCTCTTCAAAGTTGTAGCTCAAAGTTTTATCGCTTCTCTCACCAGCATAACTGTTTTCAGCTGCGCTCACATAAAAAGGGATTTCAAGGGGTTTTCTACCCCTCCGCTAGTCTTCTAAGGCGATAACACAATGTGCCACTAGGACATGGAGATGGGCCTCTACACACCTGTGTAGAGACTTCATTAAACACCAGAGAATAGTCAGTTACACATTAACTATGTAGAGAGTGTATTTATGATTAATTTAATGTTATCTTTATTGAAAAAAACTGTGTTTTACTTTGAAAAATAAGGACATCTCTACGTTATTTTTCCTAAGTGACCCCAAACTCTTGACCGGTAGTGTACATGTTGCTATTCTGTTGTCTTCAATGTATTTTTATTTGTAAATGACATTGTATGACGAGAGCGTACCTGTAGCCAGAGTCAAATTCCATGTATGTGAACACATTCACGGCCAATAAAGCCGATTCTGATTCTGATCGGTAGACTTTAAAAACAAAGGGTTGCTTCTGTGTCCTCTCTGTCCAACAGGAAGCTACTGTCCAGACGGGGGGATGTCCCAGCCGCTCCCCTGTCCTCCGCGTTCGTCCTCCACCCCCGGACAGACCGTCTGTAACTGCAGCGCCGCGTCGTCCTCGTCCTCGCCGTGCGTCGGAGCCGAAGCCGCCCGCTGCGGCCCGCCGGGCCACAGGGCCGGCCACCCCGCCGGCTGCCGGCCGGGAACGTACCAAGAAGCGAGGGAAGACTCGTCCTCCTCGGCGTGTGTGGTCTGTCCGATAGGTCAGGAGTTCACCGCTACACGCTGATGTTTACATTCACGGTTTCCTCCCCTCCATCTGTCTCTGTTGGACGTTTCTTTACTTGTTTTCCGGCCCTCAGGTCATTACTGTGTGGGAGGTGTAGCTGCACCTTGTCCTGCAGGGACCTACAGCCCTCAGGAAGGTCTGCAGAGGTTGAGGGAATGCACAATCTGCCCTGCAGGTACTGTATGGATTGATGGGAGTTAACCTTTTTAGTTATACTCCTAGTTCTAATTTCCGACGGTACACATACCTTAAAACTACCAACTCAGCGAGCCTGATAGTCT
>CM070099.1:21061916-21104416 GCA_036178185.1 Liparis tanakae | reverse complement strand
TCCGCACTCGGCCACCGTCAACCCCAGAGTGTGTGGGGCTGGCAGCTTCTCAGTAAGGCCACGTCTTCATCACCGCGGCTCACTGGGGGAACCGGGGGGAACCGGCTGGGCATCGATCACGCCCATAAGGCTGTTATTCTACCAGCATCTCTAGTTTCCATCCTCCTCTTCCTCGTGATTCAGTCTCTTCTTTCTTTACTTTTCTCTTTACCTCCCTTATAACTCTTGTCATCTTTCCTTCACATCCTCTTCTTATCTGTGAAAATGAAGGTGGCATCTGGAACCGAAGACGGTTCTTCAGAGTGATGCCATAGAAGAACCATTTCTGGTTCCACAAAGAACCTTTCAAACCAGGGTTCTTTAAAGAACCTTTCCTTAATTAGTTATTTTAAATAACCTATAAAGGTATCTCAAAGAACCCTCAAAAAATGGTTCTTTAAAGAACCAGTTCCTGAAAGAGTTCTTCAAAGAACCTATAAAGCCGCCTCAAAGAACCTTAAAAACATGTGTTCTTTAAGGCACCATTTCTGGTTCCACAAAGAACCTTTCAAACCATGTTTTTTTTAAACAACCTTTTCCTTAAATAGTTATTTTAAAGAACCTATGAAGTTATCTCAAAGAACCTTTCAAACTATGGTTCTTTTGAAGAACCATTTCCTGATAGTTCTTTAAAAACCCTATATAGGTCTCTAAAAGAACCTGAACAATATGGTTCTTTAAGGCACCATTTTTGGTACTGCAAAGAACCTTTCAAACCAGGGTTCTTGAAAGAACCATATGCTTAAATAGTTATTTTAAAGAACCTATAAAGGTGTCTCAAAGAACCATTTCAAACCAGAGTTCTTTAAAGAACCATTTCCTTAAATACTTCTTCAAAGAACCTATAAAGGTGCCTCAAACGAAAAAAACAGTTCTTCGTAGAACCGCAAACCCTTTTAAAGACCCTTTTAAGAAGCACAATTGTTCTGTGTAGGACGAGGGTTCCGCCCAGTGTTCTCCGTGCCTGCCGGGCCACTACTGCAGCAACGAGACCACCAGCCAGGAGGCCATGCTGAGCGTCATGGTGTGTCCGCCGGGCTTCCTCTGCTCCCGGGGTTCGGCCCGGGACCCCCGGCGCTCCGCCACGCTCTGCCCTCGAGGGTTCTACTGCCCCGGAGGGGGCGTGGTGAGTCAGAGCAGCGGAACAAATACACCACCGTTTAAAAGTTTGGGGTCACCAAGAACGTTTTGTGTTTTCCATGAAAACTCTGACTTTTATTTATCTAATTAATTGCAAACTAAATAGAAAAGACATTGACAAGGTTAGAAATAATGATTTTTTTATTGTAAATATTAATGTTGTTCTTCAAACTTGTGGCTCAAAGGAAGGCCAGTTTTAGAAAACTCAGACTTTTATTTCGCAAATTAATTGCAAAATTAATAGAAAATATAGTTAATACATTCACAATGTTAGAAATAATTATTTTTATTGTAAATATTAATGTTGTTCTTCTTGTGGCTCAAAGGAAGGCCAGTTTTATGGCTTCTCTCACCAGCGTAACTGTTTTCAGCTGCGCTCACATAAAAAGGGTTTTCAAGGGTTTTCTACCCCTCTGCTAGTCTTCTAAGGCGATAACACAATGTACCACTAGAACATGGAGATGGGCCTCTACACACCTCTGTTTATTAATTATGTAGAGAGTGTATTTATGATTAATTTAATGTTATATTCATTGAAAAAAACTGTGCTTTACTTAAAAAAAATAAGGACATTTCTAAGCAACCTCAAACTTTTGAACGCTAATGTAAATGTTCTTTTCTTTCACTCGCGTAAAGCACTCATAGTTCCTTAAACGTCTCTCCCCCCTCATAGGATCCGAACCCCGTCCCTTGCCCCAACGGTACCTACAGCGCCTCTCCGGGTCTGCGTGACCTCACCGAGTGTGTCCCGTGTCCGGAGGGGAAGTACTGTTACTCCCAGCAGCCTCAGGAGCAGCCTATCACCAGGCCCGTAAGATGCCTAGGATATATATATATTTCAAGATTAACACGTTTAGTAATGTGTGTTTCGTAGTTGATTTGATCGTAGCGATTACATCACTTACTATCATACCTGCAAACTCGTCACCTTTCGGTGAAATTCACCGTTTTGAACTCAAAATCGGTCATCCAAAAAAGTCCATGAGTCTGTTCAGGCCCAAAAAAGTAAGTTGGTTCATGAATGACTTTAACCATATTTTATATAATGACAATGTATAGAATAGAATAGAAATAGAATAGAAATATACTTTATTAATCCCCAAGGGGAAATTTGTCGACACAGTAGCACCAATAAACTAAACACACGAGAATAACATATAAATATAAGAAAGAAAGAAAGAAAAGTATATTTGTTATTGCTATCATTATACGGCTCAGTCACAGCGGAGGACCTTTTTGTTCTTAAACTGTTATCATCATTATTTAGATTTGTGGTCAGAACAATAAAATGGCTGTAGTAGTTGTGGTTCTAAAAGCTTTGAGGCTTCAAACAACGTGGATGTGGTGACAAAGAAAAATCACCTGCACACTTTTTTAACCCCTCGTGAGTTTGCAGGTATCTCCTACACGGTTAAAATCGGAGCCAAAAAATATAGATTCAAGTTTCCAGATTCAAGATATTCTAATGTCACGTGCACATATAACAGGTTATTTGTACAATGAAAAGCTTATATTACTAAACAAAATTGCAAGGTAAGAACAAAATTACAAGTTAAGAAAGAAAGAAATACACAAAAGTCACACTTTACGAATAAGTATATAAATATGGTGTTATTGCACAAGAATAAGGCACACAAATGACAATAGTGCACAGATAGTGTATAAAGTGCACTATGCATTGCTGCAGATGTACAGTGTGATCGTTACATGAAAAAAAAAATCTTATCTGAAGAACGCAGCGCCGCAATTATTCTGTACGCTGCGATCTTTCAGACGGCGCCGTGTCCTCACGGCCACTACTGCCCCGAGGGGACGGGCCACCCCGCCTCCTACCCCTGTCAGGCCGGCCGCTATCGGAACGACACGCTGGGTCACAGCGGGGGGGCGTGTGTCTGGTGTCCATCCGGGCGTTACTGCGACAGGCTGGGGACCCACGAGCCCGTCGTCTGCCCTCAGGTAGGAGGAGCCACCACTTTGCTGTGTGTGTGTGTGTGTGTGTGTGTGTGTGTGTGTGTGTGTGTGTGTGTGTGTGTGTGTGTGTGTGTGTGTGTGTGTGTGTGTGTGTGTGTGTGTGTGTGTGTGTGTGTGTGTGTGTGTGTGTGTGTGTGTGAACACCTTTTCTCTGCCGGGCCACTACTGCACTAATGACCACTAGAGGCTATGTTAAGGGTCATAATGCCCCGCCCCCTTTCTGGATTGTGGACCATGCTTACTATGAACTTATATATTAATAATAATAATAATTATAATAATAATTATAATAATAATAACTTTATTTATACAGCACTTTTAAAAACAAGGTTTACAAAGTGCTCTACAGATAAACAAAGCATAAACACAACTTAAATGGCGGTACACAAAAAAGACCATATACCATAAAAGCATCGAATACAACTAAAACCAAACAAATAGGCAATTAAAATAAAAACATCAAAGGACGACATCACTTAAAAGCAGTTCTATAAAAGTGGGTTTTAAGAAGTGATTTAAAAGAAGTTATTGGTTCTGCCAGCCTTATCTCCTCTCCTCCTTATGTGTTTATGTGACTCTGTAACGCTTCATTCTGGTCACATGACGTCTATTGTTCCTCATCCTGCAGAGGGATCATCCTCTATTGTTCTCCTGAAGGGTTCTTCACTTTTTTCCCCAGTGAAAGTGTTATTTTCTATTTTTTGGTAGTTTTTCCTGATCCGATGTGAGGTCAAAGGTCAGGGACGTCGTATGTGGACGGATCGTAAAAAAAAAGCCCTCTGAGGAAAATGTGTGATTTATGATATTGGGCTATAAAAAGATAACGCGCGTAGCTCCTCCCATCACGATGCCAAGTCGTGTAGAAGTGATTCGATTGGTCGGATGTACAGCGCGTTGACCATGTGACCATCTCTCCATCGAACAGGGCTTCTACTGCGCGGAGGGCACCTCGAGGCCCACGCCGTGCCCCGAGGGAACCCACAGCGCACGCCCGGCTCTCAGCGACGGGTCCGAGTGCTCCCCTTGTGGCGGAGGCCGGTATTGCAGCGGCGTCGGACTCTCCGAGGCTTCCGGAAGCTGCAAAGAGCGCTTCTACTGCAGAGAGGGAGCGACGTCTGCAGTACGACCATCATACCTACATCCTTTATTAAAATATCTGTTTTATTCTTGAGTTATATGACATAAAGGTCACATGTAGCCAGTTTAAACATTCCGATGAGTGTAATGATGAAAATATAATGAAACTTTCCCTTATGTATAGCATTATTATAGGTATTTAAGGAATTAAATGACCTTGCGAGAGTATAATTTGGATTTTCTTGACCTGTATATATTGTGTCCAGACTCCCGCGGATGGACCGACGGGAGGTTTGTGTCCAGCAGGAAGTTACTGTCCTCTGGCGTCCTCCTCTCCCTTCTCCTGTCCACCCGGCACCTTCGGCAACAGCACCGGCCTCAGCGGACCCGAGGAGTGCATCAAATGTCCACCGGGGTAAAATAATATTCTTTCTCACCATTATTCAGATATCAGCGGATTTAGAATAGAATAGAATAGAAATATACTTTATTAATCCCCAAGGGGACACTGTAGCACCGATAAACTAAACACAATAAAATATAAATAAAAGAAAGAAAGAAAGTGACTGTGCATAAAGTAAAGTATAGTATGCAAAGTGAAATATAAAATACAAAATAAATATATATATATATGTATATATACACAACATATATGTAAATACAGCAATGTAAAATTAAATAAAAAAAAAAATATATATATAGACAGTGTGCAAAATAATAATAATATATATATATATATATATATATATATATAGACAGTGTGCAAAATAATAAAATATATATATATATATATATAGACAGTGTGCAAAATTATTTTCGGAGGACGATCTGAAATATAAACCTATTATTTGCGTCAATATTATTTTCTCTTCCCGTCAGCTTCTATTGTTTAGGATCCAACAACACCTCCCCGTCGGGTCCTTGTTTCCCTGGTTTCTACTGTACGGGCGGCTCGGCTTCGCCTGTTCAGAACGAAGCCCAGGAGGGTTTTTACACCCTGGAGGGGGCGGCCGGGCCACGACCCTGTCCTCTCGGGACTTTTCAGCCCGTAGGAGATAATAACCCATACATAATTCTCATTCTAAGTGCTGTTGAAAGAGTTACGTAATGTTGGTAAAGGTTTACGGTTATCTCCCCTCTTCGTTTCCTCCTCCACAGCGTCGAGGAGGACAGACCTGTGTGGAGTGCCATGGAGGCCGGGTGTGTAACCAGACAGGCTTGTCCCGGCCACCTATATGCCCCACAGGACACTACTGTCCTCCGGGGTCCTCCAGGGCTCGACCCTGTCCTCCAGTCAGTATCTGTGTGTGTTTTTACATCTGCAATGTGTGTGTGTGTGTGTGTGTGTGTGTGTGTGTGTTTCTTCTTCATTCAAATTCACGAGATCGATATTGTGACCTGGTGTTCTCTGATGACCAGGGCTCTTACTCGGACCAGCCCGGGGGCGACGCCGCGCGGTTCTGTCAGCCGTGTGACGCCGGATGGTTCTGCAGCCGGGCCGGTCTCTCGGGCCCAGAGGGCCTCTGTGATCCGGGACACTACTGCACCTCTGGAGCCTCCACTGCCTCTCCAGTAAGATATGCATCTATATGTATGTATATATATATATATATATATATATATATATATATATATATATATATATACATACATATATATATATACAGTATAGAATATAAATATACTTTATATATATGTATATACGTATATATGTATATATGTATATATATATATATATATATATATACAGTATAGAATAGAATATAAATATACTTTATATATATGTATATATGTATATATATATATATATATATATATACATATATATATATATATATACATATATTTTAATAGCTGAACAAGCTATTAATATTTAAACTACATATATATATATATATATATATATATGTTAATATTTAAACTACATATACATACACACAGAAAATTTATGGTTCTTAAATGGTTCTTTAAAAGTTTAATTTGAAGCACTATTATAGGTTCTTTAAAGGACTCTTTAAGGAAATTGTTCTCCAAAGAACCCTGGTTTGGAACCAGAAATGTTTTTTTAAAGAACCATGGTTTAAAAGGTTCTTTGTGGAACCAGAAATGGTTCATTAAAGAACCGTGTTTTTAAGGTTCTTTGAGACATCTTTATATGTCCTTTAAGGAACTATTTAAGCAAATGGTTCTTAAAGAACCCTGGTTTGAAAGGTTCTTTATGGAACCAGAAATGTTGCCTTAAAGAACCACTTTTTAAGGTTCTTTAAAACACATTTATTAGTTCTTTGAAGGACTAGTCAAGGAAGTGGTTCTTTAAAGAACCCTGGTTTAAAAGGTTCTTTAAGGAAACAGAAATGATTCTTCTATGGCATCACTCTGAAGAACCCTTTTCGGTTCTAGATGGCACCTTCATTATTCTGTGTGTAACCACGTTGTCATATTCTGCTGACCGCACGCCGACATCCCCGCAGGTGGGCGTGGCCTCTGGAGACGTATGTTCCGCAGGCTACGTCTGTCCACGGGGAACCGCGTTCCCCCAGCAGCACCCGTGCCCCACGGGAACCTGGAGCAGCATGGTGGGAGCCCAGAACCGGTCCTCCTGCTGGCCCTGCCCCGCAGGGTTCTACTGCAACAGAACCGGCCTGGGCCAGCCATCTGGACTCTGCCACGCAGGTGTGGGGATGAGACATATTATACTATACAATGGAGAGAAAGCTTTTTTAAAACATTCTTTGATATTATTTTAACAGTTTAAATAGAAAAAACATTCCAGAGGAAGTATTTTTTAAATGTTTTTTTTTCCACTGGCCGCCAGACTTTATGTCTCCAGATAGATTTGTTTCTATTGGTTTGTAGGTCATTACTGTTCAGGAGGCGCGGCGTCCTCCGTGCCCTCAGACGGCGTGTCGGGGGACGCGTGTCCAGTTGGACACTTCTGTCCCACGGGCTCAACTTCTCCCGAAGTCTGCCCCGATGGGACGCACTCCAACACGACGGGTATGGGACAAAAATGTGTTTTACTGAACTGCACGACATAAATGAAGTAGCAACATTTTAAAATGTAAAATCCAGGTATTAATTACTTCAATTAAATTCAGTTTATTTGATATGGCCCAATATCACAAATTCTGAATTTACAATCTGTACACATACGACATCCCTGACCTTTGACCTCACATCGGATCAGGACAAACTCCCCAAAAATAACTTTCACGGGGGGAAAAAAGTCAGACCCTTCAGGAGAGAACAGAGGAGGATCTCTCTCCAGGATGGACAGAACAACAGATGTCATGTGACCAGAATGAAGCGTTATAGAGTTTCATCTATATATATATATATATATATATATATATATATATATATATATATATATATATATATATATATATATATATATATAATTTAATGTTACACTGCAGTTATTAGTATTATATTTGTGTATGCATATATGTTGTGTGTGTGTGTATATATATATATATATATATATGTACATATATATTTTATTTTGTATACTTTGCACAGTCATTGTATTATATTTGTTTGTGTGTGTGTGTGTGTGTATATATATATATATGTGTGTATATATATATATATATATATATATATACATATATGTTACATTTGATATACATATATACTTCATTTTGTATTTTATATTTTACTTGTATACATCTATATCTTTCATCCCTGTTTTTTATATTTTATATTTTATTCTTGTGTGTTTAGTTTATTGGTGGTGCTACTGTGACGAAAAATTTCCCCTTGGGGATTAATAAAGTATCTATCTATCTATCTATCTATCTATCTATCTATCTATCTATCTATCTATCTATCTATCTATCTATCTATCTATCTATCTATCTATCTATCTATCTATCTATCTACATAAACACATTCAATGAGTATGACAGAGTGTATGAATAGTTCTTGTATAGGCATGGACCAGGATCCACAAAGGGGGGGGGGGGGGGGGGGGGGGGCAGGAGGCATCAGACCCAGCCAGGCCCGATGGACCCTCTGAGACGTGAAGTCACAAAGCCTCCGGGGATGAAGCACAGTTACTAACGAGCGATGGAGAGATGTAAATCCATCCATGCTTCACTTCTCCCATGTTCTTCTTCTTTGGTGATGAAGGGTCAGCGGAGTGCGACGACTGCCTCTCGGGGACCTACTGCCTGTCGGGAGGAGGCGTCCAGCCCTGTCCGGCCGGGCACTACTGCCTCGGCGGCGGCGTGGAGGGCGTCCTTCCCTGCCCCCCCGGCACGCACAGCCCTCAGCTGGGCCTCAGCCAGGTGGAGCAGTGCCTCATGTGTCCAGCAGGTGGGAGTGTTGCCACACGCTCGTCTTCAGCGCTCTGCAAAGACACAGAAGGCCTCCCATTAAATGTTTAGTGGGTTGTCCTCCATTCGCTTGATGTGTTGGAATTAATCAATAGAGATAAAAAGGCATTAATATCATGTTTAGCATATATTATTAGAAGACTAGATAAGGCAAATAATTTTATGATTTTTTAAATTCCAGCTCTGATATTTATTTTATATTGTGTGTGTGAGTAATCATAATAATAATAATAATAATAATAATAATAATAATAACTTTATTTAAAAACAATGTTTACAAAGTGCTCCACAGAGCAAAACAAGTGGAATAGTAAGAAACCAATATTACATTTAAAAGAATATATTAAAAGTTTAAAACATTTTTTTAAATAAATAAATTCAAAAACGAATAAATTACAAATAAATTACAAATAAATTAAAAACAGACAAACTAAATTAGGGGAACCAAAGTCCTGCATAAAAAGACTAAAATAACTCACCTTCTGTATCAGAAACCTCCACTGAGGCGGTTTTGAGTACAGATGTTTGCCAGATCGTTAATGTGATAAGGGCGACTGTGGGTCAGTGGGTAGCAGGTCAGTCTTACAATCAGAGGGTTGACGGTTCAATCCCCGCCCTAGTCGATGTGTCCTTGAGCTAGACACGTAACCCTGAGGTGCTCCCTGTAGCTGCGTCAGCTGAATGACGTGTCATATTTCCAAACATGTGTTATTGCTATTACATGTTATTACATGTTATTACATGTGATGTAATAACATAACATAGCATGTCCCATCCCAGTATTCAATTTAGTTTATTTTATACAGCCCAATATCACTAATTACAAATTTCCCTCAGAGGGCTTCACAATCTGTACATGCATAACATCCCTGACCTTTGACCTCACATCGGAGCAGGAAAAACTGCCAAGAAATAGAAGAAAAAAAAACTTTTACGGGAGAAAAAAAGTGGAGAACCCTTCAGGAGAGAACAGAGGAGGATCCCTCTCCAGGATGGACAGAACAATAGACGTCACGTGACCAGCATGAACCACTTTGCACACATAAGATGTTCTCCAGTTGTTCTCCAGTTGTGATCAAGGTCTTGTTCTCTAGTTGTCACGTTTTCAATTCTCTTCCTGATCGTCTCCCAGGGTTCTACTGTGAGGACTGGGCTCTGTCGGGACCGACTGGACCCTGTGCCGCCGGCTACTACTGTATAGCAGGTACACTGTGACACCAGCACCATTATCATTTATCTGAGGTCTGCTACTGTACAACATGGACCATGGAGTTGATATAGATACATTTAACAATTTAAATCTTAAATGTGCTCCTACCCAAGGTGTGAACTTCCAGAACCCAGATGGTAACTTCAGCACAGGAGTGGGAGGGGCCTGTCCAAAGGGCATGTACTGCCCCGAGGGCACCGCTCTCCCACTGCCCTGTCCACCAGGAACCTTCTCCAACAGGTGTGGTGGATCCTTTGTTGTTGTTGTTGTTGTTGTTGTTGTTGTTGTTGTGTGCATTGTACCTTCGCATTGAAAATGCTGTTGTTTTTTGAAATTTGTATGTGTGTTATTCGCATAAGTCAAAAAGTTGTAAATGGAATCGCATGAAATCTGGTGGGATGATTGGTTATTATCCGGGGACCATTTGCTTAGATTTTGGGCTCCATCGGGTCAAAGGTCAAGGTCATGAAAAGGTCAACATCTTTTAACCATAGCGCGGTAAATTTGTATTCAGTTGGCATGCAACTAATGCAAACATGTTCATAATTCAATGCCCAATCTTGTGATATGAGAAGGTATGCTCTCTACCGAGTGCCCGTTCTAGTTATAGTAACTGCACATGTGTGTGTGTGTGTGTGTGTGCATGTGTTGTAACACGCGTGTGGTCCCAGTCTCTACGTGACGGGCCTCTCCGGCTGCAGTCCGTGTCCCGCGGGTCGGTTCTGTGGCGCTGCAGCTCTCACTCGTCCATCTGGACCGTGTCAGGCGGGATTTTACTGTCCAGGAGGAGACGCAGCATCTACAGGTAAAACATTGAGTTTTTATTTTATTCCTAGGTAGAAGGCAACAATATTGAGTTTTTATTTTATTCATGAGAAGTTGATTTGATTTGTGCTTGTAGGATAATGGCATAATCACCCATTTCTGCAGGATAAACCCAGTTTGACTACAACATATGAACACAAAGATGTTTCCACTAATTAATGAATGACGAGTCATCGTTTTGAGTTGATACACGACGTGAAATAGTAGCAAACAGAGCTAATATATAATGTGTGGATAGCAGATAACTCTGATGAATAAGCATCAGATGGAGGAGAAGCAGATGCTGATAAATGCAGGAAATCTGAATATGTGAGGGTGTTTTGTTGGAAGAAGTGATTACTGCATTAATCAGAGTTTATCACATTAGATTAATCACTTCAAGAGCTTAGCGCTCATAATCTCAGTGATTCGCCACACCTGATTCCTCCTCCTCCTCCTCCTCCTCCTCCTCCTCCTCCTCCTCCTCCTCCTCCTCCAGGCTCAGAGGGAGGTCCGTGCCCACCGGCTCATTACTGCCCCGCGGGCGGAGCCGGCTCGCTGCCCTGCCCGGCCGGCGCCTACGCCAACCTCACGGGCCGGGCGGCCTGCTCCCGCTGCCCGGCCGGATACTTCTGTCCGGAGAAGACGGCCGACTTCACGGCGTTCCCCTGCCCGCCCGGGTTCTACTGCCCGGATGGTAGAACACACGAATACTATTATCACAGCTGCATTGAAACAATGTAAAAAAATATTTATCGAGCGTAAAAAACACCAACTACACGGAGAGAAATGAAGGTACCATCTGGAAACAGAAAGTGGTTCTTCAGAGTGATGCCATAGATTAGAAGAACTGTTTTTGGTTCCACAGAGAACCTTTCAAACCAGGGTTCTTTAAAGAACCCTTTCCTGAAAGAGTTCTTCAAAGAACCTATAAAGGTGTCTCAAATAACCATAAAACATGTTTTTTTAAGGCACCATATCTGGTTCCACATGAACCTCTCAAACCAGGGTTCTTTAAAGAACCATTTCCTGATAGTTCTTTAAAAACCCTATAAAGGTGTCTAAAAGAAACTTAACAATATGGTTCCTTAAGGCACCATTTCTGGTTCCATAAAGAACCTTTCAAACCACGGTTTTACTATTTGTGAAAGACTTCCTTAAAGAACCTATAAAGGTGTCTCAAAGAACCTTCAAAACATGGTTCCTTAAGGCACCATTTCCTGAAAGAGTTATTCAAAGAACCTATAAAGGTGTCTCAAATAACCATAAAACATGTTTTTTTAAGGCACCATATCTGGTTCCACATGAACCTCTCAAACCAGGGTTCTTTAAATAACCATTTCCTGAAAGAGTTCTTCAAAGAACCCATAAAGGTGTTTCAAATGAAAAAAATAGTTCTTCAGTAGGTGATGGTTCTTCGTAGGACCACAAAGCCTTTCAAAGAACCATTTAAGAACCATTGCTGTTCTGCGTGTAGGAGCTTCTCGTCCTGTGTCTCGTGTCATAGGCACCAGGCATGCCACCCAGTTCCCGTGTCCCCGTGGCTATTACAACCCGGAGCCCCTGACCCAGAGCCTGGACAGCTGCCTGCCGTGTCCTCCGGGTCACTACTGCGAGAAGGAGAGTCTGACCCGAGCGTCCGGGAAATGCAAAGCCGGTCAGTCGCGTCTTCGTCTGTTTATTTCAGCGCAATCGCATCCGTCCAGCCGGGTTCTCCGTGGCAGGAACTTCTCTCTGTGAGCCAGACGGGTTGTGTCTCTGGCAGGGTTCCTACGCTCATGGAAAACCTGAAGAAGTCATGGATTTATAAAAATGGTTATTTCATGGCCTGGAAAAGTCCTTTAAAAAAGTATATCCCATAAGTGTTGTAAAAGTCTTGGAAATGTGTATATAATATATGTATAAATATATATATTTGTTTTTATTTTTTATTTTCAAGTTATATATATATATATATATATATATATATGTATATATATATATAAATAAATGTATATATATATATGTGTATATATATATATGAATATATATATATGTATATATATATATATATATTACATATATCAAAGTCATCTTTATTGTCAATTTTTCATTTGTGGAACATACATAAGATTGAAAGTATGTTTGTCTTTCAACATAAAGTGAGTAATAGTAATAAAGGGATAACAAAGAACATTTAGACAACATATAATGTATAAATTACGAACTACAACATATTTTCATGTATGCAGTTTGATTAAAGAATAAACTTTTATATAGATATTTTTTCTTTTAATCAAACTACTGTCTCATTCATTTAAGGCAGCGGTTCTCAAATGGGGGTACACAAAGACACTCCAGGGGTTACGTGAGATAAAAGAAAAATATATTTAAAATGAGCATCTATTAATAAATCCTTTAAAAATAGTTTGACAGATTGAAGCCTAACAACAGCCACGTCAGTTATTATTTAACTTTCTCTCTTTACATTCTGGCAACAGCAGCAGCTTTAAGATGCTCCCTTGTATTATTCATGTATAAAGGCGCCATGCGGCCCGGATCCATACGAGCCAAACCCCCTCCGTGCACTCAAGAATATGAGAAGCGTGGCGACCTGGTTTACTCTCACCGGTGACTCATCTCTTCTCACCTCAACTCACCTCAATTCAGTTTATTCTATATAGCCCAATATCACACATTTCCGAATGTGCCTCAGCGGGCTTTACAATCTGTAGTGTATATATGACATCCCTGACCTTTGACCTCACATCGGATCAAGAAGAAACTGCGGTCCACTCTGATTTAGTCGTGTTTGTACGTCATCAAGAAAAGAAAAAAGAACATTGGTTCTTCATCTTCTACTTCCAGGTTGGTTCTGCGTGTCCGCGGCGTGGAACTCCCAGCCCTTCGATCTGGACAATTACACCAACGCCAACTGTCTTTGTCCAGCCACGTCCACCGGGGGGCGCTGCCAAGCGGGCTTCTTCTGCCCCTCCGGCAGCTCGGAGCCCGTGCCGTGTCCACCCGGAGCCTTCTGTAACATCTCAGGTATTTTTATATTCAGGACACGAAACAGCTCCACTATAGTCCACAGGCAGCTCATCAACGGTCCAATCGCACTGGTTCTCCACGCCGGGCCTCAAGAAGGCACTGGGTGTTTCATTCCGACCAAATAGATGCATCTTATATCACAAATGGGCTCGATAGATGTCGTACGTCTCAATATAAAGTATGTTGAAAAGCAGGACGCCAAAAATACCAGGATGTTCGACTCCACCTGGTCGCATTTTGCAGTTTCTGGCTATTTTGACCCACAATCCTTTGCACAGCAGATATACAAGCAAGGGTCAAAGTTCAAGTTGCCAGGTTATAAGGAGGAAGCTTATGTCCCAATTTAATCCATACAGCATGCAAGAGGTCCAAAGCCAGAAAGAAGACATTGCTGTTGATGGTGTTTTATATTCACTGATCTATCATTATAAAACATACAGAGACTTGAATGATAAATATAATGCAATTAAACATTTATTTGAATGCACAGAAAGATAAATTGTCATTTTTGGCCAATTTATTATATTTCAAAATATATGACTGTGTGTACAACAATATATATATATATATATATATATATATATATATATATATATATATATATTAATTGTTTTACTATAGTAATACTTTGTGTCAAATATAGCATAATATATTCAAAATACATTGTAAAATGTAACAAACAGTGTTGTACACGCAGTCATATATTTTTTTATATAATGAATTGAATTCTGTGCATTAAAATGCCTGTTTAATATATATATATATATATATATATATATATATATATATATATATATATATATATATATATAGTGCATGAATTGTTTTGCAGTAGGGGATGTCGGTCTTGAGGCATATTGTAAATACAATTTGGGGGTGTATAAAAAACGCACAACATATGTATTTATGTTGTTCTAAAAGGTTTGGCTCTGCCGATGGCGCCCTGCCTCCCTGGGTATTACTGTGTGGGCGGAGCCACGGAGGCCAGGCCAACAGATGGAGAGACGGGCGACATCTGCCCACCTGCGGCGTACTGTGGTAAGCTCCGCTTTACGGCACTGCGGCGGCTTTACTACCCAACTTACCAACAAAGTTTTAAACCCTATTTATGAATAAAGAAAAGTAAAGTACTGGAAATGGGCGGCACATTGGGTCTCCGTTAACCGTGGAAGAATGCTTACGAAAAGGTCATGCAATTTTAAAATGGTTAAAAGAGAATCGGTATATGGACATGAATGTACGGCTGAATTAAAACGACTGATTCAACTCTTCCTCTCTCCAGTTGAGGGCTCTGGAGAGCCGGAGTTGTGTCCAGCCGGAACTTTTTCCTCGGCGCCGGGTCTGACCAGCGCGGCCGGCTGTCGGCCCTGTACCGCAGGCTCCTACTGCGCATCAGCCGGCCTCAGGGCTCCGACTGGACCCTGCAGCCAAGGCCAGTCCATCCCTGATCTATTGGTGTTTTACAACTACACTAGTGTAAAAGTGTTGGGTCACTTGGAAACGTTATTTTTCAAAGTAAAAGCACTGTTTTTTTTAATGAAGATAACATTAAATTAATCATAAATACTCTCTCTACATAGTTAATGTGTAGATGTCTATTCTCTGGTGTGTAATGAAGTCTCTACAGAGGTGTGTAGAGGCCCATCTCCAGTGTTCTAGTGGTACATTGTGTTATCGCCTTAGAAGACTAGCAGAGGGGTAGAAAACACTTGAAAACCCTTTTCATGTGAGCGCAGCTTAACCAGATGTTTGTATACACTACCGTTCAGAAGTTTGGGGTCACTTAGAAAAGAAAAAGAAACTTAGAAATGTCCTTATTTTTCAAAGTAAAACACTGTTTCTTTCAATGAAGATAACATTAAATTAATCATAAATGCCCTCTTTATAGTGTTAATGTGGTAAATGACTATTCTCTGGTGTTTAATGAAGTCTCTACAGGGGTGTATAGAGGCCCATCTCCAGTGTTATCGCCTTAGAAGACAAACGGAGGGGTAGAAAACCCTTGAAACCCCTTTTAATGTGAGCGCAGCTGAAAACAGTTATGCTGGTGAGAGAAGCGATAAAATTGGCCTTCCTTTGAGCGACAAGTTTGAAGAACTGCATTAATATTTCAAATATAAATCATTATGTCTAACCTTGTGAATATCTTGACTATATTTTCTCTTCATTTTGTAAATAAAAGTCTGAGTTTTCATGGAAAACACAAAATTGTCTGCGTGACCCCAAACCTTTGAACGTTAGTGTAATAGTGGTGTTTTTTGAGACCTTTACTTGCACACTTTAACCGTACGGTGTGTCCCCTGTGACCTCTCCAGGCTTCTGGTGCCCTCCGGGTCAGACGGCGGCGGCGGCTCTGCCGTGTCCTGCGGGACACTCCTGCTCTCGGGGGAGTGCGGCTCCCTCGCCGTGTCCGTCGGGGACCCACCAGGACCGAGAGAGACAGGCGGCCTGCGTTGCCTGTGAGGCGGGTAGGAGACCCCGTTATTTAACAACAATAATTAACAATTCAAGGCAGAAGCAAATCTTTCATGTTTGACCATTTTGCTGAACAGGCGGTTATGAAACAGTGTTTTATTTATGAAGTCCATCCAGTCGCAGCTGTTCCATTTTTGAGGAGCACTTTGATGTGTAGTTTGTTGTCCAGGAGAATAAATTACAATAAGAATTACAATAAGTGTTTAATATTCACCCGACAACGTCAAGACTGTCTGCTGTTCTGGCTTCTTATGGTATTACTTATAGTATTATTCAAGGTATTACTTATAGTATTACATATAGTATTATAATATTAGTTATAGTTTTATGTTATTACTCAAGGTATTACTTATAGTATTATAGTATTACTTAAAGTATTACATATAGTATCATAATATTATCTATAGTTTTATAGTATTTCTCATGGTATTACTTATAGTATTATGGTATTACTTATAGTATTACTTATGGTATTACTCGTGGTATTACTTATAGTATTACTTATAGTAATACTTATATTATTATTTATGGTATTTTTGTAGTTTGTGTTTCTTGAAGAAACGTTACTTTCTTGGTTCTTGTTGCTCTTCTTTGTCCTCGCTAATTAAAATAATAAACATATTTCTCTTCTTTCAAGGGTTCTACTGTGATTCGAGCCTCTCCAACGTCTCTTCTCCGAGGCCGTGCCCTGAAGGACACTACTGCCCTGCGGGCACCGCCCGGCCCGACCCGTGTCCCGCCGGGTCCTTCAACCCGAGGCGACGCTCAGGCGGCGTCTCGAGCTGCACGCCGTGTGCCGCCGGACGCTACTGTCCCTCCAGGGGACTGTCAGAGCCGGCGGGTCGGTTACTAGTTCTTCTCTCGCTCTTCTTCTTCCATTTAAAACATTTGGACATACATATACATATATATATATATATATATATATGTATATATATAAATATATGTATATATATTTGTTTATTTATCATCATTTTTTTCAATGTCAAGGAATAATCTGTTTGTGGAAAATGCAAAATAGAAAAATATTACTTACCACACTTACCGCACTTACCACAGACAAAGTGTCACAAAGTGCAGTACAGAAAAAAAAAATTGGCAATAAAAGGAGCCAAAAACAAAAGTAAAATACACTGTAAAAGATGGAGCTGTTAAATAAATGAACAAAGAAGATTAAAAGCAGGCCAAAGAATATTAAAATTAACCAAATGCCAAATGTAAACAGGTATGTTTTCATTGCATTTGCCTTTGTTTTCAAATGCTTATCTATAACATCACTTTATGATGACGTAATGTTGTAATTTGTCCTTCCTTTAAAACCGTGCAATGCTGGTAATTGGTGCAGAGAGGGAGCGTCCTCTCCCAGCCCGTTATTTAATTATGACGATTATTAAATTAGGACGATGTAATGCTGTAGTCACGGTGCTTTATCCTCCGACAGGACCGTGCAACGCTGGTTATTGGTGCCGAGAGGGAGCGTCCTCCCCCAGCCCGCTGGATGGACTCTGCCTGCCCGGTCAATACTGCCCCACAGGTGACCCACTCGTCCCCCATTAAGAGGCAATCAGTTGCTCCGAGGGCTTGATGCCTGACATGTATCAAGTTGCAGGCAGTTCTCATTTTAAAAAGACACTTAATAGTTATTGCAGTCCAACGCTGATGCGGCTTTATTTTATAGACTAATGCATCCAAATGCATACGGCACGAAGCTATTGCACATCCTACACCCTATTATATCCGAGGGCTACTACGATGTTTTATTCATGCTAATTACCATGCGGCGGCCTCCAGAAAGAACGGACGGCATTTGTCTTGCAACTTCGTAACCGTTATTTTATTCAAATTAATTTGTACACTCGTTCTTCCTGACATGGGGGGGAGGGACGATGACCCGTGCTTTAAAGACGTTGCCGTAGGCGTAAACTCTGCCTTTTCCTGAGCCGCTCGCAGCAACGGGTGCTTGAATGCATCACTTATTTAGTTGCACTTCAATTCAAGAACACTGTGTTCCTATTCTTCATAGAATATTGTCTTGTCAAATCCAATAACGGTGTTGTTCTTCATATATTTGTCATTGTTCTTCTTCTTTTTTTTAATGATTTTTTTTATCTGGAAATATAACAAGTTTAACATGTACTTTAACTGATATTTCCATTGCTTTTCATCTTTTTGTTGACATGTACAAACAGATAACCACCCCACCCCTCCCACTGGTACACCCACCTAGAGTACAGGACAATACAAACATACATAATAGATACTAAGAGGTCACCTCATGTCGCTTAACCAGATGTTTGTATACACTACCGTTCAGAAGTTTGGGGTCACTTAGAAAAGAAAAAGAAACTTAGAAATGTCCTTATTTTTCAAAGTAAAACACTGTTTCTTTCAATGAAGATAACATTAAATGAATCATAAATGCCCTCTTTATAGTGTTAATGTAGTAAATGACTATTCTCTGGTGTTTAATGAAGTCTCTACAGGGGTGTATAGAGGCCCATCTCCAGTGTTATCGCCTTAGAAGACAAACGGAGGGGTAGAAAACCCTTGAAACCCCTTTTAAGGTGAGCGCAGCTGAAAACAGTTATGCTGGTGAGAGAAGCTATAAAACTGGCTTTCCTTTGAGCCACAAGTTTAAAAAACAACATTAATATTCCAAAGTAAAATCATTATTTCTGACCTTGTGAATGTCTTGACTATATTTTCTATTAATTTTGCAAATAATTTGATGAATAAAAGTGTGAGTTTTTACGGAAAACACAAGATTGTCTGGGTGACCCCAAACTTTTGTGTAGTGTATATATAGACATGCACACACGTCATCTTTTAATAAAATAATTTGTTTTCCATTCTCCTCTGTTTACTTAAGTTGAAAAGTGAGTTGGAAGTCTGCGTCATCTTTTCCAGGCACCACGGCCCCCGGGTCCTGCCCCGAAGGGAGCTGGTCCAACTCCTCCGGCCTGCGGAACCGAGAGGACTGCCAACCCTGTGCGGGGGGGTTCTACTGCAGCGCTGCCGGTCTCACCAAACCTAGTGGACCCTGCAGTGAGGGGTACATATATACACTTATATACAATTATATATATTGGTTTATCCTTGAAAAAAAATTGAAAGTCTTTACTAATGTCTTTCAGATTATTGACATTGCATGTGCAGATTTTTAGATGATGTTCATTTTAGATTTACATATATTTAGAGCAAGAAGTGTAAAACATACGATAAACAACACAAAAAGAGAATTAATGAAAAAATGAAAAGAAAATAATGTATAACTAGGGAGTGATCTATTCTCTATTGTACATTCATTAATTTATGAACATAAAATCAGGTCAGAAAATAAAATCATATGTGGTGTTACATATGTAACCCATTTTTTTTTATTATTTTGGTTATACATATTTTTAGTCATTTTAGTTTTACATTTTTATACTAAGAAGTGTAAAACAAATAGAATAAACAACAAAAAAGAGACAAAATGAAACGATAAATAAATAAAAGAAAACTACTTTTAAACTAGGGAACAATATATTCTCTATTGTACATTCATTCATTTATAAAAATAAAATCAGATCTATGGGGTAGTACGTATGTAACCGATTTTTAATAGACTGTTCCAGTTTGAAATATGATTTATTGAGCCCTTCTTCATTGTTCGTCATTTTCAAGCTCTTGTTGTTTTCTTACTGCAGATATTACTGCGTGGAGGGAGCCGTCACTTCCACCCCGACTGACGGCGTGACGGGGGGGTCTTGTCCCGAGGGGTTCTCCTGCCCGGAGGGATCGGTTCGGCCCGTGCCCTGCGACCCCGGGACGTACGCTGCCGTCACTCACGCTGCCCGGTGTGAGCCCTGTCTGCCCGGCTGGTACTGTGTGTCCGGCTCTCTGTACTTGTGTCCTCCAGGTGTGTGGTTTTCTGTTTTAAAAAACATAAATAAACATTGAAAGCATTATTTCTTTAACTTAAAAAAAAAAAAATGTATGCTTCACTTTTTCAAAGTCAAGCTTTGCAAAGGGACTGTTCACACATTGTGATAATAAAGGCTACACATGTGAGGTTTTGTATATATGTTACTGGTTAAGTGTAAATAAAGATGACTCATAGCTAAAATAGAAGGGTTAGTGTAGTCCTCTGCTCTGCAACCCTCCAAGAGATAATCATCCTGAAAGTGCTTTTTCTCTCTCTAGGTGAACCTGAAACTTCTATTTTAACTATGATTCATCTTTATTTACACTAAACCAGTAACATATATACTAATATGTGAATAAAACCTCACGTGTTGCCTTTACTATTACACCAACACTATTAAAATAGCCGTTGTGGTTGAAGAGATATCCCCTTTTTAGTTTGGGTATGTTATTTCGAGCAAAACCTAAAAAAAATAGATTGTTTAGAAACAAAATTAAAAAAATTCAAAATGTCTGATGCATTTAGCTCCTCTTCAATTTAATTGTACTCCATTTTTTTTATGCATTTTCTTTTGTTTTTTCTGCGTCCTGCAGGATTCTACTGCCCCGACAGAACTGGGTTTGACGTGAGGAGCTGTCCAGAGGGGACGTACGGCCCTGACCCCGGATACTCGTCCGTCGCTCAGTGCAGGCGGTGTGACGGCGGCCATTACTGCTCCTCCACCAACGGCACAGCCGTCACCGGACCGTGTCAGCAAGGATATTACTGCTCACACGGAAACACGTCTCCAACACCCGGGTCACAGGCTGCGGGTATACGTGTACTGCATGCTCACACATATACACAGGGTTCGTACGGTCATGGAAAACCTTGAAAAGTCATGGAATTTTAAAAGGGTCATTTCCAGGCCTGGAAAAGTCATGGAAAAAAACTAAAATCATAAAAGTTTTGGAAAAGTCATGGAATTTTTTTTTAAAAAGCCGCTTAAAATGTAAGCCGGCGTACGCTTTCAATACGCAAGATTTACTAAACTGTTCGTGTTTGGTCATGGAAATTTGGTATAAAGTCATGGAAAAGTCATGGAAAAGTCATGGAAATCCATTGGTCAAAATGTGTAAGAACCCTGTATACATAATACAGTGCCGTGCCTGATAATACCGTGTTTCTGGGTAATTGTCGGCCTTGTAAATTACTGGAAGCGGCCGGCGGGGGTTCTCCATCAGCGTGGAGACCGTTGACCAACGGGCAGCTTGTGTTCTCTGTGTCTCTCTCCAGAAAAGGGAGGGCCGTGTCCCGCCGGTCATTACTGCCCCCGGGCCACCGCTCATCCTCTGGCCTGTCCACGTGGAACCTTCTCTAATCTCACCAAATTAGTCTCCCAGGTCACTACCACTCAATATTTGCACTCGCGCGCCTCCTCGATAACGATCCAGAGTCTTTCTCATTCAGAAAATGGTTTTGGGGAATCGAAAAAATATAGAAAAATGTGATGTTAATGTAAAAAAAAATTGAAATGATGGATTATCTCACTTTTACAGTTATATTATTTTTCGCATATATTTATTATTATTATTTATGTAGATATGTAAGATGAGAATGAACAGTCTGCTAATATTCTGATAATAATATTCCCAGCTGGGTCAAACATTATGTTAAACTCTAAAACTGGGAAATAAACTGCTGCTTTTGACTAATTGTACATGATCTATAACATTTGTATTTTATGATTTGCTATAACTGTTTATTACACTGTAATTATAACACCAGACCTCTACTGTGTACACAGTAACTTGCAATGTTTTCTTTGTCTTTCATCGGGACAGCCGATCAATATCTAATCCCAAATCCATACTGCAGTAAGGCTCTCTCGCTCTCTCTTTTTCATTCTCTCACAGCTGATCTCTCCCTCTCTCTTTCTCCCTCTCTTTATTTCCCTTCTCAGGAGGATTGCCAGCAATGTCTCCCCGGTTACTACTGCGAGGCCGCGGGGCTCTCGGAGCCTTCTGGAAAATGCCGGGAAGGTTTCTTCTGTCTGGAGGGTTCGGGTCGACCCGACCCCCCGCTGAGGGATGGGAAGGGAGGGCCGTGCCCAGAAGGTGACCAGAAACCCTCTCGCCATCCCGAGAGAATCATAAACAAATTTTAAAAAACAAATGAGAGAAAAAATTGAAAATAAAATCCATGAAGAAAAGATAAAATAAAAATTCAGGATGACGTAATCGGGTTTCTGTTGTTCAGAAAAAAACTATACGTTCCTTGGCATTTTATAGTATGCAAAATAATAAATGAATTGTGAAGTCCACAATTTGAAAGTGGCACACATGCATAACCCCCCAAAAAATCTGAGTGAACATGAATAGGTTTAAAGATCAGAATCTGCTCTGTTGACACTGGAGATCAAACCCTGTCCCTGGTGAATTGTGCATGTTATTGTGTGTGTGTGTGCGCGTGTGTGTGTGTGTGTGTGTGTGTGTGTGTGTGTGTGTGTGTCGTGACTCTTGCCTTCACACAACCAGGGCATTACTGTTCTGAGGGCTCTGCGGCTCCCCGGCGCTGCCCCCTGGGAGCCATCAGTACTGAAGACGGTGGAGCCAGCTGCAGTGCCTGTCCTCAGGGGTAAACACTCATATAAACATGATGGATTATGGAACACACGGTACATGTTGACGTGTTTATACGTATATATATATATATATATACCTGCACAGACACAAGTGCATTACTAGTAGTGCTCATGCCTCATCGCCACGATCGGATGCCGAGGACTGAGCTCGTTCCTTTTTGTTGTTGTTGTTCCTGTGCATAGTTTTTATTGCCCCGGCATACGTGGCGGCTCTCGGTCTTGGACCTACGAGTGTCCAGAAGGTCATTACTGCCCGTCCGGGACCTGGTCCAAAGACCAGTACCCGTGTCCAGCTGGATCCATCAACCCCCACACCAAGATGGCACACGCTGAGCACTGCTTGCCCTGCCCTCCAGGTCACACACACACACACACACACACACACACACACACTCATTTACTGCTGATGATTATGAGTTTTTCTTGGAGGTTAAGTAGTTGAAATCGGAGTTTAGGATGACCTTGTCGCTAACGGGTAAATTAAACAAAATATATGAACAAAATAAGTTTACTTAAAAAAAGCAGCTGTTCCATTTTTTTTTTTACCAATTGCAGCAAAAATATTTTTAATTATAATAATGATCATAGAGTAAAGCAAAGATTTTGAGGATTCAGATGGCGTTTAATGATGCCTTCAGAACCTAGTGCCAGTTTCGTAAGTTTGGGTAATGTTCCCACTTTCCAGGCTGTGTTGAGGAATGTTATATACACATTTAAATGTCCATTAAATGACTCAGAAAATGTAATTCATAAAAGTCTTAACTGAGCCAACAACGAGTGATACGAGATGTTTTTCTTGTTTGGGTGTCACGCTTTCACCTATTTAAAAAATTCAACACACTTTAAAATAATTGTACTGTAGTATAACTGTCAGGAAATATATTATCCGAAAAATATAGATTAAGGTTAAGTTCTGTGTGTATATACAGCGCCGCCACTCCCATAACGCGCACTATGCGCTGCGCGTAGGGCACCACGTCCTGGGGGGGGGGCACCACAAAATAGTTATAATAATTATAACGGCGATATTATTTCAGTCTACGGCTCGCATCGCTCTGCCGTGTTGCGCGCGCCGACACATCCGCGTTTAGCACAGGTGAGTGCACATTCTCACCAGCACCCCCTCGACAACGTCGACAACGCTCGCCGCGGGTTCAACCTCAGAGGGGGCATCATGAAGGAGTTATGCGTGGGGCACCAACATGGCTAGCAACGGTACTGCATGTCACGTCGGTTATTTTATATTGTTTTACCGGTGGATGTGTGCGTCTGTGTGTGTGGGTTGGTGACAAAACAATCTGGCAGAGGACAAGTGGAAGTGAGGGAGCTAAATAGTGAGGGACTAATGAGGGAATGGGCTGCAGGTGAGAAGGGGCGTGAGGACCAGCTGAAGGTAATGAGGGACTAACGAGGTGATCAGAGGCAGGTGAAGGGAGCTGGACTGACGAGATGGGAAGCAGGATCTGGAATGACATGATGAAAACAACTAATGAAAAAGGAAAGTATGGAGCTGAACTGTTACGAGTGAAGCTTGCCTAATGTGCGACCCATTAGCCCAGTGGTTCCCAAACTTTTTCTGTCAAGACCCCCTTTGATGATATAGGAACATTGGACAACCCCCCCCCCCCCCCCCCCCCCCGCAACCCGCAACCCAACCTCAATTTTTTCTTGTTTTTTAATGAATTGCATAATGAACTGTATAAAATATTTTTATTTCTTTCTAAAATAAGTACATATCACTTCACAGTTTATTCTTCAGTTTGTTTAACTGGGAAAAAAATAGCAATAATAAAAAATGGAGCAGATCACAGCTTATGTCAATCAAAGAACAGAAACATTTCTTAAACACTGGCAAAAGTGGTGCAACTATGTCACAGATAAATGGCCTGACTGTATTTCTTTACTCTATGGAAAATGATTTCTCCCTGCTTTATTTATTATTAGTTTTATTACTATGGTATTGTTTCTTTATTTGCATATGTGTTTTTTTTTCTTCTTTTTTTCTTCTCTTTTTTTGGCCTGTACTTCTCCATGTGCAAAGAATCTGAAAAATTGAAATATGTGTATGTGAGATTTTGAACACTAATGGAATACAAAAAAAAAAAAAAAAAAAAAAAAGCTGCTCAGCCATTGGTCCACTGAAAGCTGCTCAGCCATTGGTCCTCTGAAAGCTGCTCAGCCATTGGTCCACTTAAAGCTGCTCAGCCATTGGTTCATTGAAAGCTGCTCAGCCATTGGTCCTCTGAAAGCTGCTCAGCCATTGGTCCACTGAAAGCTGCTCAGCCATTGGTCCACTTAAAGCTGCTCAGCCATTGGTTCATTGAAAGCTGCTCAGCCATTGGTCCTCTGAAAGCTGCTCAGCCATTGGTCCACTGGAAGCTGCTCAGCCATTGGTCCACTAAAAGCTGCTCAGCCATTGGTTCATTGAAAGCTGCTCAGCCATTGGTCCACTGAAAGCTGCTCAGCCATTGGTCCACTGAAAGCTGCTCAGCCATTGGTCCTCTGAAAGCTGCTCAGCCATTGGTCCACTAAAAGCTGCTCAGCCATTGGTTCATTGAAAGCTGCTCAGCCATTGGTCCACTGAAAGCTGCTCAGCCATTGGTTCATTGAAAGCTGCTCAGCCATTGGTCCACTGAAAGCTGCTCAGCCATTGGTCCTCTGAAAGCTGCTCAGCCATTGGTCCACTAAAAGCTGCTCAGCCATTGGTTCATTGAAAGCTGCTCAGCCATTGGTCCACTGAAAGCTGCTCAGCCATTGGTTCATTGAAAGCTGCTCAGCCATTGGTCCACTGAAAGCTGCTCAGCCATTGGTCCACTGAAAGCTGCTCAGCCATTGGTCCACTGAAAGCTGCTCAGCCATTGGTCCACTGAAAGCTGCTCAGCCATTGGTCCACTAAAAGCTGCTCAGCCATTGGTCCACTGAAAGAAAGAAATAGCAATAATAAAATATATATAAAATAAAAAATATATAAAATAATTTGTAAATACAATTAACTTAATTTCAAACAAAGTGCAAACAACATATACTGTTTTTCCTCACATTGAACAGCAGGTTTTCTCAAACAATAAAATAACAAAATTATGAACAAGGTGTGCAGGTCTACATGGTACATTTTATTTTGTGATCATATTCCTATGTATATTCCTGTTCATATCAATCAGTGACTGGTGTGGGCTTGCTTTGCTTTACAGATTTTGTCAAAGCGGGGTTGCTGGTTGGAGATAGCTACTCTCAGTTCATTTAGACCAGTCACAAATCTGTCCATCTTTGTACATACTTCCTTCTCTTATCTTTATCTTTCTCTGTCGCTCCGTATCTTTCTCGCTCTGTGTCGCTGTGTGTCTCTCTCTCGTTCGCGCTCCCTCACTCTCTCTCTCCCTCTCTCGGTCGCGCTCTCTCGCTCGGGCGCGCGCGCGCTCTCTCGCTCTCGCTGGTTTTGCCACAGTCGGTCTGTGACATGAGTCGCTCTGGTGGCGTGGCTGGAACACAGTGCATGTCACCAGCGCCGCCGCCGCCCCCCCCCCCCCCCAGGACGTGGTGCCCTACGCGCGGGGCACAAAATAGGCAACAAAAAAATCCTCATAGTTATAATAATTATATATATATATATATATATTTATATAGTGTTTGGATGTTTTTTTAACTGTATTCTCGTATTGTATTTTACATGATGTTGTGTTTGTTGCTTTATGGACTCATGAGTCTGAAATAAAATAAATATATAATCACATTTGAGATTAAATGAGAATAATACAATTAGAGGGTCATTGTACATTCCACTTAATCCTGTTTCCCTCTCCTGTTTCAATCAGGCTACTTCTGTCCGTCCCCGGGGGCGAGTGCTGCAGCAGGCCAGTGTGACGCAGGGTACTTCTGTCTCTCGGGGGCCCGGTCCCCCACACCACAGGGTGGAGGGCCGACGGGTGACGGATGTCCCGAAGGTCATTACTGCCCCCGGGGGTCGTCGGCACCGCTGCCCTGTCCCTCAGGAAGTTACAGCAACAGAACCAGGAACGGTTATCTCTCCGACTGTCGGCCCTGTCCTGCAGGTTGGAGGACATTTACTGTTGCGTATTCTGAGTGTTTGAATAGGCGTCCTATTTTACGCCTGAAGATAAAGCTTACATTACATAACTTGATTTATGAAGAGATAATCTGTTTGCATCCTATTGTTCTAGACCCCGAAGTGTTCTAGACCTGTGACGTGTTCTAGACCCTTAAACTGTTCTAGTCCCTTGATTTGTTCTAGAACCTTGAATTGTTCTAGACTCTTAAATTGTTCTAGACCCTTGACTTGTTCGATACCCTTGACTTGTTCTAGAGCTTTGAATTGTTCTCGACCATTGATTTGTTCTGGTCCCTTGAATTGTTCTAGACACTTGACGTGTTCTAGATCCTTGACGTTTTCTAGATCTTTGAATTGTTCTAGACCCTTGACTTTTTCTAAACCCTTGAAGTTTTCTAGACCATTGAATTGTTCTAGACCCTTAAAGTGTTCTACACCCTTGACTTGTTCTAGACCATTGAATTGTTCTAGTCCCTTGACTTGTTCTAGACCCTTGACTTGTTCTAGACCCTTGACTTGTTCTAGACCATTGAATTGTTCTAGATCCTCGACGTTTTCTACACCATTGATTTGTTCTAGACCCTTAAAGTGTTCTACACCCTTGAATAGTTCTAGCCCCTACGTAATAAAGTGATCATCTAACATCACATACCATGACACAGATAATCCTCCCTGCTGGTTTCCTCTTGCCTCCCTGTGATCTTGTTGTTGTTCTGCAATGTTCCTTTCCTCTTCTCTCTCCCTCCAGGTCTCATGTGTGTCACCAGAGGGCTCTCTTTCCCTTCTCACATCTGCCCAGCTGGTTCTTACTGCCCGGGCATGGAGAACCTCAGCCAGCAGGCCTCTGCACCTTGCTCACCTGGACACATGTGTCCACCTGGATCCGATAGACCGGTACCCTGCTCGCCGGGGACCTTCCAGGATTTACCCGGACAGGTGTGGAAGATGACAATAAACAGTCTGCTAATATATATTTTTTAATTTTGGAAATACTGATAGGCACATAACACAGTAAACATACAATTTAACTGATATGTCCATTGTTTTTCATCTTTTTTGTTGACGTATACAAACAGATAACAAACCCACCCACTGGTACACCCACCTAGAGTACAGGAACATAAATATACATCAAAAATAGATAACAAGAGGTCACCAGACGTCTACATATATACCTAAACCAGTAGGCAGAAACCAGAGTGCCCAAATTGTTGTTTATCTAACAGATTAATACATGAATAATTTTCATGTATTTCTTTTTTAAATCAGGATTTAGGGACTAGACCAGGGGCGTCAAACTCATTTTCACCGTGAGCCACGTCAGCATCATGGCCGCCTCTTAAAGGGCCGGTGTAACTGAAGCGGTCTATAAACTACTCCTGAACATATTGTTAAATAACTCTCTTTGCATTTGATTATTGTTTATTCGAAGAATAAGAACATTTCTCTAATATTATAACACAAATCCATTTAGTTTGTAACCTTCAAAATAAAAGCACGAGATATAAAGGTGATCATATGTCTTTCAAGCCATCAGGGGCCGCATAAAATGACGTGGTGGGCCGCATTGGGCCCATGGGCCTTGTGTTTGACAACTGTGGACTAATATTCTGATAATCAGATTCCCAGGCAAGATGCACCTCCTACACAGCTGGACATACTGGGTCAAACAATATGTTATACTCTGACTAATTATACATGATCTATAAAAGAGGGATTTCTAATTGTTTTGTGAGGCATTCTGGGTAAATGTGTGGCTCCTAAATGCATCTTCAGCGTCTGCGTGAACTTGTAGTTTGATCTGTAATCATCTCCAACACAAAGTGCTTATCTTTGGTGATGTTTACGAACATCTGCATGTGCTCCTCGCTCTGCAGGCCGAGTGTGTGAAATGTCCAGCAGGATTTTACTGCCCCGGCCCAGCGGATGTTGACACTGGTCACTCTCCCACGCCGTGCCCCAAAGGACACTACTGCCCTCAAGGTAACACGGATTACCTCCAAGGAGACGCTTAATCAACACAGTGATGAGCTCCAAAACCACTACAAACTATAGATGTACTGTGTGTGCTATTCTCAACACAGTGGAAAATGTTAAAAATCAAACGTTCTTTAATTTAAGTGTTTTTATACTCAATTTTGTATAGTTTTCAACAACATAACAATATGTATTTCCATAAACGATCACTTCCTTTGTCAATTTTCCAGTTGTGTGTCTTGGTACACGAGATATTCAGGTGTACAGTGTAAACAACACACAAAGAACAACAAACAACAACAAACACATCACAAGGAAAAATAAATAAATAAAGAAGATGGGGAAAAAAGAATAATAATGAATAGATTGCATAACAAAAAATTAATAGAAATAACAAGAAATACACTAAATAATTTAAATAATAATCGTCCAATCCTGAGTGTGGTGGTGTGTGTGTGCATTGTGTCTGATGTGGGTTTGTGCACTTCAACCACAAGTTGAGTGTTTTTATCATTTATCTCGTCGTACCTGTGAACCAATCAACCTTAATTTGAGTTTTGTTGTTGTTGTGGTTTGTTTGTAGATCCATAATTGCATTAATGCAGTTATTCTAACACATTTATACAACGTTATCCGACAATGTTATTAATAAATATGGCGTTGTTTCAGACCCAGTGAGATGGATTGCATGCGCTACATTTATTGAATATGTCTGGTTCTGTGTGTGCTCCTGATTAAGTGGCTGTATTAGCAAATGGCTTTCAAATTATGCAAATGGTAAACAAATTATATAATCAAGATAAGGACGGCTTTTCACAAATTGTTCTGTGATGTTTTTGTTTTTTTTCCGAGACACCATCTGTAGATGTTATACACACTATTTATCTGCAGGAGCGCAGTCTGGTGTGGCGTTCCCGTGCCCAGCTGGCGCCTTCAGCGGGCAGATGGGTTCGTCCAATCAGTCGGGCTGTGAACTCTGTCCTCCAGGAAGATATTGCGCTACCTCCGGACTCGCTGCTCCCACCGGGGTCTGCTCTCCCGGGTAAATGTTCACGATGTAACATCATCATTCTGTTTCATTCTATCGCCCCCTGTCTGTGATTAAACCTCTTTGTCATCTATTACTTCCTGTTCTTTCCACACCCCCTCCCCATCATCTCGTTCTCCATCATCTCGCTGCCCTTAGTTACCTCTGTATCCATGGGTCGCTTTCTGCCCGGCCAGAGGAGGGCCCGACGGGAGGCCGGTGCTCCGCTGGGTCCTACTGCCCCCCGGGTACCAGCTACATGGTTCCGTGCCCGGCGGGAAGCTTCAGCTCAATACGCGGTAACCAATGACACTGGAATAATTACACAGACACCCTTTTGGTCACATTTAAACTTAATGAGGCTGACTTAAATGAGGTTATTAGCACTGTTGTTGTGAATTTTTATTGTCAGCAATTAAATAATTCATGAGAGAAACAAATTACTGAAAACAGGAGAAGTGGAATTATTTTATCTGTCTTATTATTTAAGGTTTTGTATTTGCCAAATTATGCCTGGACCAAGAGTCCAGACACATTGGAATTGTTTTGCAGAGCTCTTCGAGTCAACAGAGGTACAACACCCTATACTAATAAGAACGAAATATACAAAGACACTGTACATAAGGTGGTAGAATATACAGTATTAGGTACAGTTAAAAAAAAGAAGGTTAGTAACATAAAAAAGGAGAGGGCAGAGGTTAATAGATGAATAGCCTTGTGCTGAGTGCTGTTCCTAGTTTGTGAAAAGAAGGAGGGGGAAGGGGAAAGCTATATGGGGATGTTGCACAGATTGAGAGGTTGGGGAAGGTTATGTGGGGATATTGCCCATATTGGAATAGTGCACATTTTCTCAGCGTTAGCTCAATATGAGGTGTATTTGTTGTTGTTCCAGGGGCAGTGTCTATAGAAGTGTGTCAGCCCTGTTTGCCCGGTCATTATTGCTCTGAGGCCGGCCTGTCCTCCCCGTCCGGGCCCTGCAGCCCGGGCTTCTACTGCACAGAGGGATCCAGAACGGCCACACCTTGGGGAAACAGCACAGGTAACAGGCGGGAAGGAAGTCATGACAACATGGACCACCAGCTGTTACCTCTTCAGGAGGATCATGCGATCAGGCGCTTGTGTGAGTTCCTGAGATATATATATATATGTATATATATATATATATATATATATATATATATAAATATGTATATATATATAAATATGTATGTGTATATATATATATATATATATAAATATATATGTATATGTATATATATGTGTGTATATATAATATATGTGTTTATATATTTATATGTATATACATGTATATGTATTTGTATATATATGTATATCAATATGTATACATATATGTGTGTATATATGTATGTATATATGTGTATGTGAATATGTGTATGTGTATATATATGTATATATACATTATATGTGTGTATATATATGTGTGTATATATATGTATATATATATGTTTATATATATGTTTATAATATCAAATATATTTATATATATGTTTATATACATATAAATATATATATTTATGTTTATATATATATATATATATATATATATATATATATATATATATATATATACACACACAGAACATAACCTTAATTTATATTTTTCTGATAATATATTTGTTGACATTCATACTACGGTACAATTATTTTAAAGTGTGTTGAATTATTTAAATAGGCGAAAGCATGACTTTAGTCTACTTTTTATATATTTGCAGAAAGTACATTTATTTGACTGTATATTTGAAATGTATTATTGATATTTTATGTATATTTTTAAATACATTAAAGTAGATGCTTTTTTCCGCTGGCAATCTGCTGCGTACTATTTCGGGTGGCCAGTTGTGTTCAAGGACCTTTCATGGTTGCATTCATTTGCACTTCATCAAAGCCCCTTATATTGCCTCTTTCACACCGCCCGCTACGCACCGCTGCTCGTGATAACACAGCCGAGTGGGCGTACTTTTGGTTGTTTTTGGACGCTGTGTTTGGCAAACTTCTAGAGGAACAACCAGTAAACACACTGGTAAGTACACCGCCGCCACTCAGCCGCCACTCAGCCGCCACTCAGCCGCAGATCGGCGAGTTTAATTCAGCTTTTTTGTGCTCAATTGTACGATGTGTGACGACGCTGAGGCCTTAAAGCCCTTCGGTGACGAGACGTGGCGGTTGGACAATTGAGGGTTGTCGTCCTTCAATCAAACAATACGGACACAACGGACGCTGCCGGCAAATACATGCTTTTACACCCTAGTGCACCTTTCACCGTTTTAGACGTGGCATTTGAAGTAAAAAAAATACTGTTATGCATATTTCCCCTTAGCACTTCAGTTTTTTTTAAATGCAATATTTTCCTGACCTTTGACTCCACAAGGCTGGAGCGGTCTCCAACAGTCCTCACTGCTTCCCCCTGGGGATTCGCATAAAAATGTTTTTGGCCTTTTTAATCCCCTCATTTACATAACGAGTCATGACATCCAATAAAGGTCCGTTGTCTCGGTTACAGGAGACGCCACGTCGCCGTCGCCACTTCCTGGTGATTCAGCCCTGGGTCAGTTCAATGGCGGCGTGTGTCCTGCAGGCCACTACTGTCCGAAAGGGAGCGCAAAGCCAAGCCCCTGTCCTCCAGGTAAACATCCAAAATGTCCACGATTATTTATTACCTTTGCATTGAAAATGCTGAAGGTAATGTTTTGATCGCTGTGTATTTGTATGCGTTCGTGCGTGTTATTCGCATAAGTCAAAAAGTATTAAACTGAATCGCATGATATTTGGTGGGATGATTGGTTATTATCCGGGGACCATTTGATTAGATTTTGGGATCGATCGGGTCAAAGGTCAAGGTCATGAAAAGGTCAAAATATTCTTTGAATCGCATGCAATTTGGTGGGATGATTTGTAATTATCCAGGGACCATTTGATTCGATTTTGGGATCGATCGAGTCAAAGGTCAAGGTCATGAAAAGGTAGAAATCTTCTTTTTACCATTTGGCATGCAACTAATGTCAATAAGTTCATAATTCAAAGCCCAATCTTGTGATATGCGTAGGTATGCGCTCTACCGAGTGCCCGTTCTAGTTTTATCATGTTTTTATGAATATTTTCCTAAAGATATTCAAGTATCCTGTTCATTCACAGAATTGGCCACGTGTGTGTGTGTGTGTGTGTGTGTGTGTGACCTCTTGGTTTTATTATATTCCCTCCAAATGCATTATGCAGTTCCATAAAGTCCCCAAAGGTACAGTATTAAGCTTGATGCATCCAGACGCATAGAGGCGGTTGTAAAATCTAACGGGAGCCCGATAAAACTGTCATAACGCTCCGCTGGCTACTTAACCAAGCGAAAAGATTGAGCCATCTATTGTGTGTGTATATGACACTGTTATGCAACGCTATTCATTTTGTATCTGCGTATGAGAGTGCTTGTGTGAGGAGAGAAATGAAGCAAAGCGCTCACTTTAGTCGCCTTCATATTTATTAGGCACTTTCTCGGGGAGGTCTGCGGCTGAGTCTGAGGCCGACTGTGGGGCTTGTGACCCGGGCTCTTATTGCCCCTCCTGGGCTCAGAGCTCGGCCGACCTCCTCTGTCCACCGGGCTGGTTCTGTCCACCGGGGTCAGCGTCTGGACATCAGCCAGGTAGGGTGCACATCGTCAGGGGTCCGGTCAGAGGGCCTCTTTTAAAAAACACTATTTATGGTATTGCACACTTAAAGGGGCATGGACAAAATACTGTACACACAATTGATTATAGTTTTGATCAGGGATCGTACGGTCATGGAAAACCTGGAAAAGTCATTGAATTAAAAAAAACGGTTATTTCCAGGCCTGGAAAAGTGATTGAAAGAAATGTAATCCCCAAAATGTTGGAAAAGTCCTGGAAATGTTTTATATTCATGTTAATTTACACAGTTTGTTTAAAAGAATACACATTTATATACATATTTATTCTTTTAATCAAACTATTTTCTCATTCATTTATGTCATTTAAACCTTGGTATATTAATTAATTACACCGAGACTCATGGACATTTGATTTTAAGTCCTAGAAATCTATTGGTCAACATGTGGATGGACCCAGTTTGAAGTAAAGTGAATCAAATGGTCATCATGTTCCACATGACATTTATTTTGTTCTATTTTTTTCTATTGTTTATTAAGCTTATGAAATTGGAGATGGAGCACCTAAATGACTGCAACAACGTTCTTATTTATTTCGGTGCGTTTCAACTACTTTTCCTTTTTTTGTTGACGCATTAAGTTTGAAATATAACAGAAATATAATACGTTTTCCTTGATATATTTGACAGTTTAGAAGTTTAACTACTGGATTGTAAGTAATTATGACTAATACATTACATTAAGTTTCCATTGTTAATGTCCGCCCCCTAAATGTAGGTGTTCTGTTCCTGGGCGTAGTAACTGTCTCTCTGGGCGTGGAGCAGAACAATTACTTTACAAATCCTCTGTAATTATAAGACACACAAGAGCTCTCCTCCTCTTCTCATATTACATGCACACCTGGAGATTCTTTGAAAGGCATCCAAAGGCCATTTTTTTCGCCTTTTATTGAGAAAACCTTTAATTATTACATTTAATTTGAGCATGAAATGGTCCAAAACTGAGAAAAAGAGTCTCTGACCCGTCGCTGTCAGAGTCCAGACGGATCTCTATCTCTTCTTCATTGTCTTGATTCCATGGTACCACAATACAGCAGCCATGCTTTCTTTTGTGGGTATTTGGCACGTGTGTGTATTTCAAAAGGTCTAAAACATTCGTTAAATGTGTTTTTATTGTAAATAGAAAAGAAAGAAGGAGGGTCCAGGTGACGGTTCTCTTGATCTGATTGTGTTGCAGGGTGTCAGTGCCCACCCGGCCACGCCTGCCCACATGGTAGCGCTGAGCCGGCCGTCTGTAGCCTCGGCACTTTTCAATCTTTTTCTGGACGGTCCACTTGTAACACCTGTCCACCAGGTATTTAAACAAATTAAAAAAAGGATTCACACATGAGCTCATATGTGTAAACAAAGGTGAACTGACGTTTACCCCCCCCCCCGGCCAGGTTTCTACTGCCCTCCGGGTTCATCCTCTCCATCGGCGTGTCCGGTGGGCAGCGTCAGTCCGTCGGCCGGCCGGGCGTCCCTGACCGACTGCTCCCCCTGCCCCGCCGGCTACTTCTGCAACAGCAGCGCCCTGACGGGGCCGTCTGGACCCTGCAGACCAGGTCCGATGGGCCGGCATCACCAATGGGGTTTGGCACCAGAGAATAGAGCCGTCACGGTGTCTTCCCTCTCCTGCGTGTCGACCACAGGACATTTCTGTTCCCTGGGATCCACCGAGCCGTCTCCCGTCTCCCGGTCTTATGGAGATGTTTGTCGCCCGGGACACTTCTGTCCTCGGGGCAGTGGGTCACCCACACCCTGTCCTGGTGGGAGCTTCCTCCCCGAGCCTGGAGCTTCTGCCCTCTCCCACTGCCACCGTTGCCCCCCGGGCAAATACTGCTTCGGTCCTGGAGGCTCACAGCCGACAGGTGTGTGTGTGTGTGTGGGGGGGGAGGAGGGGGTCACTACGTTTTCCATTAGTAAAGGGCCGTCGTTATCCTTGCTGAATGAGTGTAGAGGGCCTATTGGGTACAATGTATAACATCTCATGTTACAGCTAAGTTCAGGTTCTAGACCCTTAAATTGTTCTAGACCTTTGAATTGTTCTAGACCTTTGAATTGTTCTAGACCCTTGACTTGTTCTAGACCCTTGAAGTGTTCGAGACCCTTGACGTGTTCGAGACCCTTGACGTGTTCTAGACCATTGAAGTGTTCTAGACCCTTGACTTGTTCTATACCTTTGAATTGTTCTAGACCCTTGACATGTTCTAGATCGTTGAAGTGTTCTAGACCCTTGACGTGTTCTAGACACTTGACGTGTTCTCGACCCTTGAAGTGTTCGAGACCCTTGACGTGTTCGAGACCCTTGACGTGTTCGAGACCCTTGACGTGTTCTAGACCCTTGAAGTGCTCTAGACCCTTGAAGTGTTCTAGACTCTTGAATTGTTCGAGAGTAGACCTTTGAATTGTTCTAGACCCTTGAATTGTTCGAGACCATTAAATTGAAACCCACATACAACAATTTAGTTTTTTCTGGGGATTAAAATAATACATAATGAAGGGTTCATCTTAAATCCGATACAATGACAGATAATCCTCTCACGCCGGTTCTGTAATGCCTCCATGTGTCAGGTCTGTGCTCTGCAGGTTTCTTCTGTTCCGGAGGTGCCGATAGCCCCACACCTCGAGCCTCTGCTTCCAGCTGTCTGTGTGAAATACTGGAGGTTTATACCACCACGACAGACGCCGCCCTCTGGATTCACAACCTGCCCTGCTTCAATAACTCCAGTAATTCTGGTAAAAAAGAAAATATGTGATTCTTCAGTGTGCAATAACACAATAAAATGCTTCCTTTTGAAAGGGCAGTACATCAATTTCTCCAAAACTATTCAACTAGGCGAGCAAAGAGAGCGCCTGACACGTTGTGATAAATGTCCCATAAAGCAACACCTTTCAGCTTGACCTTCCTCTCAAGTATTCTACAATGAATCATCGCCTCACAGCGTTACGTTGCAAAAGAGATGCCGTTCCCCCGGCGCTCCAAACTGCTAAATCAGCATTTAGAGAAGAGAAGAGTGGCTCCTCTCTGGTTTCCTCTCTGCGAGACAACGGTATTATTTCTGACATCTTTCATGCTTTATCCGCAACATTCTATTATAGGGGAAGACGCAAGCTCGATCGAAGCGGTAACAGCGCCTGGGGTGGACTCGGACCACATTGGGACTCGCCCGCCGCCATGCCTGGAGAGTGGATATAATGGCTGCTCCACCTACAGAGGGGATGTATGCCCTAAGGGTGGGTACAACCTGACAGTGAAGACTTGAATTGATACTCGGTTCATTCCCTCAGGCACACGTGTTCTCTTTTTTCGATCATAACACAACATTCCCGTTTGACGAAAATTGCCGGGACACGTACAGTCTGTGCGGAACATACCGACTTTGACACCTGTTCATCCCGGTTTTATTTAAACTTTCAAATGAATGAAAGTGTTGAATCCAGACGAGGTAGTTTGGAGGAATAAATGTCTCCCATTTCCTTTCATGGTTAGTTTTATCAAGTGTAAGTAATACGCATTACAGAAATGGCTTCATCCGTTAAACCCAATCATGGTCATTATCTTCATGATAGAGTAACTCTTAAAAGGCAGCGCGAGATGCATGCTGATGGTTATTCAAATAGAATAATCTAATCTTCCAATTTCCCTCAATGAGGGCCTGGAGATGGTTGGGTGATGGTGCGCACACACCAGTAGGAACACAGTCAAATTCTTTCTGCATTCAATCCATCGTCTACTGATCCGGATTGCCATCGAGCGAGAGAAGTCCAGTACCAGAATCTTTAAGACTTTCTTTACCTCCTTGCCTTCTTTCCTTCCTTGCCTCCTTGCCTAGCTTCCCTCCTTCTTCTTTTCTCCTTCCCTTCCTTCCTAAGTAGTAACTTATAACAGGGTTCGTACGGTCATGGAAAACCTGGAAAAGTCATGGAATTTTAAAATGGTAATTTCTAGGCCTGGAAAAGTCATGAAAAAAACTGAAATCATAAAAGTTTGGGAAAAGTCATGGAAAATTGTTAGAATCACGTGTTCATTTACGCCGATTTTTTAATAATTAACATGTTTTTTACGCTCTCAATACGCAACATTTTCTTCAGTTTTCATGTTTATACCGAGATTTCAGTTTGGTCATGGAAATGTGGTTTAAAGTCACGGAAAAGTCATGGAAAGGTCATGGAAAGGTCATGGAAATCCATTGGTCAAAATGTGTAAGAACCCTGTTATAAGATAGGGTGGGTTAATGGTAGAAGAAGCAGAAATAGTGTTGAAATCTAAAGGTCAGAGTTTGATAATATCCTCCATTCAATTCAGTTTATTTTGTAAGGCTCAATGGCAGGAGGCATCAGACCCAGCCAGGTCCAATGGACCCTACGGGAAGCGAAGTCACAAGGACTCGGGGGAGGAAGCAGAGTTAGAGATGGAAAAATGTTAATGAATCCATAAGTAGAGAGAGAGAAGAAGATATAGGTGCTCAGTGTATCCTAAAACGTCCCCCAGAAGCCAGGTCCAATGGACCCTACGAGACGTGAAGTCACAAAGACTTCGGGGAGGAGGTAGAGTTTATAATGTGTGATGGAGAGATGTAAAATCATCCATAATTGTCATGTGAGGTCACGGATGACGCAGCGAGAGAGGACCCAAACGCCAACATAACTGCAAAAACCAAGGTTTAATCTTCCAAAAATACGAAACAGGACGACAAAAACTTGGACCAAACAGTACGAAGCCACACTGGGAATGAGACGAACAGGGTTTATACACAGGCAAGGTGAGAGGATTGGACAAAGACATAAAACTAGACACAAAGTCCAGACACTGACAATAATAGAGAGAGAAGAAGATAGAGGTGCTCAGTGTATCCTAATCCATCTCTCCATGGAGCATAACAACCATAACTCCTCCCTTGTTGGACTTTTGGACCCACTAAAGTTCATCTATTTCATTGATTTTCCAGGTTTCTATTGTCCCGTGGGCTCCTCCTACCCCCAGCCGTGTGAAGCCGGCTCTTACTGTGACGACAGCGGTCGAGACGCCCCCTCAGGACCGTGTGCTGCAGGATATCACTGCCCCAGAGGCTCTTTAGACCCTCACGCCGCCCCCTGCCCCGCAGGAAACTACTGCCCCCCTGGAACTCCTCTTCCTCTGCCCTGTCCGGTTGGAACCATAAAAAGTGAGAAGTTGCTCTTTTTCTTTCTTTTAAAATAAAGCTGCTGTTAAATTAATCTATTGATCTTAATTATGCTTATTTATGGCTCTGCGACGACGGCTGTTTTTTGGGTTAGTTCTTTTGGTCTCTCTGAGATCTCAGGAACAAGTCTTTATGTATTTAAGCGCTGTAAATAACCCCATGAAAGGTTTATTGTTTTGTGTTGTTTGCCTGTTTTGTATTTAGCTTTTTGGCTTTGATGTATGACTTTTTATATTGTATTGTTTGAATAATTCTTACACGTTTTAATCTACTTTGTCTTTTTAGTTAAATCAGACTTTTATTTTGATAGGTTAAAGGGAAGCGCTCTCTAATTTATGTTAAATGCAAACTTGGCGGTACAGCTACGAATGGACAGATGCGCATTTTATTTAAAGTTTAATAGTTTTAATGGACTGAGGTGTTGATTATTTACGAGTTTTAATTTGCATTTATTTACCTAAAGAGAGAAAATAAAGAAGTTTCACCCGTAGTAAGTTTCACGCCAACTTATACACGGGGATCCGTTACAAGCGCTATACAAATTTTAATTATTATTACTAAAGCTGGACTCAAGAATGAACTGTTGAGAATACAGGGGTTAAAGGTCAAGGCCAGCATTACTTTAAAATGCAACAAGGATACGCTAACTAGGACATGTTCACACACATGTCTAATAGGATAAAATAATGAGGTGAGGAGAGTTTTGGACAGATATGGATGTTAATGACAACTTGACTGGTTACATATGAGAGGCAGGGGATCAAGTGTATGAATTAATGATGCTTGAATGAGATACAATATAATAACTAATCCTCTTTGTTGCACACAGTGTCGGTTTTCTTTCTCTCCGGCTAACTTTCTGCGCCTCGCATGAACCGATGTGTATCTTTGCAGTTCAGTGAATGTGAACACATTTCCATTGAAGCCTCTTTTTTTTTCTTTCCCCTTGGGCACCTTTTGAATAAATTCAATAACAAAGTGGTTTAACGGAGTAATTGTATTCTTGTCTCGCGGCAAAATACAAGAAATCCCATTAAATGTTCAGTAGCTCTGTTGTGTGTTTATGAATTACAATCCGACGAGGGAACGGGCACTTTGCATTGAATTAACCTCGATTCGAGTGGTTTTGTGTACGTCTGCTTGTTTGCAAATCAACAAACACCAATTCAGAAGTATATCAACGTGTGCATTAATTCCCAATTGATATGCATATGGCGTGCTATCCGTCAGGGTCCCTCGGCGGGTCTTCGGCGGAGGCTTGCCGGCCGTGTCCTCCGGGTCACTTCTGCCACCGGAGAGGAGGAGCCGAGCCCAGTGGGCGGTGTGCAGAAGGCTTCTTCTGTCCTGGGGGGCAGAGCGCCGAGAGACCCCCACAACACGTCTCCTCAGCGGGACACTACAGCCACAAGGTCGGACCTCCTGTTCCACGCTTCCAGATATCTTCTGTCATCATTTCTGAGTATTGTGTGAGATGTCTTCAGTCTCACTGGTGGTGCATTACTGGTTGTATGAGCCAATTTATGTTGATGAATGAACAGGGTCCCCCACTGGCTGACTCTGTCACCCCCAGGACTAACTCCTCTTCTTGCTCCTTCCTCTCTCCTCCTCCTCCTCCTCCTCCTACCTCTTCCCTCCTCAGGTTCCTCCCTCCTCCTCCTCCTTCTCCTTCTTCAGGCTCCTCCTCCTCATTCATCTCTCCTCCTCCTCCTTCACACACACTTTAACATGCACTTTAACTTAAACACCTAAGTTTATACACACATTGCACTGTTACTGCCGTCTTGATTGTTGTTTGTCATGTCTAATGTTGCACCTTCCGCCCAAAAAAATCACAAAAAGTGAGAACATTTGGTATTTATATTAACAATGAGATTTCCAAAGCATACATTATATATCCTTAAATTCCAAAAATGAATGAAAGACAATAGTTTTATTAAAAATAATACACATTTATATCTTTTCAGTTAAGTGGCGTTCACTTACAGCGTGAAAAATTTGCCGGCTTATATTTAAAGTGTAATTTCTTTTAAAGCAAATTCATTATTTAAAATTCAGCATAAAATAAATGCACTTATGAATATAACATATTTCCATGACATTTACAAAACTAAAGAATTCAAAGAATTCCATGACCTTTCCAGGTTTCCCTTGACCGTACGAACCCTGGGTATCACGCTTCCAGCTATTTTCTGTCATCATTACTGAGTATATGTGTGCAATGTCTTCAGTCTCACTGGTGGTGCATTACTGGTTGTATGAGTCAATTTATGTTGATAGATGAACAGGGTTCATACACGTAGTGATCAATAGATTTCCAGAACTTTAAACCACATTTCCATGACCAAACATTTTGGGAAATACACATGAAAAAATTAGAAAATGTGGTATTCATACTAACAATTAGAATTCCAAAGCATACAGTATATTACCTTAAATGACACAAATGAATGAAAGACAATAGTTTTATTAAAAATAATAAACATTTATATCTTTTCAGTTAAGGGGCGTTCACTTGCAGCGTGAAAAATGTGCCGGCTTATATTTAGAGCGTCATTCTTTTAAAAGCATATTCATTATTTAAAACTTAGTGTAAATGCACATATGAATATAACCAGGCACGTGCGCAGATAGACCCCTAGTGGTGCTCAAGCTCCTCCCCTTTTGCCCTGGATGAAAAAACTGCCCCTTTTTCTGGAGACACATTTTTTCTTCATTCATCAGTATTTAAGAATAAAAATGACTTTTCGCTGTCATCAATTCCCTCCAAATGTCTCTTGATATCTGACGGGGCTTTTTTTTTTTTTTTTTACATGACTACCCATTAGCCAATCAGAACGCTTGTACTGTCGTTGCCATGTAATAATTCATATTTATTCATAAGGAAAATGTAAGCTAGCTGTCTAATCCTGCCAAGAGGAAACGCAGATCGTAAACCGCAAATTTAGTGTAATACTACTTATGTTTCAACTCTGGTCAGAAAACATTTTTGGTTTGAGCACATGCCCCCCAAAATGTCTGTGCACGTGCCTGAATATAACACATTTCCATGACTATTCCAAAACTTTTTAGATTTTTTTCCAGGCCTTGAAATAACCATTTTAAAATTCCATGACTTTTCCAAGTTTTCCATGACCCTATGAAGCTATTTTGTGTATGCGATGTCTCTGAATGAGTCCCCCGTCACACATCAGTTGTTCTATAAGTCAATTTATGTTTAATTCCTATTTCTCTTGACTCTCTGAGTCTGCATATTGGTGCCCCGTGGTTATGCCCGATGATGTATATAATTCTCCAGATATTAAGTCTAATAAAATCCATTAACTTGTGGCTCCAGGGGAGTGTCAGCCAGACCGCCTGCCTCCCAGGCAGCTACCAGCCACAACCAGGCCAGGGCAGCTGCGAGACGTGCCCTTCTGGTTTCTATTGTCGAGATCGAGGTAAAGCCGATGGGAAGGAAACCTTGTGACATTTTCAATTTAATCTGAGTAAAATACCCTTTTTTTTTCATTCTGTACCGTCACATCAAGGAGTGACCGTTCCACTTCCTTGTGAGAGAGGGTTTTATTGCCCCAGTGGATCAAAAAATCCACATCCATGTCCCGCGGGAAGTTACGGGAACACGACAGGACTGGCTGAGGAATGGAGGTGCTCAGTGTGCGACCCGGGGATGTTCTGCAGAGGAACCGGTACGATGCATCGGCCGACTCCGATTAGTTACGTGTTGTTGTATTTATCACATATATGTTACCTTGATTGTAGTAATTAGTAAAAAAAACAATTAGCGGTGAATGGCTGCTCTGTTATCGGGGTGATTCAAAAATCGCTTGAATGCTATTTGTTCAAAAGGGAGGACTTTGCCCAGCGGGCCGTGTGCAGCGGGGTTTCTCTGTGTGGGCGGAGCCTCTGACTCGGCGCCACTCGATAACCTGACCGGATCCCCGTGCCCCCCCGGCTTC